>CM055971.1:42240000-42840000 GCA_029531755.1 Holothuria leucospilota
CTAAAAACATATATTACAGCTTATTAGGCTAACAATCCTGTTACTGTTACAAATATATATATATATATATATATATATATATATATATATATATATATATATATATATATATATTCGTTTAAAGATATATTTCGGTTTAGCAATATATACTGACATGATTGTTTTTAGGTAGATCTGTAACAAATGACCATATATATTTTGTTCGGAAATATAATTTAGCAAAGAACAGTGTTATTTTGGAAGAACTAAAAACATATTTTGAATCATAAAAACACATCTTCTTTAAAAATGTAGAAATAATAGTTTGTAATTCCCTTTTCTCGCGCCATATGCAGATGTATTATGCAAATATATTTGAAAGTTATACATTAAAAAACACGTTGACATCCGAAATGTTGACACCTCAAATTTTAGTGAAAATACCTTAATATTATATGAATCGTGAGGGAAAGAAATAAAAATATGAACATGCAACTTTCGGCATTTTACTCTCTTAAGGTAAAGTATTTAGAACTTAACATTATTTAATAATCCAATTAAGATGCTACTATCTTGAAATTTACGGGTTACGATATTTGCGTTCGAGATCGTCAGATTTAAAATTTATAGTAAAACTATTTAATCATTTACTTCTTTGTAAGTTCAATACGTTGATGTCGTGGAACAAAGAAATTAAGATATTAACATCCGAAATCATCGTGATGTCCGAATTTTTGAGTGTAAAATATCTACGCAGTACGTGACTTGACCACAAAATGAAAGGTTAACGAAGACTGAAGATGCAGAAAGTGTGGTTCTCACTGCTCTATCAAAATTAGGTCAACCTTTAGGTTTCTAAAAATGATGATAATAACGATGATGGTGGTGGCTACGACGACGAAGACGACGATCATTATAACTATTCTTATATGATCATTGCCATTATGATCGTAGTATCATCAACAACACCTCAACAACCATCACCCCCAACTTGCACGCAGAAATCGATAAGTTATCTATTTCATATTTATTGGTTGATGTTCTCCTCGATACTTTTGTTCTATCATAAAAATGAAAGACTGCCTCATTTGGCCATTGAAGTAAATACCCATTGAAGCATTTTCCTTTTATAAAATTAGAAATAATAATATTTTGTTCTGTTTTACTTCTCCTTTATTACGAAATAAATTCATGTATATATACAAACATATGACACACAGAGAAATTAACACTTCAATATGCTTTACACCAATTTTTAAACAAGTGCTTTATAACACATACATATTGTAACGCTGGCGCGTTATATGTGTCAGTTCTGGAGCCTTGAGGAGCTGTGTGGAGCTCCAATGGATTATGCGGAGCCTTGAGGAGCACTCGTGATTATGTGGAGCTCCCAGATTCCTGTATTTAAGCCTTGCCTACTACTTAGATTATTTAATTGTGTAAGAGTTGAGCCTCTGTGGAGCCATTACCTGCCCTTAGAGATTATCAACAAGATAATCCCCTTATTGTTAGTGTCAGTGATTTGTATCTGCTGTTTTGCATATGTGATGTAACTTTATGTAATGTTACGCAATGAGGTATTCGCTTTACAAAGAGTTAGATGTATTTTGACATTTCAGGGTTTGCACTGAATGGTCCTCCAGCTGCGGATTATTTTAGAACATTTTAGCTGTTATTGTTAGGTTAATCTTATCTTTATGTTGAAGGGGGCGATTATTCTAAAGCCTGTTATTAGATGGATCATTTAAAAGAGGTGCACGTGTACAAGCTAGACAATTCTACAGCCTAACTCTCACGGCAATCTTACAGTCTAACTCTCACAGTCCAACAGTCTCACACTCATATTCTCAGTACACGCCAGGACATCTAGCAGCCAACAGAAGGACAAACTTAGCAAGGTAGCTTACACTTATAGTTGTTAGCAGGCTGACGCCCTGAAGCTATACAGCAAGTGTTTAAAGGCGCCTCTGAAGTTAAGCTTGCCAACTGATGCTGCTATATCTTGCCAACTACTGTGTACTTTACAATTCCAGCAAGTTATTTTACTATGTGCCATATTTTACCTTATCGGAAGTTGTTCTATAATCATTGTGAATACACCGTTTGAAGCCTCAGTCTACATTTGTTTCCGTCGTCTTTGTGTTGCTTCCTCGAAAATCTTGAGTGGCCAATCAAAATACACCATCATCGGCCAAGGATCCCAACCTGCTGGCCTCACGCTACCTCATCTCAACCCCCTCCCCCCAACGTTACAATATTTTGAACAGCTACAGATCAACAACATTATCCTTTAAATTCAGGCTGTTTTGCCTCTTTGTTTCCTTTGTATAGTTATACTTAGAGTAGAAAATAGAATTGAAATATTACATTGAAGTGTTCATATCAATAACTTCAACAACCTTTCGAATGCTCATTCCTGATGCTAGAACAAAATTTATGTAAAATTGTTCTTCCTTTACTGGCCCACATTTCTTTGTCATATTATTGTAACTGAATAGTATACTGAAGATTTACAAAAAGATAAACGTTTTGGTAAAGGGAGGGAGATGTATGAAAGGTAAGGAGATTGTAAAAAGGAAATGCTTCAATGGGTATTTACTCAAGCAAGAGAACGAATTTTTATGACAGAGCAAGTATTGAGGAGAACAAAAAAATTAAAAACAATGATATAAATAGCTTATCGATTGTTGCATGCAGCTCTGTCCGATTTGGTACCAGTGTAATCAAACCGCAAACAGAGGTTTTGGTAAAGAGAGGGAGATGTACGAAAGGTAAGGAGGTTGTAAAAAGGAAATGCTTCAATGGGTATTTATAAAAGCAAGAGAACGAATATTTATGACAGAGCAAGTATTGAGGAAAACAAAAAAATTAAAAACAATGATATAAGTAGCTTATCGATTGTTGCATGCAGCTCTGTCCGATTTGGTACCAGTGTAATCAAACCGCAAACAGAGGTGATGAGGCAAATTCCTTGTTGCCCTTTCCCCTAAACGGATGAAAGGAAACTTGATCTGCTCAAGATATCGATTCATTCACGTCAAGAATATTTCATGAGTTTAGTAGGGAAAGAAACCTCATGCCACAATGATGTAATGATGTATCTGTAGGTTTGCTCACAGCCAAGGAGTGGACATACTTAACTGTTTTATTTCTGAGTAGGCCAAGAACTGACAGGCTTCCTTCTCTCCTTCATTTGTTTATACCAACAGCTCCTTTCAGAAAAATTGTAGTTATCATTATTTACCCTTATTTTGTCATTTGTTTATTAATGTACTCAGCAGGATACTTGTCCTTTGCGTTTGTACTCATACTCGTTTTCATTACTTTTAACTATAACTGGTGTTCAGAGAAGCTGAAAATCAGGCACCTCTACCTGTAATCTGATCTGCCTATTTGGGGACTTTCAACTAGAACTCATATTCAAACTAAGTGTCTGTCTTATTACTCGCTTTTATATTAGAGATTTGGTACTCACAGCCCTAGTTGAATAGGTTAGGAGTTTTTATTTATTATTCTCTTCGTTAAAATGAAAATGACGTTTACAGACGTCGTTTCGAAGTGAGTACTTTAAATATCAATGAACTTGCAACTGTTCATAGGAAACTTAATTGATAACAGGTTAAGAACCTTTAGTTGTTCCTTGTAATTATTTCAAACGGGTCATACAGTGCCTAACTTTGAAAATAAGTAACAAGTATATTTTTGTACAGTCGTTCCTCTTTTTTAACAGTTCTAGTACCAGAGGTGTGTCAAACAACTCGAACAGTGGGCACAATCTAAAGTATCAAACATCAAACAGTAAAGTCACTAACCAAAGTTACCTTCATAAATGCGCGCTAAGAGTTTCTCAGAATCTTCCTGAAAACTGTCTCCGACGCTCATTTCCGTCACAGAGCTCTTTGTGATCTCTTGTCGATTTAGTTTGCCCCTTCCCTGCTCGTAGCTTATTATTGTATTTTTTTTTTTATTTTAGTGCTGCCTAAATGGTTTTTATTAGTTTTTGGGAAGAGAAAGACCTCTCTGCTGTGACAGCGGAAGGAGGGGCCAACAAATTAATGTGTAGACGCTTTGTTACCTCTGAAAGTAGGTCGTTGTTGGTGTGTTCTGTAATAGAGGTGATCTCCTTGACTTCAACTACATGTTGAGGTGTTACTTATGGTAGCAACTTTAACTGTGCTTCCAGCTATATGAAATCCAAAGCATCGGCATATCCTCTGGCTCCTTTATCACAGATCTGAAATTTTTACCATGTACTCTATTAAGTAACATTAGTTCAATGTTTGTCAAAGGATCATAGGACTTTGTTGAAAAACCTGCGCAGCTCAGTGAGGCGTGCTAACACTAGGGGGAACTATTAAACCCTAATGCAAGCGGTGACATCTGAGAAAAGATGTTGCGCTGAACTACCAGCTTGCAGCCGTCTTGGGACAGATCGCTTTCTGAGAAATTGTGATTGTTCCATAACCCAGTGATATTTCGATTGTAAAAAATTGGTCGAAGACGTGGCAGAATGTGTTTCTTTGCTGCTACAATTTGCTTTCCAATGCGCTGGCCGTAGTAACAGTGGTTTGTGCGCTGTTTTTCTTCCCTTGTAATGTAATTGCAAGCTGTTCACACACGCAGAACAAAATCATTGCAACATTTATTCCCCAAAAGGTTTGTATTTTGTCAGTTTCTGTGCTATTTCTGTTGTTTTTCCTTTGATTTCTCTAGATGTTGCTTCCTTACCTCTCTTCAGCAAAGTGTTATAAAGTGCTTTATAGTTATTGATACCTGCAGGCACGGACTGAGTGCGGACAGTCCAGAGGTAGGGAAAAGTGTTTTGTACTTTCAGAGTTTGGTTCAAGTTTATCTGCGATGTTGCCGTCCTTTGTGGTGATTGACGAATAGATGTTGGTAAATCTTGCACGAAAAAAAGGTGTCTTTAACAATTTGACGTTCTCTTGCACAGCCTTTCAGTGAAAGAATCAGTCTGTGATTGGCACAATGACTTGGATATGCTATACTGTTTTCTTTGAGAATTCTTTCAGCAACACCAGATAGATGACCCCTCATAACTGTGCACTGTCATACGATTGCCATCGGCAATTTGAATGTGGTAAAGCGCACCCTAATATGATGGCTTTGAAAGTATTTGTGATTGATTAAGCCTTACAGTGTTTAGCTAATACATTCCTATCAAATCCTCATTGAGAGCCATATTTGAATTCGATACTGTTCATGATAACTGTTCTTTATTAGTTATGGTTCTCGATTCGTTGGTAATCATCGCATAAAGTCCTGAGTAGCTTCTAAAGTCATTTAAATTGACCTAAGAAGAGAAATTCCTATCTGTTCCAACAATTCATTTACAATTATTGGACTTAGATGGCTATTATCCTTAATCCATGTATGAGGGTCGGGCATATCCCCCTTCTTATTTTCAGTAATTGAACAGGTTTCCCTCTAATCCATCTCTAACACGACGTATCCCTAACCCTTGGTGAGCTAGAAATCGAAAACTAGAAAGTTGCTGAACAGGCATAATCTACGCTTTTTCAACAACTTATCATACGATCTATCCGGTTGTGTACCAATATTAATATTACTGGAAGTCACTTTCTCTGCTGCTTCCCTGTGATGTGGGATTTAGCTTGCTTCTTGAGTTTTTCATGATTTTTTTCCAGCTATGGAAATTTCTACTCACATATGCATCTTTTCCAAGGTGACTGAAAGTTATAAGTTTTGTTTCTTCTGCCATCTTCCATAAGAAACAAGAAGTGCATCCCCTTGTCATACACTACGATACCGACTGATATTTAACAAAGGTTGATGTATTTTACAAAGTCGGTTTTTCTCGCTCTGTTCCTTACTAGTAGATTTTTGGATGTTTGTTCATTTCTTTCTGGGATGGGTAGAACGCTCTTCCTTGTTGCAACAGGAGGCATCCATTCTACATTCTTCTGTAAGTGTGCCCTGCTCAAGCTGATGTTTTGCTTTTGAAAAAATGGCCAAGTCTAGGCGTTTTACAGGCTGCATCTCTCTGCTTCCCCTCATGTCTTCTCTTCGGCGTTTTCTCCTTTACGCGTTTGTTTTATATCTTTTGCAATTTCAATGAACTTAACAGCTACAACATCCAAGATAACTAGTAAGCCAAACACTCATACTTGAAAGGTTGGTTGCAATAGAAATAGTATTTTCGTGTTTTAATTTTTGCCTTGTTTTTTAGCCACAGTCAGCAGTGCATGCAGTTTTTTTTATATAGCTAGGAATATAATGCAAACAAATTCTAATATCCAGACCGAATTGTGATGTGGCACTGGGTCACATGGTCTTGGGGCACCTGTCTCGAGGCCTTAACGAAAATTTTATTAGCGTTAGTTCTGTTCATGCAATGCACAGCAAACTGAAAGTTGGTGAAATCCAATTTGTAAACAGTAAATTAACATTACAATTGGACAGAAAGAGCACTTTACAGATTTCATGAACGGACTTTTAACACTTTTCACAAAAGTGCGTGGGGGTATGTCCCCAGGGTTCCCTGTTCCTACACCCCTAACAAGTATTTGCATTCAGTTTCACATCTTTGATTACTATCTAGGAATAATTTACATTCAACCCCTAAAATTCAGGTCAACAGTTACGATTACCTTTCAAATATATAATGTTCTTCACTTTTATTTACTCAAACGTACCTTAAATGTAAAAAAAAGAACGCGAACTCTGAAAATAGCTTCTTAATATTTCTCAGAAATAAAAAGCCTCATCATGTCGACTTCAAAGTCACTCCAGTGATTTTTACATGATTCAAATGATATGAATATGTTTCAAGTGGTCAAACTGGCATTTCGGAATTTGCAAGCGCTTCCAAAAAAGTATTGGTAAAAGAGAATTCTTTAGATTTGCATTTAAGGGATTAATAAAATTGTAAATGATTACAATCTTTTTGGCTTGTATTGACTCATCAGCTCATTAGAACTGTAACCCTCCCCTTAGACCCCTCCCCAGGACGGCGTTTCCAAACAACTTTCAGCCCCCAGTCTCGAACAGCTTCTCACACCTGTGTATCTAACTATGAGTGTGTGTATGCATGCATATGGTTGAAGTATGACTACTGTATATTTATGTGAAGCTTGAAATAAATCAGGCTAAAGAATTTTACGTGATTGTGAATAATGATCAACGTTCACTGATCAGACACAAAACACTCATTCGCAAAGAAGCTTATTGTCGTGTTTTGTTCTATTCACACAATAGATTGTCCCCTTAAGGTAAATAATTTAAGTTTTTTCAAGCTCCGCTCCATTCAAATAACCATAAGGCTCTCGCGGTGTTTATTGATTGATTGATGGATAAAACATGTTCAATGGAGCATTCATTTGTTAACTTAGGTTTCTGTATAGTAAATCAATATGCAATTAAAGCACCAGCAAGCGTATGCCGCGTCAGTTGCTGTCCTCTTGCTATTGACCCTGACTTGAACTACTGTCCTACAAAATGCCTTATGCACATGTAAGAACATTGATTTCAGCACGGTACTACAATGAATGATCACAAGCACGAAAGGGCGAAAATACCGGATTTCTGCCAGGTAACATTCTATTTCGTTAAAGGATAAAGACATACGTAGTCTAACTCTTCGATTCTGACAGTATTTTAAACAAAAGGCAAAGTAATCTCTAGAAAAATGATCAAATAACAAATAAGGAAACAAAGAAAAGAAAAAGATAAAGACAAAAAACCCAACACGAAACATGAAACTCGTAGGTGCAGGAAGCTATTTTTTGACGGGGGGGGGGGAGGGGCTGAACGTTGTTTTCAACTGCCCTCCTGGAGGAGGGGTCTAAGGGTTTTGGAAATTTGTGAATATTTCAGAGTACTTAGATGCAAGTTGTTGCATAGTTTTAAGGAAAATTTCTGCAATTTGTTTTTATTTTATACAGAAAGAACAAATAAGATGTTTTCCTTCTTGAATTGCAGGAGGAAGCACAAGTCCTTCCCACCACATTTTTGACTGGGGGATTAAGCCCCTCCAGCCCTCCGCTTCCTACGCCCTTGATGAAACTCCAAACCTGTTATAGAAACCAGGGTAAACAGAGAAAGAAAGACAATAGTTCCAAATGTTTGGGAAGTGAAGTATCAAATTGTCTCTAATAATGCCCTTGTGTGGGGCTAGTGGAAACGCCCCTGGAAGCTGTGGGTTGCTCACAAAAGCTTTGGCTTAAGAATGAAGCATTAACCCAGTATTCCTACAGAACAATGGATGAGCACTACACAGAAATGATGGTGGGAACAAGGGGCAACTGCTGGTTAAGGCTCAGGTGGCGAAGCAACCTACCTTTAAGCTCTTGGCTTTTTACAAGATTGAGAGCACTAGAATAAAAAGAGCATTTGATGTGTACGAAAAAGATCGTATAATGATACTTTAGTCATATTTCTTCTTGTCAAATTCGGAGGTCCAGCCATCTAGTTTGGTAATACAGGGCACTTGTCCTGAGAAGTGTATGTAACGTTGCGTGTCAGGGACAAAGGTTTTGTATTCCGGTGAACACCATAGCGACTCGGTTCGAATAAGTAACACACAGAGAAGGTACATGGAATTTATTTATATAAGAAGGTACATGAAATTTACTTATATAAGACCTTGCTAGCCTGTAGGATATATGGGGAGGGGGATCAAGTTAAAATAACCAAATTTCAAGAAACTATAGAGTGATATGCAATAAGCTCCCTGCTGCTTCATGAGCTAATGAAACTATTCTGTACGCGGTTTGAAGAACTTTTAAAGTATGGATTGTTGAATATATTAACTTAGTGAGAGGTTGTAGAATTTACAGTATTTATGTATGATAGGGTTAATATACCAACCACCAAACTTTAAATAAGCGTTACGCGACGAAAAAAAATGGAAAAGTTACTGACAACAGTGAGCATTCCTTCCATAAAACATCCAGACTCTTCCTGTGGTACCCACCCTTTCCTTAATGCAGTACCCATAAGGACGTTTCATCTTCCGTGATTGTAACGAGATAGACATCCAGGTTCTCGCACTGCTTTTCATTGTTGCATGTTTTGCATTCCTTGTTGTTCGAACATCTGGTGAAATTTGTATAAAAAGAGAAGTACATAACTGTTTATTGAATAATTCTTTGTTAACTGGACATATGATTAGCTGAAATGTATAGTTTCCACTTGCAGAGATTAAAGAAAAATATATCACTTGTAATTCCTGAAAGCAGATCTAAGTGGACCAGTCTATAGAAGCTAAATTAATAACTTACAGGAATTAAGCTGTACAGAAACCAAGTTTGCATTCTTATCAATTACGTCAGAAGGACACTGACCCGTCATGACGACGATGTATGACCTGTAAATTAAGAGAATACGGTGCTAACTATTACCCAGGGTAACCTTAATTTTTTCCCTCTAATTTTCAATGTAATTTCCAAAATGAAAAGCTTTACAATAATTTGAAATGCGGCTTGCATAATGGATGTTTTTGTTCCGTAAGTAACTCATGGCTTTTATTCGCACGAAGTGGTTCATCCGAATCCCTTCTCAATCACTAGTCACAACTTTATTGTCACAATATACTTCGAAGGCCTTGTAATAAACGTAATGATGAACACTCCACTAGAGATCTGAGTGTTACAAGAATCTTGTACTTCTTTGCTGTCTCTCGGGTATTCTGGTTGCTGATAGAAAGAAAACGTGGAACTCTAGAAAAATATGTTAGTCAGGCAGAACTTGGGGTGAACCGGATTTGAGGTATATAAGATTTTTAAGGCTGATTCATGTAGTTCTTGACCTACATTAGACATTTATGCCTGCTGACACGGTAGCAGCATTGTGAGGGACTGAGGGTCTTTCGGAACATAACCTAAATACCAATACGCAGGTTTAAAATTGGCGGTTATCTGGTTGAATCAACTGATGACTTTAAAATACCGAAAAAAGGAAAAAAAAAGAAAGAAAATTCGTAAACGGTAACCTCTTTTTCGAAGGTTTTCGGCTGATAGCTAATGTACTGTTCTCCGAAAAAGTTTCACTCCAATTAAACAGCATGATTTTGATTTTGAAGGGTATATCCCAGGCTCTGCTCTCTGTAGAGTTTGACTACAAAATGCAGAGAGTTTTTTTAAAGAGATTTAAACTCTTTGTAAAAGAACCGTAGTTATACATTTTCTCGTTCATGATTGTGTCCATATAACTTTCTTGCTAGTTGAAACATGAACACTTACTTACTGTATAGGTTAAACGGGGACAGATGTTTTCTTTCGTTCAAATTAAAAGGAGTTTTGAGTTGATTCACATGTTAAATAAGAATAAAGACTGCTAACCTGGAGTGTGTTTGCACCTTAGTTTCGGGGCAGATTTTATTTACCTTTCTCCCCTACCATTGTAGGTACCTTCCACAATTTTGCCTTCAAATTTGTACCCATCCCGAGATAGGTGTCACATACTGTGTTACAGATTCTGGCACAATGCTATAGTTTTCGATAGAGCAAAAGAATAGGAAAGTGATTATAGAAGGGGGTAAAATTTTTCGAGCAGACTCCAGAATCTAGTTCGCCCACGGGAAGCTTTTACGGTACACCAAAATAGTTACCGCTAAATGCTTCTAAATTGAAAAGGGAGATGTTCTATTGTTCTTTATGCCTCAGTTGTAGAGCTGTGTAGGAGTAAGAAGTGTATAGTAATTTCATGACGCGGGAAGGTGCAGGGCCGTCTTAAGAGATCACCGGGCAATGGGCCCGGCATTGGAGCGGGGCCCCTCAATCAAGTGTGTTCGAAAAAAGTTGCGTGAAAAATTGACATCCTTGACCATCGCTCAAGCATAGACATGCCTGCATTTAACCCCCCCCCCCCTCGATCACTCGATGGCCATCTTGGAAATGAATTGTGTACAAAGTCAATGGGAGACTACATTGCAGCACCATTTAGAGCATTTTCGTGAATATTCATCCTGTACAGTTTTTACCATCCATTTCGGAGACTTTTCGGGGGCGGTATGCTGAAATTGACACTCAGAATCCGTTATGAATCTTGTTCAAGAGTATATAAAAGTATTTCCACACAAAAATCTTTTACGCAAGGGGAGATATGATTTTTTGCGCTGAGGTCAATTTGCGGGGCCCCTGACATCGCGAAGCCCTGGGCCTGGGCCCAGTGGGCCCATGCGTTAAGACGGCCCTGGGAAGGTGTGCTGATCAGAATCACAGTTGAAACGGAGATAAACTAACATACAGTCTTTTTGCAAGGTTAATAATCAGGTAACCATATAGGTATTTCCCGTTAAGAACACAAAAGGAACTACCGATGGATTCTTGCATACCTTTGGTAACTTTCCTAGAGACGAAAGAACCTTACAAGGATCTATGAACTCCGTCGAAAGGTTTGCAACTCGGTATGAATTGCAATATGTGCTGAACAATAAATGTTACGGTACTATTACACTTTAAACCACAACGTATACAATGCAATTAACAGTTTGCTTTCGGCACTTCTTGGATGTAGTAAGTCTTAAACCAAGATGTCAGGATTTTGTAAAGAACAAATTCGTCAGGTTAGCTGGTCTCACTGAGGGCTATCCAATGGCGTGCAAAACCGACTTATATAGTCTGATAGGCGACAGTAGCTACACTGTTAGAACACTGTTTAAAATTTTTAAACAACCACATATTAACCAGTGAATCGCTCAATGTTGTTTAAATTTCAAACAACCTTGTTTGAAATTTGAACAACATTGTTTAAATTTCAAACAACCTTGTTTGAAATTTAAACAACATTGAGCGATTCACTGGTTAATATGTGGTTGTTTAAAAAATTTAAACAGTGTTTTAACAGTGTAATGGCCGGCCCATATCAAGTGGGGAAAAAAGCTGAATTACTAGAACGAAAGCCCCATGTACTTCGAGGAGGATTCGAACACCGAAATTATTGAGACACACTGGTGCAAGGGTACTTGGCATAAATCCGCCACCCTAGGATCCAGAAAAGTGTAAACTACCACAAACTCATAAATAAAAACATCAAATTGCAAAACTAGAAATACTTTTTTGGATAAAATTGCGAAGTTTGACTGGGTAGGTAAGTTAATAGTAATAAATAGGGTGAAGGGTTCAATTTGCTTTAAGATTATTATTTGGAGAGGGGTGTTATTTTTCATACTGTTCCAGAAATTAGAAGCCTTCTATAGTATTCTATGGTATTCTGTTAGCAATTTCCATCAATAAATTTTGCAGTGCAACAACTGATGAAAGGTGAGTAGAATTGGCACAGAAAGTCCAACGAACTTAAGTTTTTGGAAAAAAGGTGTGAAGCGTCTTCCATTTTTTGCTCGTTTTACTTTTTACCAAATTATGCAGGTTAAAGTGCAGTCAGAACAATGTCTACCTTCTTTCGCTGTAAATTTAGTAACTGCTTCTGTTGAAACTCCCTGCTTAAAGGCAATTATTTTGGAAGAAAGCAAACCTATATAAGAAAATGATACATTTGGGCTAATACATAATAATCTGGTTAATTCTTAGGTTTCCTCAAATTTGATGGTCAATCAAGCAAAGTTAAACCAACTAAATTTAAAATAACAGGTGCTTGTCTCAGACACTACGTAAGTGATTATTAGTTAGTTAGTGATTATTATAGTTAGTTACTCGCTTTGATTTGTTCTAATTATTAACGCTTCATTTGCTGTTGATTTACGGTACACATTAATATTTTCAATGATTGATATCTCCTGTATTGAAATTTTGTTGAAAGGCCTAGCTCCAAATGAAAAACAGCAGTTAACGCAAAGTAATAATCTTTACTTTCCGTATATTGTTTAGCGTGGTAAGGAATCTTAAATATTTACTAACATGTGTGGATGTTTAAAGAGTGTTTGTCAGGCTGTGTCAGATTATATCTGTGTAAGTTGTAAATGTGATGTTCTTTCAAAATGGTAGTGATTAATAAACGTAAAATGATTAGACCATAAACATTAAGAGACTCTTTTGTTTGGTACTTTCCAAATCAAACAGTCTACAAGAAAAAAAATCAACAATACAGAAATGTTTTGAAATAGCAAGAAATTTTAGCGTAAAGTATTAATCATGTGAAGTGTAAGTCATGGGTATTCAGTCTTGATAAAAACTTTCAAAGGCTTGTTTATTTTTGAACGGTTACCATGTTGTCTAAGAAGAATGAAATTCTTTCTCGTCAGAAATACTGGATTTTAATTGATTCTCTGATCATCATCAGCAGATATTGTTGTAATAAACTTTGCAATGGAAGTAAAATAGACACTCAAATCTTTACAAAAAATGATCGAGTAGGGTTCTTTTATTTTTATTTTTTATTTTTTAAACTGCTGATATCCGACAAGCATAAAGAAAAGGACACACCACCACCTCATATTGATAAGGTTGAAGAAAAAGTTCATGTACTCTTATAGAACTTCATCATGGACGTACCACCTTTTAACAATACGTCATTTGGCATGTGTCACCCACACTATTCCATTTGGGTTGACGCTGCTGTGGAGTTTAGTATAATGGTACTTTGACTCAACGGAGGCGTAAAAGTGAGACATCACACGTGACTGTTAACTATAGTGATAAAATAGCCCTAGTGTTTTCTCTCTTAGACTACGTTCACTTTTGAAATGGTTGTCACTTTAACCTGCAGCCACAAAGAGGGGGCTTCGCTGGCAATTTCACGATTTTCATATAAATTGTACCAATAAAAGACCCATTTTGTGGCCGATACATGCATATTCCTCATGTAAAAATTCTGCCTCCCCCGAAAATAGTCTTTATCCTGAAAAATAATAAGGTTAAGCGTAACATGAAATCTTGACAAGACTTGACAAGATAATGTTGAAGTATTTTAAATATGTAAGGTGTAATAAGAAACCTTGCCAGTTATATGACAGTGTACTAAGGAATATCACCAACATTGACAAATTGTCACTAGGCAGGGGAAATTATGGCACGCTTGGCGCACATGTGCATACTTAACGGCTGCATGGAGCTATCTTGCTACTCTGTCTAACATTCCTCGAAATTCGGGGGCTTCGCGCCGGATCCCCCGCCTAGACTTTGCTCCCCTGGACCGCACCAGTGGTCATATGGGGGACCCTAGACCCCGCCCTTAATGGATATTGCACTTTGCGCTTCGCGCTCTCCGTGAACGCTACGCTTGCGCTTGTTGGTATACACTTTTAAGACGTTCGGTCTCCGCTGCCCTGATGGGCCAGCGGGTTATTGCGCCCCTATTGAAAAATCATCTATACACCACTGTGTGAGGCATTCGAAGGAACTAAAATAGCAAACGGTACGCTAGCCTATTCAGGTACTTTGTAAACCGCTAAAACGTTATCATGGTCATTCTTATTGCTAATAAAGTCTACTCCTATGTAAGCTATGACAGGTGCAATCATGACAGGTGCAATCATTTCAGAGATAATATATTTTACCGGCTGAATTCCAGGCCGATTCCATGTGTTCCAGTCTGGCTCAAAGCCAAAGAACGGATGGCAAACTGAGTTAACTTTAATCCTCTATTTGCCGTTTGGCAGCTAAGATAATTGCACAGTTAACCATTCTTTGTGGCTGTTGAAGGTATCAACTTGTTATTATTGGAAAAGTAAGTCACTTACAGCAGGGAGGTCTAATATCACCTCCCTGATTACAGGAGGACGTTGTGGAGAAACAGACGTTTACGTAGAGAAGAATGAAGTTAAAATTTAGACTGTTAACTCTTTGTGAAGGGGCCTGTATATATCGTCTTTGTTAACTATCCGTTAGGTGTCTAAAACAGCAGATGTGGAGGCTTATTCAGAGTTCTACCCATTAAACAAACAACATTTACATTCTCCACCTTCGTTTCAATAGTTACATCTATATTTGGTTCAGAGTTAATTCATACGAACATACATAAAAAATCCGAAGATGAGTCTTCATCCTCTTTTTGGTTACATCTCCTGTCATCTCACCCTTTTCCACTCGGTAGCTGTTGACATTAATTATAATTCAATTTATTTTGGTCATAATGGCAGGACATCCGACTTCGAAAGACAGGGGGTATCAAGGTCGAGTCTGTGGGCACCTCTCCGAAATGCCCAGCTCGAATACCGTTTCTGCATTACATGCCGTGACTGGGTATGGTCAGGATTCACGACATGGTAGTACTATGGAGCCTGAGAGGGGAGGGGAAGGGTGAGGGGGAGAAGAGAGAAGGGGCAATGCAATTAATCCGAGTGATTCCATTTTGTCATCGTGTTTAACGCTTTTAATGCTTTTTTATCACGATAGAAAAGGGGTCGCACAATGAGTTGCAACTGAAGAAAGCTTATTTTTTAATATTAGGTCTGCTTTTTAGAAAGATAATGTTGTGTCTCTGAACCATTAAAAGTGCACTGGGCTCTCTTGATTGTTCCATGATGAAGTTAATTGGTATCGGTGACTGGATAGGCTAGTCAGGGCCTGTGAAACCTTTCGCACTATTCTCTCAATAGATCGTGACCTGGACGATATTGTCAGAGGTAAATAATGCTGGGATTATCCCCTCAATAGAACAACATCCACGTAATGACTGAAACTATATATTTCAAGCCGAGCAAAGAAAACAAAACTGTGGTAGTCAGAATTTGTTCCACGAGTTTTCACATTCAACGAAAATAAATTAAAAATGGTTCCTGAGTACTGCACAATGCAGTATTTAAAGTTGCCGGCAAAAACACATGATGCGATGGGATGGAATGGGATGGGACGCTAGGGGGTATTGAATATTTACAGAGTCAAATGCAATAACAAGGTGTAAAAATTGTACCCAATATTTTTAGCTCTATATTGCGACAGCTCTTTGAAACTTACAGAAGTTCCTACTCAAAAAATGTATTTTACCACTTAAAATGTGAACTAGTCGTTACTTTCCTTTCTACTTGAATGCAAAAACAAAGAAAACAAGGAACTCACGTAGAAGTATAAATTCTAGTTAACCGCCCTAACTTGAAAGTTTTTGAAGAAAGAATGTAATTGATATGTATTAGTAGCGGGAATGTACATGGTATAATAGCTTCAATCACCACCTTTCAAAAAAGATCTTAGCCGCTACACCAGCCTTTGCGCGGATGAAAGCTTCATTGGACAGAAGTATTGTGTGTGAAGATATGAAACACTGGTACAGCGCCGTCTGTTTTTACACTTTTCACAATTTGTTCCTCTGGGATTTCCATATGCTTTTTGCTTTGGGTTTTTTTGTTGTAAATTCCTAAGTTTTACTTTCCTTTCAAATTCGTATTATGATGGCGCTTTTTCATTATTTTAATTCTCATTTATTATGTTGTTTTGATGTGAGATTGATTCGGCGTTATATGTATCTTTTCATCATAAATTTCACTTTGCAGTTAGAAGTCTTGTTTTGTTTGCAGCGAATTTATTGTTTTTGACTATGAATTTGATGGTGTGATAACTTTAAGTAAACAGAAAAGTCGCACCCACAGCCTTACAGTTACTATATTAGTTTGCGCGCCTGAAGCTTTAGTGCATTTGGTATCACTGTTGTTGTTATAAATCTGGAGAGGAAATAAAGTACGACACATAGTCTATCACACTGATTTACGGCGATAGAGACTTTGTTGAGAAGCTTCTTGAGCATAGTTTACTGTGAGAAGCCTTCAAAATGTAAATGCCGTCACTGTGGACCCTGGTATACTTGTTCAGGAAGATTCTTTCAAACATGTAACATTTTGTTACTTATAAGTTATATTCAAGCAGTATAACTCCTTGGTTTACCTTAAGTATGGACAAACGCCTAGCCAGGAATTTGCCAAGGAGGGGCAAGGCCAGTAGACAAACTATTTAGGTGTAGCGCCACCATAAGTTGGCGCGAAGCGTACAAGAAAATTCTGGCTGCAAATGCCTCCCAGATCGCTGGAAATGGCACTTCCCAGGTCTTGTAAGCTGCATCTAAGCATTTTTTATTTTGAGTTTCTAGCGATATCATAAAAAATCTTTAAAAAATACAAAAAATGTACTCAAGGGAGAGGGATGCCTCTTTGCTTGTCACTACGCACCTGAGTATCGAATATGTTTCATTCAGAAACATAGTAAAGGATATCTGCAAGGAAAACAAGAGAAATTTTGTAGATCTATCTGATGTTTGCAAACGGCCAGTCAATCTATATGAGTGCGTTTGAAGTGCGCAACACACTTCATTTTGTTCTAGATAGTAAGCAATAATACCTCACATTCCTACTCAGATGCTCCTACCGAATATGTTGGGGATATGTCGTGTGCAAAGTGACATGTGTGTTACTACGTCTGGCATTTGCAAATTTCTGTATAATTGAACCAATACAGAACATGAAGGGTGGATTAATGTGTAGCAGTGTTATAAGCAATAATGCAGATCCTCGTCAAGATTTTTCAGATACGAGTAGAAGCTGCTCGCAGGGACGGGATACAGCAACCCAAAGCTTGAGAGAAACGATGGTGGCAGGGGTGAGGGTTGGTAAGGCTATCTTGAGGAAATCCTCTTTTAACACCATTTCCATGAAAGAGCGTATATTTCACAATAAACGCATATTTCGCAATAAACGCATACAATTGACTAAGTGAATCTCCAGAATTTCAACGTACGCATACAGGTGGTGTAATAGATAACCCCTAGGTTTTTTATATAACGGCAATCGGGGCATGTGACGAGTACGTTAAGTGCCAAACGCAATTTTCGCACAGTAAACTAGAAATTTAGATAAGATTAAGAAATGGAACTATGTGATGGAGTCATGGCTTCAACAATTTTGCAAAGTTAAAAGTCAACTCAAAGTTGCCAGAGGTCTAAAATGCTTGAGAATTCCTGTTATAACCATTGAGTTCATTATACTAGATGAACTTTAGAAGGTGTATAATGCACTTCATGAGACCTTCCCAATGAAAACTACCGCCTGAAGTCGCTCACTGTGTAGTACGACAAATACAAGAGAAGAGCTATGCGATCCCTGATATACACAGGATTTTTTTGGCCAAGTATAGGCTATTGGTTACTTGGTCACGAACGGGTTGGGTCTAGCTGGTACTATTAACTGTATGGCACAGGACTCTTGGAGAGAGTGAAACGACAGTAAATAACAACGCGCGAAGCACGCCAAAATTCGTGGTATGCTATTGAACGGACTTACCTGCCAACCATGTGATTAAAGGTAGGTAGGCCGTCGGGACGACTGATAGGTTGCCATAATTATATTCAAAGACTGCAGATATATTTTTTGTAGGAGCAGGGAGTTGTTATTCGGAAGGAGGTTTAACGGAAAGTTTAATTTATGCTAATAAGCTACGATCCACTAAATACCGAGGACATTATTAATGATAAGCTACTTATTCCGTTGATGGGGAATTCTTTCTTTTATTCGTTGGCTTCAATGTGATATCGATATGTTAGCAACATCATTCAGGTCTAGTAATCACAATTGGCTTTCTCTGGGCAATGCTTTGATGAGTAGGTTTACGCCGCCACCAATTTAGGGGCAGGTGCTAAAAAACTCGAAACGACTGTTTCATTGAAATAAACCAATGAGGTCTGCCCCTTCCTAAAGAAAGAACGTTATGCTGCCAAGGCAGAAGTCTAAATTTTGTCGCAACAATTTGGAAAGTTTCCGGAAGCTTCCTGAAACAACCGGGTATACAATCAGATTCAGATTTTTATATAAACCCTTACTGGTATACTCTGATCCGCGTCCTCGAGCGTCCAAAGATGCAATAATTTTTAATTTTTCAGCGACTGGCAATGCTATGGCAGTAGCGACAAACCCTCAGTTTTACTGTTGATGTTGCAGACGACAAATCCCTTTGTTTGAATTACGTGATCCAGTGTAAGTCTTATAGAAATGCCAAGAAGGATACAAGAGACAGATTACTGTGTGACCTTGGCGGTGTAAACTTCACTTCAAAGCGATGTATCTCCCTCCAAATAACAACTCCCTGGTAGGAGCAAATTGGTTGCAAAGGTTGTGCTATCGTTGTTTTATATGCCACAGACCCTTCTGTGGTTTAAGTTTGCTGAGTGGTGGGACATGTAAGGACTGGAACCGCAACCCCCGAATTTGTATGTTAAAAAGGGTATTGGTCATATTCCATTCTGCACTTCAAGTCTACTTTTCTTCATTGTTTAATATAACAGTCTCTTGGATCATATTTCTGGGTGTATCTTAATTCTATCCAACCTACCAGTTCTGTTGAGGAATACATCACATACACACCACCCTATCTCATTTGTCAATATTATTCGAAGATAGTATTAATATGTGGTGGTATATATTTATAGCGACGCCCCCAGAGCGTACATTTTCAAGAAATGTTGGACTAAGTACCTACCATTGTGCTGTTGGAAATCTTTTTAGGACCTATGGGTAAAGTTTTGTCTAAATTTTGATATCTCATGTTTTCAGAAATGAGGAAGATTTCCGGATGACATACAGAATGATCGGGATAGCGAGGAAAGTTTGGTTTTATGATTGCTAAGTGGATGCTCTCTGATGTATAGCAATAGTAATATCATTTTGAAACATTCATCTGACCAAATATACGTGAGGTGTAACCGTTCGACAGGGAGAGGGGGGATTCCACGGCTTGATATCACTCTCTGGATTCACCCGCTGGGTATACTAACACTAAGACCCAAAGATCCGAGATGACTAGCAACGCTATGAAAAAAAAATGCGAGACAGTTTGCTTTTAGAGGCACGAAGAGTCACCTTTCTCAATCGACAAGTCCTGATTTGAAAAAAAAGACTCAAATTATCGTCCTTTCTGACTAGTTAGAGGTCAAACTTACTACCAGCATTGAGAAATTTAAAGTTTGAATATTCTACCATTATCACCATCGGTACCTGTTTGAACGAAAAGGTAAAAAAAGTCTGAAAGCTTGAGTTAGTATACTGTCTTACTGAAGTGATTTCATTAGTATAGTGATTGTGTATCATTTTAATTACTTTACTCAAGCAACGCTCCTAACCGCTTACGTCCCTGCTAATCCGTGGGGAAGGTTGTTATAAATTTGGAAAGCTGAGGATAATGCTTATATCTAAGAGTGTTACATGATAAAGCAAAAAAGATGAAACCGTGAGAGTAGTTATATGTCCAAACATTTAAACAATTAATCTACTCTTTTCTTGAGAGTGAATATGAAGAACACATTAATTTGAAAAAAAAAAAATGGTTGAGAGAAAAGTATTATGGCATCACACACTTTCCAAAATGGGAATTTTTCTTCAATTAGTTTCTTTCACAAAAATATGTACATATCTTAAAGGAATTACCACAGGATAAGTGTAAGTTGAATGAAATGTTTATGCGGCCCTGATAGTGCAAAGGTAATTACGTATTTTGCGTAGGACTGAGTGGTTATGATAAAGTCTGCTAAAACATTTCGTTCGTTCGTTGGGTTAAAATTTCTGAGACAAGCTCTGCCTCTAACTTGCAAATCGGGCATTTGTTTTTGGTTTGTAAGTTGCGTCGCGCGGCTGTTAAACTCGATTGCTCCCATTAGTATATTTTCGATACCTGCTATGGAGGTTAGCTATGTTGCTACAGTATAAGTAACAAGAGTGCCTTTCTCAAGGCAAAAAGCGGAATGCACTAAGATGATTGGTACCGTAATTTGCTAAATTTGTGGTTTAGTTGGGAGGTATGATACTTCCGTAGGCAGGGTTTTGTTTTGTGGCTCTTTCATGTGTTGAAATGCGGGTTTTTCAAAGGGTTGGGCGGTTCAGCGGATTTGGGTGTTCAATGTGGGCCACGGTCACTTGGTAGGTATGTAGTAACCATTTCGATGTGTAATTCTGCGTAAAAACATAAGAAGTGTTGTAAGTAAACCCCAAAGAATATAATTTTAGATACTAATTTCCGTTGTACGAATTTTGAATTAAGGTGGTAAAAATTTCCGACAGAGACTGGAAATTTCCGACAGAGGCCTTCGGAGGCTTGTGGGGGGCGGCCACCCCCTGTCCCCCTCTAGCTACGCCACTGAGGTTCATGTAATGTAATGTAAAACATTCTCAAATCTGTTTTATGTAAGTTCATTACATGTTTCAACGCGAAGTTCAACGCCACCTTTAAGTATTTTAAATAGTAATAACTAAGTTTTCTTTTAAGTTATGGTTAAATAAATTATGCTATATTATGACCATTTTGAAGACATCTTACATACTTCACCTAACAGTTACTTTACTCTGCAGAAAAGTCCAGCATTTTCTAGTATTGTTTATTCTGTAAAGTGTTTAGTTTACGGCATTGACAATGGAAGGATAAATGCATTGTCTTTTAACTTTGTCGTGCATTGGAACTAGTGGTTTAATTGACACAACTAAAACCGCTTCAGACACATTTTATTTTAGTTTCAAATTTGCCCTCCTTATGACTAGTGATTACGGAGACATCTTACATAATCGTTCTGAAAAATATAAAAGCCGTCAAATGTGCTGTGTGTGGATTTTCATCCTTCCTTTTCACCGCAGTATTAGATTCAAATAGATGTGTCTGAGTTTTTAAAAATGAACGGCAAAGTTACCGCAAGTTTACAACAAGGATAGATAGATTTTTACGACTGCCCAGGCAAGCCCAGTTGCTTTTGGAAAGCTTCAAAACATCTGAAATCCTGTAAACTAGTCGGGATCACGATCTGAAGGCTCGTCTTTGAAGACACTAACAAGTGATGAACCCGGACCCAAGTCTGTGAATTACAGTAATTCGCGCTTATAAGAAATCGAAGGCGCAGATGAACCAATCTTATCATTTATCCCGAACACAATGACTAATAACTTGACTTTCTAGGAAGGGTTTGGTATCTATCAACAAGTAAAGCTAGCTTCGAACCTAATTTATGGTCTTTGGCTGAAAATGATATGTAGCTGTTAGCGTTAGGCTCTCTTCAACGTAGCATATAATGCATAAGTGGATATACAGACCAATAGGTTTGTAGCATGCATTCCCTACCATTGAGTTTATGCGCTAACCGTGAGTTATATAAAGTTTTTTTTTTTGAAGCGCTACTAAAGATGGTTCCCATTAGACATTTTCTTGTTAAATCAAAATCATTGTTTTCTACGTTCTTTGGGGGACAAAGCCATTGCATATCTTTGTCTGTAAAGTCCACAGCCGTAATGACTGTAGCATAGCATCATGGATTACTCTTTCAGTCTTTTTCATCACTTTTCATTGAGAGGTTTTTTTAACCGAGTTCCTTTTTTCTATTTAGCTGTTATGTATTGTCTAACGAAGTGATAACAGATGCGAAAAACTAAAGTAATTAAATTAATGTTTAATTAAGTGTTATTCTATGTTACTTTTTTCCTGAAACATTGCAACACAGGACGAGTTCTGTTAATGTTGTCAATTTGTGAAAACGATGTTCAATGTTCCATCACTGATTCATTTCTACAATACTCTGATTTGTTTATTACTCAAACACCTCTACTGAATTAGAGGTAAGAAAATATTTAAGTAAAATATTTATTTCTTGATTCAAATGATAATAAAACTACTCTTTTCCATTGTTTACTACTTTTAAGAAAAGAACATACATTTTGAAGACTTGAAAACGGCTTGCAAATATGTTGAGAAAAATGTGACAAAAATGTCCCGTCAGTCACGTTCCGTCAGTCACAATTTTGATGAGCCACATATTGCAATTTGTAAATTTTATTAAATTGAATTTAATGTTTCCTGGTTGTTTATGTACCAATAATTAATTTTAAGAAGAGTTTCCAATTAATCTCCTCCGAGAACAGATAGAATTCTGCATGAATCTACTTTTTCTGAAAAGTGATGGTTTTTCTTGTCCCGTCAGTCATGCTGATTACAAACTGCAGCCATACAATTGTTTAATGATTTAGATTCAACCTGTGTTTTTCAAATTGAAATATGACTTTTTCTTGTTAATTTACATTATAACTTTTTTGGCTAAGCCAAGCACATTTTTTCTGCAACCTTTTCAAAACAGAAAATTGTATGAAATTGTCCCGTCAGTCACGCTGGAATTAGCCTATTATGAGTTCTTTTAAAAGCATTTTTCGGTGTCTAAAACTGAAGTTTTCAGAAAAAAAGGAGTAACATTTTTTGCTTTAAAAGGGGAAACGCCATCTCAGTGGCATCTTTCGTTTGGAAGATAGTTATCTCTGAAGAAATGCTATTTTCGCAGTTTTTGCATTCCATGATGAAAAAATAATGTATTGCTATGCTATGGATATAGATTTTCAACCCTAGATCTACTTGGAAGAATATCAAAACATTCAAACAGTATCAAATTTCAAGAAAAACGTTACAACAAAAGAATCTAAGGCAATCCCACATGGCACTACATTCTGTGACCTTCAGGAAACGTGGAGGGATTTCTTGTCAAAAGCAACCAGTCTCCAAAAAGGGATATCTTGAGTTAAGAATAGCGGTCTATTGTGATGTTTAGACGATCTGTACTAAGTTTTGCCTATCATGTCAGACTCCTACAAAATGTTACCAGACAAGGCCTTTAAATCACTAAATACAAGGATGGGAACTGAAGGTAACTATCAACCAAAACTATGTTCAGAAGTTGGAAGACAATCACTGTATTTATTGAAATGAAAACAAGCATCAGTTGTAGTCACCATATGTGCATGTTTATCATGTTTAAGCTGTGTGAATTTAGGCACACTTGGAAAGAACTACATATCACAAGATGTACAGTGTTCAGGAAAACTGAAAAAGGTGAATGCCAAGTAACATTACATTTGAGACAACCAGAAAATAACCGTCTTGTAGTCTCTTTCAACAGCTTGTTTTCTCTAATTGCAGGACGTAATTGCTGATTAGAAGCCCCGGGTGCGTTTCAAAATGCATTATTAATCATAGTATGTTACAATCACTGTCTGGGTAGATCTCCATGTTTTGCAGACTTTTAGAGAGGTGGTGTGAGCAATTCGAAATGGGTATAGGTTTCTCCCAAACCTAATGTCTGAGAAGAAGAAAGAAATTATCCTAAACTGAAGGAGACTGTTTGGGTTGTGTACTGTGAATCTCTCATGAAATGCTTTAATACGTTGAAATACAAGTTTAACAGAATGTGTACTATGATAGTGTAAATGGTTAGGTTATGAAAGAAATTGTGTTAGGTCACTAACACAATGAAAGGAATTGTGTTAGGTCACTGGATAATCTCATGAGATCTCTCCCACATCTGTCATGTACTAAATGTTTATAGCATTCACAGGTATGTGCGTTAACTTTTAATGATTTCTTCTAAACAAATACAAGAGGGCTAAGCAGGAGGACTGGGTGAGGAGGAACATGTGATCTTAGATAAAATTACGTCGTTTCATGAGAATTATAGAGGTTTTTCACCTATGATGGTACGAGAACTGCATTTTTGATTGCAACCTGTCTTTGACTGCAGAACCGATACCCTGCGCCTCATCACACATGGAATTGTTAACCCTACACAGGGTTTTTCAGTAGCTACATGCTCTTACATCATGTTTAACCGTTCGTTTTATATGACCCTGGTAGGGATGCAACCCTAAAACACTTCAGCACTTCATAATCACATCACATGTGTGGGACGGCCAGTTTATATTCGGCAAACGGTGGCCACCTGAGATACTACAGTCCCAATGGACTGCCCTTTGAAAGACTTTCCGGATCAATTATTGTTGGTTATTACCTATTCAAATGGGTTGTGGTTTTATCTTCAACAGACAAGAGGTTAAAACTTGCAGTGAAAAGCTCTTGAAACAGATTACCTTCTATTTATATGCATGAAACGGTGTTCCCCATTATTTTGCTGACCTTCTGTGTTGCAATAGTTACCATTAATAAATTTTAAAGTCAAATTTATAGATTATCCCTTCAATTTAAGGCTCTTTTAACGCTTTTGAGTGATAGAAAAGGTTATAAATGTACAGTTGAAGTGAAGTAGTTTAATGGCCAGGCACAGATATTAAATTAAAGGTACACAGTTGAACCAAATGAAAACGTCATGTGTTTAGATTTATTTCGGTATTTTTAGATGTTTAGAAATTAAAGTACTATAGTTCAGTTGAGGAAAAAAATTATCTTTTGAAATTTTAGTCCGACACCTGCTGCAAATCAACTATAAACAACTGATCAAAATAAGTAAATTTACATCTTGTCAGGGTAAAAAGCTAAAATTTTGTTTTCATAATTCTTACAACTTTACAGCAAACAGCAGACCTGAGTCTTGTATAGGGATTTGAGCGTTGCAACAAAAGGTTCCCTAACCCTGCTTCATTATTTCAGCACGGTCAGAAAAAAATGTTTACTTTCCGGGAACATAAATCCGACGAAGTCAGATTTCCCGCCGCGGTACACGGCGGAGGGGGGGGGGGGTCTGAGGGTAGCTGAAGCATTTTGAAAAATGAAGACCCAATTGACGTTTGATGGCCTATTTTTACAGTGATTGCCAATGTACTACTCATGTGTGGGGTTGGACAAATGCGCGATTCTGCGGCCTAAAATACGCACCGCGATTTGGGAAAAATCGCAAAGAAGCCCAATCGTAATTGCAAAAATCGCAGTCCCATAATTTGGCCACTGGACCTGCCATTTGCTTGAGTTACAGTACTGTTCATGTATAGTTTCAGTGCCGGTAAAAAAGATCCATTCGTATTTATTTCTAGAATGTTTTCACACGCAGTTTTAAGAAAAGTTCTTCCTCGCAGCTCATCTGTCAATAGGTGAGCAGGAATACAGCTGCAGTACAACTGTACAGTGCTTATGAATGCTGAAGTGGTTCTATAGAGCCAGTGCGCTGCATATCCAGAGGCTGTTTTATCGCTCCGCCGCGAAATGCGAAGTTTGCCGCGATTCAGGAAACGAAAATTAAAATCACAAAACTCGGACCTTGAGAATTTGTAATATTATGAAAATGACTTGCCAGGATATTGTTGCAATTGAGTTTACGGGACCGGGGACATGTTTATAGACCGCACTACTAAAGCACGCATGTATGCATGTTCTGTGCCTGAAAGTTTAGAGAAATTCCGGTAGTAGAGGGCGACACATCGGGCAATAGTCTCACACCCTCCAAGCAATATCCTCACAGCCTCTCTTGTAATTACGCAGCATCTCTATAGCCAACTATCTCTTTGTATATACGTACGTGCGTGTGTACATAGTCACAATCAGTGCAGTGCTGGTACAACAGCGATGGAACTGCTTTGCAGTCGCACGTAAATCCAAGCTAGACGTACGCACTGCATGTTGGCATTGGTGTTAAATTAATGTACGTGTAAATCGGGAACAAAGTAATGTTGCGAATAATTTTCTTGCTTTGCGTAAAGTTAACTCAATGAAGAGGCCTAATTGACTTACCGTGTAAAAGTTCGTTGAAACAACGTTCACAAGAACGGCCTGCTGTGTTGTTATTGTATTCATCACTTAACCTTATAAAAATCATTTCAAGAAAGAAAGGAAGCTGTAATTTGTCTTCAAAAATTTATTTTTCCAGATTTAAGAACTTTTTATCAGAACTACAGCATTTGCGTGACATAAAAATGAGATCGTAAAAATCTCGATTTATTTCGTTGCAATACACACTGTAAGGGCCAGTGAGCCATAGCCGCTGTCGCGTTTGTGGATTGGTCAATTGCCTCAAGTCTGTAGACCTTGTGTTTTCCAACTCAGTTTCCCTTACCTCTATTACTCATTTTATCGTGTAATGCCTCAAAACTTTCACTATTGGGAGAAGAACAAGAAATAAGACACCGTACACGCACGTGGCTTCGATATGTTTTGGATGCGCGGTGGTTTCCGCTCTGTGCAGCCCTATTAGTGCTGGGACCGAATAGCGAGTACTCGTTAACAGTTACGAAAAGTGATCATGCGAATCCTCGCAAAGAATTCTTTTGATCCAGTCCCTCAGATACATTGCAAATGTGACATTTCAAGATCACCTTAACCAACACAAGAAACAAACTGTCATTAAAAGTTATCGATCGTAAAATTTGCGATTTCTCAAAGAAATAAACTGCCCACAAGACACAAGCAGTTCTCGTTATCATAACACAAACTCAAGGGGACTTCCCATTGCGAGAATACACACAAAATTTGTATTTAACGTTTATGTCATATTTCCCTTTTCCCTTTCCATCTTTCTTTCTTCGTCTCTCTTCATCTTTTTGCTGTCTGTTTTTTTTTTTTTTTGCTCAAATATTTCCCGCGAGTGACGAAAATTTCCCGGGAACGAAGTTCCCGTGTTACCTACTTTTTTCCGCCCTGTTAATAGTTCAGAAGCTGCGCAAAAGTAGTTGCACCTTACTTTCCGACCAATGGCAAGACTCATCTAGTGTTTAGATAACTTCATCATTTTTCGAAGTGTAAGAACATAAAATAAGTCTAATGTTTTGGAAAGCTGGATGACGCAACCACAACTAAGCAATAAATCGTCATCGTTATTTGTAAAGGAGTGCCAAATCGGGAGCAGAATTTTGCTGTGTTGTGGAGGTGCAAGAATTCTTACTAAATTAAAATAAAAAGACTAATTTCACCATCTATCATCAATAAGTGCAAAAATACTAGCACACAGAAACTTGTGTGAAACTAGTGTCTTTTGTAGTTAAAAAGAACACTTTTGTCATCGTTGTCGCGCCGATACCTGTCACAGTCACATACACAGCCACCTCATCATGATCATCTTCATTGTAGTACTACTGCGACCGAATCGGTCTAAATTCTCCTTTCAGATGTGGTAATTCATTAAATTGCCAGTCATATTAATTTCCAAAAAGCCTACTTAGCAAGGATTATTCTTGCCTCAGAGTGAAACACCTACCTATTACACAAGCATATTCTCGATTGAATCATGATCACCGATTGAGATTCGACTGTAATGCTTGAACACCAATGTATTCAACGTTAAGTCCACAAAAGGGACATTTGTCACTGGATCGGCTAAAAGTTTATATCCGGGAGAGTTCTTTTCTATTCATTTTTTATTTTTTGCGATGGTTCGACGAACATACAATCACAGGTCCTGCCATTTTTGGTTTTTGGTTGCAGGTATCTTTTGATAAATTGCCCTCTCCAGCAAATATGTGAAAGCTTTTTTTCAGGCAAAAGCTGCCCACCTACAAGTTGCAGGAGTTTTTACATGGTTTCCTCCAGGGTCTGTAAACGGCAAAGTTTGTTACTACTACTTCTACTTCTGCTACTACTACTTCTACTATTACTACTTCTACTACTGCTACTGCTACTGCTACTGCTACTGCTACTGCTACTGCTACTGCTACTACTACTACCTTGTAATGAATCCTACAAAAATATCTGTATTGTCTTCATGTTGTTAAATTTGTTTCATTTCTACTTATTTTTTACCAGGTTCCAGGTTGATTATGTTATTGTTACTTTATAAGATGACGAACTCTTGATCGTCTTTTTGTTTACATTTTACCAGATTTTATATCGATCATTTTTTTAAAGTCCATCTAAGATGATGAATTCGTAATGTACTTTGCAAAAGACGAGATTCTTTTACCGTTACCACGACTTTGTCAATGGTTGATATATGTAATAAGTTTAAAGTTGGGACGCTTTCGTTTTCCATTCCCAGTTTCCCCTTAGCCGTATAAAACTAAAATCTACAATTCGCTTAGACTTTGAGGACGGTGTTGATTAGTTTCACCTTAGGGCATGTTTTCTAGAGAGAAATCGCTTCTGAATGGAAATAACTGATAAGATTGGCATTTGGGATTCAGTAAACACAGCCAAAGAAATTGTTTCATCGGAATTACAATCGTCTATTCATCTGTATGGGAAAGTTACAAATAAAAGGTTATTAGTGATAATACCTTTATATTTATTTTAACACACTAATACAAACGGTGTGAATCTGCTATTCGTTACGTGCCAAAACCACTACACAGTGACAGGTGAAGGCACTGAAAACAGTCGGAAATGTAGCGATAGGAAACAAATACTGAAAAATAACATCTTTTTCTATTATTGGAAAGTTAGCGCTTATTAGTAACCACAATATAGAAACAAGTCCTTAACGCCAAGGACTCAACAATGCACTGACAGGTTGCCTCGGGGTACGTGTGACGGTCATGTTGATCACGGCAACAGACGTGATTGCAATGATAATCCTGCGTAATACCGCTCCTATAAAGGAAGGGAAGCAAAGGGTTTTTTTGGACCTCTACCCCCGATTTTAAGTGAGTACCAAACGTCTTACATTATAATACGTTTCATTGCATTTCTTTTAAACTCCAAAACTACTGACAGGAAAAACATTGTAAAGGACTATTTTGCCACTATAAACACAAGGTCTTCAAAGTTTTACAGCGAAGTGACCTATTTTCATATTAAGATCGTTCTGGTGCAACTTCCAATACAGTATTATTGGAAAATATAAGCCTGCTTACACAGGTCGAATTTTCATCTCGGCAAAGTTGAGATAGCAGAAATCACGATCGTTGCTATTATCATAATCATGATACCACCAAAACACGTTTTCCCCGTTCCCTCCGTTATAGTCACCGTTTAGATTAGAATGTGAACACTCTGTGTAACAGTTATCGCTGAATTGAAAGTCACTGCAATAGGCTGAACGACAATAAGTACACCAGTTATTTGCATACCACCAAGCTCCTCTGTGTCTCTGTGCACAGTTATGGTTTCCACATTCGTCATTGTCCTGGTCATATGTGCTGAAGAACCGTCCATTAGTACCATACATACCATGACCTGTATCAAAATGAACGAAGAGTAGACCATCGGTCACGTTCAGTTGCGGCGGAGTTTCCATAAACGGTTGTGCAGAAGGAGAGGAGTAACTCTAACCTCGTAATATTCGATACGCTATTCTTTCCACTGAACATGAATGGAAAAATTACGACTTTTAGGGTGCCTTTTCTCATTCTAAAAAACATCACTATGGAGAAAATTTAGCCGAGATGTTCCCAAAGTGATTATTCCGATGGTTACCAAGTTTCAGAAAAAAAAAAGCTGGGTCTACAAACAAATCCACTGATTATGCATATTATCACATTTTTAGACGGAGGTTGACATATGATTATTATTGCGATGGAAAAGTTACGTCAATGGGATTACTCTAACAGGCTGAAGAGAGATGCAAAACCATGATACCAGGAAGCTGTTCTAAGCGAGATGGGTGGAGGCTGATTTTTTAGGATCACCTTTGTGGGGAACAGATCAAAAGGGAGCCATTCCCCTTTACCTTTGGAAAAATGATTATTTGATGGTTCTTAATTTGATGATTAATAAGAGGTATCCGTGCTTGAAAAATGGGGGGGGGGGCAGTAAGGGGATACATAGCCCATCTAGCTTTTTATTAGATTGGTCTTGCACGCAGAACTTTTCAAATTTGCCATGCCAAGATCAATGATTGAAAATATAGATTAAGAGGCTTTATTGCTTCAAGCTGAAGTCTAACAGGCTGTGAAAAACCTACTGACAAGACCTGGTCAAGTAACCAGATATATGGTACTTAACTATATGCTAGGAAGGATCATTCCACAATAATGTTTTGAAGCCATCATGGAGGGTCACGTGATGTAGGTTAGCTTACACAAGTAGATAACACCGCCGTAGAAACGCGTATTTAGAACTGAAAACGCTGAGGTATTGATGTACATGCTAACGCACCGTAGCGGGCCTTAGCGTCTCTTCGGATTCTTGGACGCTATCACGAGTTAGCATGTACGCCATTGCGTCATTATGAAGTTGCCTCTTCAAGCAACTTCATGAAAAGGCCTACATCATATAGCCGCATTGACGTGCGTCCTCCAGTTACACAGCTCAGTGATATATGGCTTTAGGATACGACCCCCGTCCGATATAAATGAAGATCCTTTTTGACTTAGTTTTCACATATGCCTCTGAATGAGTTGAAAGGTTAATCATGACCCGATTTCTGCCTACCAAAATATATACTCTGTAGCACGAGTCTTAATTTACTCTCTAATCTATAATGTCATCCGATAGGTACTTTTGTGAATTTAGATTGCTGATAAGATGTACCAATTGAAGAAAGCTATCGCTGATACAGATAATGTATGCAAGATAAACTGGTCGTAGACTACACGTTTGCATGAATACAGATACAGGGTTGTATGGTGCTCTAAAGGAGTTTCCGTGCTTTTGCATATTCGTGTTATTTCTGAGGCCTAATTTGTATAATACCCAAAAGGCGAAAGATAACAAAACGTCTTAATGTAAACTAAAAGGCCCAGGGTGTGCCATTCCTGCAACCTTCCGGCATCGGCATTTTTGCCAAAAATTTGTTTAATGTTACACGCCAGTTGATGGTGACACTACGCTTATACAGATTCACGTATTAGTCCCACCCTACAAAAATGTCACCACAAATGACATTGAAAGGGCTCCTTATTTGAAATGTTACGTAACCCCCTGAAGGTAAATCTGGTCCTGTATATAGGTTATGGAAATTTTGATTTGGTACAAACCTGCCGTTCCACTATACGTTCCGATGTTTTCTATTCGAAATTTATTGTCGTTGCTAGCAATCAGAAATGATGCGTACTCTGCGTATTTAGCTGAATCTTCAGAGGTAACGATATCAATTCGGAGTTTATAGTCCTTTTGATTGGTAAGGTAATATAAATGTTCATTTCCAAGCCAGAAGTCACCATCAAATGACCCGAAGCCATATCTATAGCTAGTCCAGTTTTGATAGAAGTCTGTTATTCCAGTAGTGCGACGTTGAAATACCTATGGTGAGATCAATACAAATGAAGTGGTCAAATCCAAGTCTACTGGAACAAAACTATGATCGTGAGCATTTGACAACTTATTTTCCTAGGAAAAAATTACTGACACATGAGAGTCGTTTTACGACTTCCAGTGTAACTTAAAGTTACCTTGTTCCATTTTCTTTTCATTTTATTGGTAGTGCAATTCAAGTACACTATTTCCATACCTAATTCGATGCATAACGAAATCAGTTTGAAGTTATGTTTATGTGAGAACTTCCTTCAACATTCTTCTTTACACCTCATCCTACATTCTCGTCGCTTTGAAAAATTTAGTAACTAACTGTTAGTAACTGTTCAAACAGTAGCTTACCGTCCATCCCCCACCATTGGTACTCATCACGCACAACGCATTGAATGGTGATCCTGGCCATCCGGATGGGAGAATAGCATAGACACCATCATCTCTTTGACCTGCTTGGTATGCATCGTAACAATCTTTGTACAATGCGTTACATATTTCACCATCTCCTCCAAAGCCTTCATTACAGTAGCATTGTCGGACACCATCCTTTACAATGCATTGAGCATAAGGGCTGCAACTATAACTGAAGTCACTGCTGAGCCTATCGTCCCGACACGCATACTTCAACGAACATTCATCATTCGTATACATCTCGCCATCCTTTTTGAGACAAAAATTCTAAATGTTTAGAAAAAACCTCTTCCATAAGTATAAGCTTTAAAATGTTTGATCAAAACAATTCATTTTGCCACAGTTCTCACCTCTATCTAACAAGGAATTTCACGATTTTAGTATTTTCTTATTAGAAAGCATTCACACCTAACGAAGCGTTACGGATAAGCCCACACTGGGCTTTGCAAAAGCTTGCCGACGTTTTGGAGAACTAAATTTAACCCAGCCTGAAGACACATATTTAATCATTCATTTAGACAGGACTTAACTTTATCCAATCATATCTACTTTAGCCTTTTATTTAGTAGAAATGATCACCTTAAATTATCTGTTATTAATAAACCAAACCGATTCTTTTTAAAGAGGAACAATAAGCGTTTTAGGATAGGACTGTTAAAAAACTTAAAAATATTATACCATAATTATAGTATTAAATTTACACAAAACAATAAGTTTTGTTGAAATGGAGCTTGGAGGAAGATAAATAATTTTACAGTGAATGGCCATGCACACTGTGATGTTGGAAACGTGCTCAAAGCTATAGGAGCACAGAAGAATCGTAATGCTGTGCATCACATTAGAGAAAAGTCTTTTCAGTAGCAACAAATTACAAGTTGGAAGAGTGTTGTGCACTCACTTACCTAAACCACCGTCCTGTGCTTAAAATGTCGGTGCCTCTCCTACAGGGTAACAGTGAGTAAGCCCTGAGGCAATTCTGTCTCCTCATTAACAAGAAAGAGGTTAATTTCTTAATTACTTACTGGAATTACTTTATTGATCTCTGAAACATAGCACCCGCAATCGTTAGGAGGTACACAATTGTCTCCTTTCTTTAAGAATCCGTTTACACAAATACACGTTTCCATTTCAACACAAGTACTGTTGCAGGCTACTGTACTGTAAGGATTATCACATGTTTGCTGGCAGGAGCAAATTCCAAAAGTCATATTCAATGGACAATAGGTGACTGCGTGATCTGAAATAACACAGAATATAAAACTTTATATAAAAATATTGAAAGCTTATTATAAGTAGTCAAGTCAAAACTGTACAGCACACTGTGTAAAGAACACTTTATTCATACTTTTTTCATTCATTTCAAAGACATAGAAGATATGCTTAATTAGATTCTACTCAAGCAGGCTTTTAGCCACACAAGGTACCGAAGGGTGCGAGATAGCTTCCAGGTGGCGAAAACAGGTGGGGGGGGGGGGGGGAGAGACGTACACCAAAATGCATTAAAGCAATAGTAATTTTTAAGGTAAAAAATTTTTCAGGGTTCCAGAATTTAAGTTTTCTTCCAAACGGGAGAATCTCCCGGACTGGTGTTGCTGGCTTCAACAGCAATTTTTTGTTATCTGTAACATTTAAGTGTATCTCTCGCTAGCATAGAAATATATGATGGAATTTTATTCAACGATTAAACGAGTACGACAAAGAAAGGACACGTAAAATCATATATCCTCTATGTTGAAACGCATTATGAATACCTGCGTCGCCGTCATATGATGCTGCAAAAGCAACAGCATATTGACTCCACTCATCACTTATACGAAAATAGTTGTAAGACACGAAGAAAGATGATCCATTAGATAGCGTTATGTCAATATGAAGCTCGTAAACTCCTTGATTCGTTAAATGTGACAGTTTGTCGTTACCGAGCCAAAATTCACCGGATATAAACCCGAACCCATTCTTAAAGTCAGTCCAGTCTCGATCGAAAGAGACAGAACCATCGAGACGACGCTGGATAACCTGAAAATATAATCATAACAGGTCAAATGGTAGAAAACAGCGATTGCAGAAAATAGTAAAACACTCACGTGTTTTGTCTGAGTTACAAACATTTTTGGAGTATAGATGCTCAATGTCTTCCCTTTACTTTTCAACCCATTTCGCCTCTTTAAATTCGACTGAACTCCATTATTTTTGTAGTAGCAGTTCCCTTTTCTAATAAAGCATTACCTAACTGGACAAAGTAAAGAAGGGTTCGATACATTTGCAATAGTCAAACTTTTACAACATACAAAAACTTTAACGGTTTCTCTTTTGTTAGTCTATTTGAAGTTTACTCTAAAGTTAAAAGTGACTAAACGGACCCTAACAGCCAAGTCGGAAATCATTTTACAGACAGTCTACACGTAAGACACATTTTGACAACTGTCAGAAAACCAACACGTAGTAAAGGCCTAGTACCGTCCAACCGGTAGATGTAGCTTCATTCCTACAAAAGACCTCAAAAGGATCCTGGTAACCTGTTGGCCTGATTAAGATTACCGCACTAGAATTCAGTGCTGAACAATGATTAAGGGCGTCTTTGCAGTCCTTTGGGTATTCAGGTTGCTGATAGAAAAAATAAGAGGCTGTGAAGAAAGTAGAAAAGGCAAGTAAGAACCAGTCTTACTTTGGGGGAAAATTTTTAAAGTGACACGGTAGCAATACATGCAACTGCTAACATGTGCTCATTCAGCTTTCATTATACCAAAAATGTAAATTTAGAGAAAAAGTTTACACATTGCCTATAAATAGTAGTTTTCAACTTAGATGCTTTAAATTGGTTATTATAATGAGAATAAAAATCACGGGCGATTAGGAGGCTCATTAATATGGCCACTCGACGTTATGAAAAATCAGTTACGCTCTCTGATGGCTGCATTCTTTGTTTGTGAACAAAATTGTTTGTGAACAAAATTATGCAAGTTTCTTCCGGGAAATGTAATTTTTTTCATTTTCTTATCCACGCAATATATTTGTCGGGATTTCCGTGTAGCACCACCGAGTATGTTCGATAATGTTGGATAAAACTTTGCAACATAACTGTTTGCAAGTTCCACGGATAAGTTATCATGAACATTCCATGAATAGTGTCGAAATTCTGAAATTCTGTTCCTTGGTTTCAAACCCGTTAAAATGTTAAGAGTGATTTGTGTTTCTAATTAGTTTATATAGCATGGTATATTGTGATCGTTGACAAAGTAACACTTTTTCTTTATTTCCTTTATTTCGTCATTTGTCGAAACACGTTGAAGATTTTCCTGGCAGGGGTGATACACTACATTTTTGCCGTAAAAATATTAGCAAAATTTCCAGTTTGTCTTCACTATTCGTAAAATTTGATGCCACCTTCGATTCAAAACCCCACACTGCTAAATCACTGCTGCTATCGTAAATTGTTAAAGATGGACCTTATTATCTGATAACCACAGAGAAGGTAGTACGGGGCGTTGAGGACTAAGACTAACGCATGACTCACTCATATTACCATATTTTAACGTTGTAGTGGCAGTTGTCATTTAACAGAAAAGGGCTCGGATCTTTCGTGTTAATAATTTCCGCAAATGGAAAAGAAACAAAAATGTATATATATATATATATATATATATATATATATATATATATATATATCTATATATATCTATCTATCTATCTATATATATATATATATATATATATATATATATATAGGTGTGTGTGTGTGTGTTAAAAATACTGTACACAGAAATAGTTTCATAACACGTGAGCAATAAGGAAAGCCTGAAACTCTTGCATAGTAATAACCTAACGAAAAGATACAGTTTTTGAATGACCGTCATTGAGGGAATTAAAAAATGAAGAAACTTAAATATTCTCACTTTTAGCAGTTGTGTGTCTTTCTGAATGTCCAGCTACCTGTGAAGGTTATGAATATGTAGTTTTTATTTAGTTGGAACAGATTATGACTCTTCTCATAAATCATCAAAGAATGCAAAGTGGTAAATAACATTGAAAATGGCAGAATTGATAACTTCACTATGTGACAGGGGCCTCAAGAAGCTAAGTCAGCAGATACCTCTCTAAAGGAAAAAGGTACAGGCATGCAAATAAACATTGTTGTAAAGATTTAGGGTGTCCCATATAGTTTAAAGTTTCTTAAAACTTCACACTCATTGTTAAAGTGCATGTTTGAGGCAGTTTACACACAAAACTATGTATTTCAAGTGCGGAAGAGACCTGCTATCGCTCATGGATTATCATTATCCGTAAGCTGAAGTCCAATCTGACAACTGCAATCCCTTATGTGCCTTTTGGGTAAAAATTTACAATAAAGATTAAAAGCCCTGACATTACACAAACTTTTTACTGTCTCAAAGGATCTATAAGCTCAGGTGTGTCACTGGACTTCGCACTAGGCCTGTCTGAATAATAAAACTGGTTGAGTTAGTTAGTTAGTTAGTTAGATGGGACTTTACGACACATTAACACGAATGTGTTATATAGTGTCACCAAGGTAAAGAAAGGTACAATGTTGGGGTAAAATGTTGGAGTCAAGACTCAATTTTCACACAAATGTACAGGCAAAGCGGGAGTATGTCAAAAACTTTTATACAGTTTACTTTCCTTCAGAAAGCCCAGAATAAGGGAGGGATCTGTCTGCTCAAACAATGTTTTTAGGTCTGGAACAGCATAGTATTTCTGGCGAACATGGGAGTATTCATAACAGTCAACGAGAATGTGACTGACGGTGACAGCACAATCACAGGGTATACAATATGGTCTCTCATCTCCGTGAAGCAAATAGGCATGGGTGAGGTAAGTGTGACCGATGCGAGCCCTAGTCAGGACTATATCATCTCTCCTTTTACTGGGGGCTCCATGGCCCCCGGATCCGACCGTTGGTCTAATTTGGTACAATTTGTTTTCGGGAGAGGAATCCCACAGTTCTTGCCACCTTGATTTCACAAAGCCGTTGATCTTAGGGCGGTAATCTGTGTAAGGCAAGTAGATATTGGTGACATCCATCTGTAGAGCTTCTTTAGCAAGTGTATCGACTTTTTCATTTCCTTGAATGCCCACGTGACTAGGGACCAATGCTAGCACACCTGATTTTTGTAGTTGAACCAATTTGGAGTAAGCTTCACGGAGAGCTGTTACTAAAGGGTGTTTTAGCTCATGACCCTTTAGTGCTAAAAGACTTGATAGTGAGTCTGTGAACACAATGAACTGGTGCCTGTCTGAGGTTTCAATTAGATGGAATGCCATCTTTAGTGCCTGGAGTTCGGCCGTGAATATTGATGCATCATCTGGTAGTCTGGCTTGCAAGGATGCATCACGGCCTGACGCCGCAGCCGCAACCCTGTGAGTGGCTTTAGAGCCGTCAGTATAGATTGCATGATACTGATGATATTTATGTCTCAGCTCATTAAAGCTAGCCCGGAACACTAGTTCATTTGTTGAGGTCTTTAGATATTTTCTTAGACTAAGGTCAACAGCTGGTTCGTCCAACTTCCAGGGAGGAGTGGTGGGGAAGGTAAACTGTGCCACAAAATCATGGTTATTGCACACCTGTGATAGAGCTTCCCTAACGCGAACAGCAAATGGAGGGATAGCTGATGGTTTTCTCATATATATATATATATATATATATATATATATATATATGTCACCAAACCTATGCTGGAAGGCAGTCTCAAAGGTGGGGTTGTGTCTATGGCTCCTCAGTTTGAGGGCAAACTGAAGTGACAACTTCTTCCATCTTAAATGGAGGGGTGGTTCATTCGCTTCGATGTAAAGACTCTGCATTGGGGAGGTACGGAAAACTCCCAGACAGATCCTAAGACCTTGGTTATGTATGGGTAGGAGTCTCCTGAGGTATGACTCACGTGCAGAGCTGTAAACAACACAACCATAATCAAGTTTTGACCTCACTAGGGATCTGTAAAGTCGAAGCAAAACAGGGCGATCCGCGCCCCAGTCCATCTTTGAGACAACCTTCAACAGGTTTAGTGCTCCCTGGCACTTCCGCCTGAGATAATCGATGTGGGTTTTGAAGTTAAGCTTATTGTCAAGTATTAGGCCAAGGAACTTAGTCTGGGGAACAACTGGTTGATCCCACGACTAGCAGTATACGTGAGACACAGTTAGCAAGTCTTTTCCTTACCGATAGTTTAGTATTTTGAATTGAAAGAGTTGTCTCATCTACCTAAAGTTTAGTTTGTATCCCGCTCAAAAGTACGTGGTGAGAAAAGAATTGGGAAAGCATCGCTGAACGTTGATACCGTTTTAGACTCGTCATCGTCACAAATTGACTGAATTTCAATTTCAAATTCATTACCAGGGGCATTTTAAATTAGATATAATAGAAGTTCAAGCAAAGGGCAAATTTCCACAGATCTCAAGTGTCATATATAAATTAATTTTTACTGAGAAAGAGCATAAAAAACTTACAGAATCTAGAATTGCTTTCTACTATTTATCAGAAGATACGTGATTTCGTAAAACTTACCGATTTAGCTAGTAAACAGCCAATGACAACCCAAAATACTACAAGAAACGTTGTCTGTTTAAAAGACTGAGAAATTACACCCATAATGATGATTGATCCGTATGAACAATTTATCTTGAATGAACCACCAACTTAAGTTTTCGGATTTTTAGTGGAGAAAATTCCCGGAAGCAGACTCATTACGTAAACCATGAAAACAATGGAATCTTTTAGAAGACCCTGATTTTCTTATTCAGTATACAATTTTCATTGCTAGCAGACACATTGGAGTCCACAAAGAGATGCTATATCGGGAAGCACAGACTATGCGCAGGCAAAGGGAAAGGTCAAACCACGTTTTGATTTGCTTGCTTAAGTCGTCGATTTTGTTGCTTAATCACGTAGAGATCTATTAGCTAATAACTGCATACACTCCAGACAGAGGCTAATTTTTACCTAAAATTCAACTCCATCAGTTTTCTGCTAGTGGTAGTTTTTTAGCATCAGACGTCCGAGAAGCTAGTTACACCCAAACTAAAAATAATGTTAGTGAAGTCAAACAGCATGAAATGGATCAATGTTCAGACAATATTCTTAAGACTGATGAGTTGATTTACTTTGAAATGAACTATTTTCATTCAGCCACCATCGGGAATTTAAAAGATGTTTCACAGCAATATAGGCTATTGGCATTTCAGTTAATATTTTGATCGCTTGGAGTTACGGGGATCACAGGTGTGGAAAGCGGGGGAGATGGAAATGTGGGGCAGTGGCGTATCCACTGATTTTTGATGGAGGCGTAACTGAATGGTCGGCTAGGGCCAGGGTATAATGGGATTGCCCCAGTCGATTTTGATGATATTTTGTCTTTCAGAGGGGAGTAAATTAGTGGTTGCTTTATGAATATGCCAATAAAGAGGAGGCTCGTTCCCTGTTACAGCCACTGAAGGGGTAAAAAAGCTTCTCTTTCCATTTTCAAGGGCAAAATCCCTTTACTTGTTTACTCTGTGAGACTTATTCAACTTTTGCTATTACATGTCAGATATCATAAAAAATGTAGGCCTACTGCAAAAACTGTTCAAGCTGTAGCATCAAAATGAATGTAAGATCATCAGATATCCAATTTTGCAAAAGGGGAGGTGGTCTAAAGAGACAGGGTACCCCTTTTCCTTTAGACCCCACCCTTCACGACGACGCTCTAAAATCGTCATCCCCTCTTTCCGGCTGAGAACAGCTCCCTACGCCTATGACAAAGATTCAATTTCACAGGAGACAACAATTTTAATCAGATCAATGATGACCTAATTTCGTTTGTGGTACTTATTTCATTGTTTATACAGGTGCGTTACACATAAGCACGAGGAAAATAAATACTGAAAGGAGGTTAAATTTGTTTCTAAAACTCTAAGTCTCTGGCTTTAACATAGATTATCATGTTAAATCCGTGAACTGCTATTTAAGCTTCTTTGTGTTGCCATAAGACTCACAGAAAACAAGCAGCATATTGTGTCTTAATTCTGTTTGAACGAATGGATTTAAAGTTCTGAGTCAAATAAGGAAATGTGAAGATCAAAAATAGGAACTTACGAAAGACAGCAAAACAAATTAAGTGCATTGCTACTACTCTGTAGATTTTCGTATCCAAAAACATATGTAGAATCTCTTTCTTATTCAAATGCCAGATCTATTTTGCTGTATGTCGCATAGTATTACGTAAATGGCCGAATTACATTGGGGCAATGTTTCTCACACCTTCGAGATGTATTGACAGTGTTGTTGTAATTCGTCGAGCATGGGTCCAAAGTAATTGTCACCCTTGGACTTCCATTCTATTAGTATTCCTTCCAGAGGCGTAAATCTTTTAGAACAGGGGAACAAGTCCCCCCTTTTCCATAAATGGGAGATTCATTACGTAATATCCACCATTAAGCTGACCCATGTACTCATATGTAACAATATGAACTACAGAGTTTCTAAATAGCGGATTCAAATGTAAGCACAAATTTTGCATCATCATGAAATGAAGCATCAAAATGTCTTTAATAATGCCCCTTTGTGGGGACAGGGGTAAAAGCCCCTGGAAGCTGCGGCTTGCTCGCAAAAGGTTTGGCTTTATAATGAATTAATTAACACAGTATTCCATACAGAAAACTGGATGAGCACTACACAGAAATGATGGTGGAACAAGGTGCGGCAACTGCAGGTTAATTCTCAGGTGGCCAAGCCACCCACCTTTAGGCTCTGGGCTATTTACAAGATTGAGAGCACTAGAATGAAAAGGGCATTTGACGTGCAAAAAAAAAAACCAAAGAGCGTAAAATGATACTTTAGTCACATTTCTTATTGCCCAATTGGGAAGTTCAGCCATCCAGTTTGATAATTCGGGGCAATTGTCCGGCGAAGTGTATATAACGTTACGTGTCAGGGACAAAGGTTTTGTTTTCCGGTAAACATCATAGCGACTCGGTTTTAACAAGTAACAATCAGAGAAGGTACATGGAATTAATCTATATAAGACCTTTTGCTAGCCTGTAGGATATATGGAGAGGGGGATCAAATTGAAATACCCAAATGTCAAGAAAACTATAGAGTGATATGCAATAAGCTCCCTGCTGCGTCATGAGCTAATGAAACTATTCTGTACCCAGTTTGAACAACTTTTAAAGTGTCGATTGTTGAATAAATTAAGCTAGAGAGAGTTTATGAAATTTGCAGTACATATGCATGATAGGGTTAATATTGCAACCACCAAAGTTTAAATAAGTACTTTGCTAGGAAAAACATGAGAATGTAACATATAGCAATTGGGATTCTTCCATAAAACATCCGCACTCAGTGTGATACCCACCCTTCCCTTAATGTAGTACATTTATGGATAAATACACGTTTCATCTTTCGTCATTGTAACGAGATAGATATCCATGTTTTCTTACGGCTTTTGTCTGGTGCATGTTTTGTATTACTTGGTGTTCGAACACCTGGTGAAATATGTATAAAATGAGAAGTACATAATTGTTATTTGATTCTTTGTTAACTGGACAATGGTTAGCTGAAATGTATAGTTTACACTTGCAGAGATAAAAAAATATATCACTTGTAGTTCCTGGCAACCTAGGTGGAACAGTCTACAGACAGATAGAAGCTAAAGTAATCACTTACACGAAATAAGCTGTACAAAGCGTAGGAAGACGAGCCATCAGCTAAAGTAACTTCAATTCATAGAGGTTGTGACTCGCAGGAAATGACAACTTCTGGTTACCGAGCCAAAACTCGTGAGACAAAAAACCGAAACCAAGTTTATATTCTTACCAATCACGTCAGAAGGACACTAACCCGTCATGACGACGATGTATGACCTGTGAATAAAGAGAATGCGACGCTAATTAGTACCCGGGGTTATTTTAATTTTTCCCTCTAATTATTAATGTAATTTACAAAATGAAAATTTTTACCATAACTTGAAATGCGGCTTGCAGAATGGATATTTTTGTTCCATAAGTAACGCATGCCTTTTATTCACACAACGTGGTCCAGATTTAAAAGAAGAAGAGTCGAACTTTGAACCATTTGAATCATTTCTCACTATTTACAACCTTATTGTCACAATATACTTCGACGGGCTTATTATAACCGTAATCATAAACCCTCCACTGGATATCTGAGTATTACAAGAATCTTGTACTTCTTTGCCGTCTCTCGGGTATTCTGCCTGCTGATAGAACTTACGTGGAACTCTGGAAAAACATGTCAGTCCGGCAGAACTTGAGGTGAACCCAGATTTGATATTTATAGATTTTTAAGGCTGATTCATGTTGTTCTTGAGCTAAATAAGATATTTATACCTACTGACACGGTAGCAGCATTTAGCAATTTTCCCTAGCAACGAAATTCAATCGGGCCACTTAAACTTATTATTAAATAAAAACAATAATCATAAAAATATTTTTGACACACCTGCTCTTAATTTCTGTTCATATTTTAAGAGGAATATTCAAAAGTAATTTTGCCAGGTTTATCTTTTGAAATTCGGGTCAACCAATGTGGTAGGAAAAACAAAATGACCGCCAATACGACAATAATAACAAGAAAATAATAAGAAAAAATAATCATAAAAATGTTTTACACAATTGCCTTTAATATTTGTTCATATTTCATGAGAAATATCCAAACTAACTTTCTAAAACTTTATTGTCAGGATCTAGAACAACCAAGCTCGCCGAAAAAACACAACGGCTGCAAATTATTGTAACAATCTAGTGTTATAATAAGAAATAATAATGCAGAAAATAACCATAAAAATATTTTTGACACAATTTCCTCTGATTTCTGTTCCTGTTTAATGAGGAATAATAAAAACGTATTTTGTTTACTCTTCTATTAGGAATAAGATCAACCAAGATGGCCGAATGACAAAATTGCCGCAATATTATTAGCAAAATATAAAAAAAATAACAACCATAAAGCATTATAAATATTTTAACACAATTTCCCATGATATCTTTTCTTATTTTATGAGGAATATTGGCCTTTTCTGTCAGAAGCAAGACCAGCCAAGATGGCCAAAACATAAATGACAGCCAGCATTATAAGATATAATAATAGAGGAAATAATCATTAAAATGTTTTTCACACAATTGAGCATAATTTCTAAGCTAATAAGGCGGAAAAAACAAAATGGCTGCCAATATTGTGGTCATATTTTGTAATAACAAGAACAATAAACTCTTGATAAATTGTTGTTATTTTGATTTTGTATTTTTGACACTTGGATGACCTTGTTTGTGACCAAAAAGGTCAGAAAATCAAGTTCTGAATAGTAATCATTACATGGATAAAATGGAAACAGATGTTTAGAATGATTGAGTTAAAGTGGTCTTGATGAAAATTGTCTCTCTAGCCCTAAAAGTGAGTCTGTTTTTACTGGCGGCCATTTTGCTTATTCGACAATCTTGGTTAACCTTGATCCTGGCAGGGTGGTTCAAGTAGGATAACTTCTGAAGATTTCCTACAGACCATGAACAATTATTAAGGGCAATCATGTGAGGGATCTTAATATTATTTGCTAATCATTAAAGTATGTTATTTTAATATTATTGGCAACCATTTTGGTTTTTCGGCTGTCTTGGTTGACCTAGATCCTAGCAGAAAAGTAAAAAACAAAGAGTCTTTTTATAACAGTTTTTTTTTTCAAAAAGGCACAGATATTAGGAGAAATTGTTTAAAAAATGAAACGAATATTTTCTCTCTGAGTGTGACATATTAATAGCCTGTTAACATATTGGCAGCCATTTTTTTTTTGTCACCTTGGCTGAACTGGATCCCAACAGAAAAGTTCAATAGGGTTTAAATATTTCTCATAAAATATCACCAAATATTAAGTGCAATCGTGTAAAAAGTTTTAAAATAATTATTTCTGAATTTTCTTATGTTATTATTACATCGGCCATCTTGTTGACCTGGATCCTGACAGAAAATTTACAAATGAAATAAGTTTTTGAACATTTGTCATAAAATATGAGTTCATTTCAGAAGCTATTGTGTCAAAAAATTTTTTAATGACTTTTTTCTTCATCATTTTATGTTATAATAGTGGTAATACTAGCCGTAATTTTTCTTTTTTCTGCCATCTTGTCTGACCTGGATCTCAACAGTAAAGTTCATAAAATATAATGTGAATATTTTTTTCAACAAAATACAAGCAGATATTAAGTGCAATCGCGTACAAAAGTATTTTAATGATTATTTCCTCAATTTATTGATGTTATTATAGTATTGGCGGCCGTTTTGTTTTTCGGCTACCTTGGTTCACCTGGATCCTGACATTATGTTCATTTAAAAAGTTTTGCATACTAATCATAAAATATGAACAGATATTAAGAGCAGTTATATCTTTAAAGTATTTGAATGATTTTCGTATTTAATAGTAAGTTTTGGCGGCCAGTTTAAATTTTCTTGATAGGGAAAATGTTCAATGTTGTTAGGTCAAGAGCTATATGAATCAGACTCTTAAAAAACTATAAACCTCAATTTCGGGTTCAAACATAAAAAACTATATTCTAAAGGGTTCGAGTCGGGAATTAGGTATCACAGGTGATCATGCCACCTGGACCTCATGAGATGATACATAATTGACTTTTAAAGATCTGTAATGTAATTAAACAACTGTTCAAGATAATTGCAGTTAATGAGTGTGAACAAATTTTAAAACTTGACTCTATATTTAATGGATAACTTTATTCGGATTCTTTTCAAATAACAGCCTCAACATAAAATTTGTATACAAATGAAAATAAAATTAAAGGAAACTAAGGAAACTTTTGGAGAAAGTAGATATTGGGACAAAAATGTCAATAAAACATATACAGACCTAAGCCTTAACAATCAGAACGTGTTTTCCTTTTAATAAACTGGGAGATGAGAAACTGTCTGCCGTCATCACAAGCAAGTGAAATTTACACTAGACGTCAAGATTATGAAGCACCCCACGGAGAGTATTCAGTGAGTTGCTGTAGGAAAAGATCCCTGGTTAATTGATCAACTTGGAAACTACATTGTGAGAAGTTTCTCGCACGGTTGGTGTAGTGAAATTACCTGCGTAAGGCAGCTCCTACTGATGCTGCTCTGAATCATGTTTGTTACAAAAGTTGGCTGTTGGAATGAGAATGGAAGGAAGGGTAGGGAGGGAGTGAGGGTCGTTCAGAACATAACCTAAATACCCTGGTTTAAAATCGGTGGTTATCTGGTTACACCAACTGATGACTTTAAAATACCAAAAAAGGACAAAAGAAAGAACATTCATAAACGGTAACCTCTTTTTCGAAAGTTTTCTTCTAAAAGCTAACGTACAACTGCCATGGATAGCAATAGTTGCTATAAAATGACAGTATGTGCACATCCCAATCATCATGGCAAGTTTACGGAAATTAAAAAAAAATCACAGCCAACAGTGAATGAGTGAGAGAGAGGATATATAACCAAACGTAATTTATTCTCCGAAAACGTTTCACTCCAATTAAAAAGCATTATTGTCATTTTGAAGGGTATGTCCCAGCCTCTGCTCTCTGTGGAGTTTGACTACAAAATGCAGAGAGTTTTTGAAAAAGGATTAAAATCTTTGTAAAAGAACAGTAGTTTTACATTTTCTGATACTTGATTTTGTCCATATAAACTTTCTTGCTACTTGAAACATGAACACTTAGTTACTGTGTAGGGTAAGCGGGGATAAATGTTCTCTCTAGTTCAAATTAAAAGGAGTTTTGAGTTGATTCACATATTAAATAACAATAAAGACTGCTAACCTGAAGTGTGTTTGCGCCTTAGTTTCAGTGCACATTTTATATACTTCTCCCCTACCATTGTAGGTACCTTCCACAATTTTGGCTTCAAATTTGTACCCATCCCGAGATAGGTGTCACATACTGTGTAACAGATTCTGGCACAATGCTATAGTTTTCGATAGAGCAATAGAATAGGAAAGTTATTAAAGAAGGGGGTAAAATTTTTCGAGCAGACTCCAGAATCTAGTTCGCCCACGGGAAGCTTTTACGGTACACCAAAATAGTTACCGCTAAATGCATCTAATTTGAAAAGGGAGATGTTCTATTGTTCTTTATGCCTCAGTTGTACAGCTGTGTAGGAGCAAGAAGTGTATAGTAATTTCATGACGCGGGAAGGTGTGCTGATCAGAATCCCAGTTGAAACGGAGATAAACTAACATGAAGTCTTTTTGCAAGGTCAATAATCAAGTAACCATATAGGTATTTCCCGTTAAGAACACAAAAGGAACTACCAATGGATTCTTGCATACCTTTGGTAACTTTCCTATGGACGAAAATAACGCTACAAGGATCTATGAACTCCGTCGAAAGGGTTACAACTCGGTATGAATTGCAGTATGTGCTGAACAATAAATGTTACGGTACTATTACACTTTAAACCACAACGTAAACAATGCAATTAACAGTTTGCTTTCGGCACTTCTTGGATGTAGTAAGTCTTAAATCAAGATGTCAGGATTTTGTAAAGAACAAATTCGTCAGGTTAGCTGGTCTTACTGAGGGCTATTTAATGGCGTGCAAAACCCACTTATATAGTCTGTTAGGCGACAATACCTAGTGGCCGGCCCATATCAAGTGGGGAAAAAAGCTGAATTACTAGAACGAAAACCCCATGTACTTCGAGCAGGATTCGAACACCGAAATTATTGAGACACACTGGTGCAAGGGTACTTGGCATAAATCCGCCACCCTAGGATCCAGAAAAGTGTAAACTACCACAAACTCCTAAATAAAAACATCAAATTGCAAAACTAGAAATACTTTTTTGGATAAAATTGCGAAGTTTGACTGTAAGGGTAGGTAAGTTAGGAGTAATAAATAGGGTGAAGGGTTCAATTTGCTTTAAGACTATTATTTGGAAAGGGGTGTTATTTTTCATACTGTTCCAGAAATTAGAAGCTTCTATGGTATTCTGTTGGCAATTTCCATCAATAAATTTTGCAGTGCAACAACTGATGAAAAGTGAGTAGAATTGGCACAGAAAGTGCAACGAACTTAAGGAAGAGAAAGTATAACAGAAAGGAGAAGTTTTTGGAAAAAAGGTGTGAAGCGTATTCCCATTTTTTGCTCGTTTTATTTTTTACCAAACTATGCAGGTTAAAGTGCAGTTAGAACATTGTCTACCTTCTTTCGCTGTAAATTTAGTAACTGCTTCTGTTGAAACTCCCTGCTTAAAGGCAATTATTTTGGAAGAAAGCAAACCTATATAAGAAAATGTTATATTTGGGCTAATACATAATAATCTGGTTAATTCTTAGGTTTCCTCAAATTTGATGGTCAATCCTGAAGCAAAGTTAAACCAACTAAATTTACAATAGCAGGTGCTTGTCTCAGACTCTACGTAAGTGATTATTAGTTAGTGATTATTATAGTTAGTTTCTCTCTTTGATTTGCTCTAATTATTAGTGCTTCATTTGCTGTTGATTTACGGTACACATTAATATTTTCAATAATTGATATCCCCTGTATTGAAATTCTGTTGAAAGGCCTAGCTCCAAATGCAAAACAGCAGTTAACGCAAAGTAATAATCTTTACGTTCCTTATATTGTTTAGCGTGGTAAGGAATCTTAAATATTTACTAACATGTGTGGATGTTTAAAGAGTGTTTGTCAGGCTGTGTCAGGTTATATCTGTGTAAGTTGTAAATGTGATGTTCTTTCAACATGGTAGTGATTAATAAACGTAAAATGATTAGACCTTAAACATTAAGAGACTCTTTTGTTTGGTACTTTCCAAATCAAACAGTCTACAAGAAAAAAATCAGCAATACAGAAATGTTTTGAAATAGCGAGAAATTTTTAGCGTAAAGTATTAATCGTGTGAACTGTAAGTCATGGGTATTCAGTCTTGATAAAAACTTTCAAAGGCTTGTTTATTTTTGAACGGTTACCATGTTGTTTAAGAAGAATGAAATTTTTTCTCGTCAGAAATACTGGATTTTAATTGATTCTCTGATCATCATCAACAGATATTGTTGTAATAAACTTTTGCAATGGAGGTAAAATAAACACTTAGATCTTTACAAAGAATGATCGAGTAGAATTCTTTTATTTTGATTTTTTATTTTTTTAACTGCTGATATCCGACAAGCATAAAGAAAAGAAGGACACACCACCACTTCATATTGATAAGGTTGAGGAAAAAGATCATGTACTCTTATAGAGCTTTATCATAGACGTACCACTTTTTATCCATACGTCATTTGGCATGTGTCACCCACACTTTTCCATTTGGGTTGACGCTGCTGTGGAGTTTAGTATAAGGGTACTTTGACTCAACGGAGGCGTAAAAGTGAGGCATCACACGTGACTGTTAACTATAGTGATAAAATAGCCCTAGTGCTTTCTCTCTTAGACTACGTTCACTTTTGAAATGGCTGTCACTTTAACCTGCAGCCACAAAGAGGGGGCTTCGCTGGCAATTTCACGATTTTTATATAAATTATACCAATAAAAGACCCATTTTGTGGCCGATACATGCATATCCCTCATGTAAAAATTCTACCTCCCCGAAAATAGTCTCTATCCTGAAAACTAATATGGTTAAGCGTAACAATCTTGACAAGACTTGACAAGATAAGGTTGAAGTATTTTAAATATGTAAGGTGTAATAAGAAACCTTGCCAGTTATATGACAGTGTACTTAGGAGTATCACCAACATTGACAAATTGTCACTAGGCAGGGGAAATTATGGCACGCTTGGCGCACATGTGCATACTTAACGGCTACATGGAGCTATCTTGCTACGCCATCTTACATTCCTCGAGCTTCGTGTTCGAGCGCCGGATCCACCACCTAGGCTTTGCTCCCCTGGACCGCACCAGAGGTCATATGGGGGACCCTAGGCTCCGCCCTTAATGGATATTGCACTTTGCGCTTCGCGCTCTCCGTGAACGCTACGCTTGCGCATGTTGGCCTACACTTTTAAAGACGATCGGCCTCCGCTGCCGTAATGGGCCAGTGGGTTATTGCTCCCCCTATTGAAAATTCTCGATACACCACTGTGTGAGGCATCCTAAGGAACAACATAAACCTTCCATGAAAGTCACTTTGCAACTAAAACATAAAACTAGCCATATTAATGGCTAGTTTCCTTCCCTGAATGCCCTCCTGAATTTGGTCTTAAGTATTATTTCGAATCAGTGGTAACACCAGTATTACTTTAGGACGAAGGGGGGGGGGGGGCAACCTGAAGCCTCGGTAACAATGACATGATACTGGAGGCCAGCCTTTTGCATAGCTCCAGGACGAAAATTTAGGGTCTCAATTGAATAAAATTTGAATTGAAAACTTGCTGGTCTTTGTTAGAGAACATTTGTAATTTGACTGTTATTGTAAAAGAATCAAAGAATATGCCTTCCTTAAAGAGCAAAGAACATGTTTAAATGTAGTAGAGGTTTTTGCAGTGGGTGGGGGTATTATAGTTTGACGTCGTTAAAAACGTGGTTGAGGAAAAGATCAATTTTATTGAAAAGAACCTTCAATTTCGTCGTCCACAATCGCTTTGTAGCTTCGATTGTCAGATAGAATTGGTTCATATGGTTGTCATCGTGGAGATTGCAGATGGATTGGTGGAGCCATTTTGACTCTAATAGTAACCAGCATCACGCTAACAAAAACGAATAAAACTACAAATTTCATTTTTTCCCTTTTCATGTAATGAAATTTTCTGTTAACCTTGACCATCTTCAGCGTAGTCTTACAATTTCAACTGTTTTTTCGTGTTGAAGAAGCAAATGGATTTAAATATAAATGTTATTTCGACGTGTTTTTGATTCCTTGCTGAAGGCTAGGCAATCATGCAGGCGATTGTATGTGAATGTGTGTGGGTGTGTATGGGTGTGTTTGGGAAGCTTGGCTTGGAAACACGATGTCTCAAGATAGCCAGTTTGTAATATTTTTTTAAAGTTTAAGTATGTGTCCAGTTCTTTTCGTTCTAAATTTTTGAAACACTTGTTTTGGTTGGACCATGGACTTTTGAATTGGCGCTAAAACAAAATTTTTGTTTAATTAATCAGAACCCGCTAATGATGTTGTTAAGGGAGTTAAAGGAGTTTGCTGCCACCCCAATTCACTCCTTCTCTGTCACACACTTGTTTGTAATATGCGTATTGGTAATGGCGGCAGTTTCATTGTTGAAGACAGAGGTTTCCAGTATTCTGTTCCCAGTATTTCTGTTGGTGATACAGAATCAACGACTTATAATTGTTTCGGTGGCAGTATCGTCATTGAAAGGTACAGACTGTTAATGGCAAATAAATTGAGCCAAATACATTTGAAAAGTTCCGGGGTCGTTTCCCAAATCAGATTCTGATTTACACGATACCATAATCCCTTTATTCCTAGCTCCCTCGTGTTTAGAAAGGGGACTTTCCCCTGACATTTCGTTAATAAAACATACATTGCCACATGCAATATATTATCAACACCACCCGTTTCTTAATGCCAGGTGTAAAATACTGCAATTTACTTATGTTTTCATGCTGGGTAAAGTTTGTCAAAACTTGCTCATACTAACTGTCACAGTTGATGTGCATTCTTTGTAAAAACCCTTAAGTAAGATAGTAGGTCATTCATTGTAACCTATCACTCCGCGCTAAACAATAGACAAAACGCGAATGTTCCTGAAACTCCGAGTGACCTCCGTTGCCACGGCGAAGGGAAAGTCCCGTTTACATCATCTTACTATTATCGGATTAACACACCGACAGCCTAGCAGCTTTGACTCTTTGATCTTTGTCGAACCTGTAGGGGACATTGCAGATGATTCTTGAAACTATTCGCCAGATTTCTCAGAAAAGGGAAACTTTATAGAATGATCTGGATACTCTTCCTATCAGAATTCTTGGAAAAGAACTTTCCAGAGAATAAATATCGCTATATATAAACAGGGCAAATTTGGACAAGAGAGCTTCGATATCCAGAACCCTGAGACGACAAAATCATGTTATTTTAAGTTCGAGAAGCTAATCGCCCAGGCCAAATAATCGTGACGGAGATTTGTCTTTAATTACCGAGGAGAGGAACGAAAGAACCGTTGGACTGTTTGTTTATTAGATGGGAGTACCGATGCCGCTACAGGCATAGTCTAGATTTTTATTCGACGGCTATTCAGGAGGACGCATTTCTTGGGTTACAAACGGAAGAGGCTTCTAGGGACTTCGCGGGAATTGCGTGTCTGCTGTATAGTGGTGGTGTGCCGGTCAAAGAGGGAACTATTCGCGACAGCGCTACTGGTGGTACTAGGAGGTCAGACCAGAATACAGAACGGTACCGAAGGACGATCGAGTGAGTTTTGGTTTAAGCTAAAGGTTGTTATTTGAGATCTCAAAATTTCCGCTTGTGTACAATATTCAGTAATTATTATAGTTCTTCAAACGTTAATACATCACTTATTTGTTGTTTTTAAACTTCCAGAAACGTCTCAGTAATCTTATTGGACCCTTTGTGTTTTTTTTCCCGAAATATTTGAATTTCTTTTCATCTTACGGCCTTAAAAGCTTTAGGAAGAATCAGGGGTTGCAACTAGAGGGGGAGTGAGGGACGACCTTCTGTTCCTGGCCCCGACGTTGTGACAAATCGTGGAGGCCCTATCCGGGAATACTGTAAAACTGTAAAACGGGAAAACAGAAAAACACAAGGAAGGGAAAATTCCCAAGGAAAATTAAACTGAGAGGTTTCTTAACCTATATAAAATCGGGCTACGCATTGTATATTGTTTGAACTTGCTAAATAATAAGGGGTTACTGTACTTGCCTATGCTTGAACTATGGATATCAGAGAATTAACCGAGTTGGGGGCCAAAATGGGTCTTTCGGGTGTCGATTTTGTAAATATTGTCAAAGAGCAGCAAGAAATTGCTCTTGACGAAAGGCAAAAAGAAAGAACTTGAACCGGATCAAGGGGAGGAGGCTAAAAAGCAAAGGGAGGAGGCTGAAAAGCGAAGGGAATTTGAAAGGAAGGAGGCTCAAAGACAACGAAAATTTGAATTGCAAAGCTTGAAAAGCAATCCGAACTGCAATAGTTGCGTAATAAAGGGGATCATGTTGATTTAAACTCCTCTAATGCCCCTACTATAAGTGGCAGAGTGGTCTATTCCAGCTGCTGTGCACCAATGTGTTTCACATGTGCGTGGGTTCGAATCCCGCTTGATGTACGTGGGTTTTTCTCCGGTACTCCGGCTTTCCTCCCACTTGGCATAAGCTTGACTCTAAAATCGGTTGCCCAGCCGACGAAGTAGGTTGCGCGCCAGACTGAAGCGCCTTCTTGTGGACCAGTTACTAGCCGACTTTGCATTTTGCATCTACTGTAAATCACGAGCCCAATAAAATCCCTGCGCCTAAAATGCCTTATTTTGACGAGAAGGAGGATCTTGACGCCTATTTATTACGCTTTGAGAGATTTACAAAGGCACAGGAGTGGCCAGATGATTGTTGGGCGTTGAATTTGAGCTTATGTTTGACGGGTGAGAGTCTGCGCGTGTACTCTAGATTGCTTTCCGATGACTCCAAAAATTATAAAAAGCTAAAAGAAGCCTTGCTAAAACGATTTCAGTTTACGGAGGAAGGCTTCCGTCAGAAATTTAGGCGCAAAAAGCCACAAAAAGGGGAAACATATGTGCAGTATATGACAAGGTTGGAAAATTACCTGACTAGATGGCTAGAATGAGGCGGCGTGAATAAGACGTATGAGGACTTATCCGATGTCATGTCACGAGAACAGTTTCTTAATGTATGTAACAATGAACTGTCATTATTTTTGAAAGAACATGATTGCAAAACTTCTAAAGCGTTTACGGAGCTGACTGACAAATATTTAGAAGCGCATAGTAGAGATCTTGAAAAATGTGTGAAATCCTTTCAACCAATTAAGGGAGATGGGAAAACCTGACGGCAACACAAACGTCGGTCAGGAAAATAAAACTAAAACGGACGCTGGTGAGAACAGAATTAAGTGCCCCGTGAAGTGCTTTACTTGCGGCAAGTTAGGCCATAAAGCCAACAATTGTCTACAAAAATTCAAAGCGTAATCAGCGGTTACGACTGAATATGCTAAACCAGACAGAGTGCAGTCAAACGATGGGTCGCAAAATGATCAACGTAGTGGTCAGACTGCGAATATGTGTTTGTTGAAACAAATTAAAGAAATTAAAAGCTATTCAATTAACTAAGCGTGTTGTCACGACATCCCAATAGTCAGTGTTGCGTGTGATGAGCCGTCTGACTTAACTGAGAAAATTTTGTCAGATGTTAGCGAACGCATGCCGGTAGTTGAGGGTTATCTTAACGGGATGAAGGTGTCAGTGTTACGCGATAGTGGGTGTTCTGGTGTCATTGTAAGCTTAAAAGTTCATGCAACTTTTGTACAGTTTGCTATTCGTGCTATGTTTCATTATGCAACTTAAGGTATTCTGTAATTTCTGTGATGTTTTTTATGTAAATTATTTCTTGTGTTACGGCTTGTGGTCGCAAATCAAACCAATAACAGCGGAAGATCACAGAAGAACGAGATTGAAATTCAACAACTTAATGATTATTTACAATCTCCTTATCTCACTTAAATTTACAATAATTAATTAGACTTACTCACAATCCTTTACTTAATATTTGCCTGGTCTGGTCCAAGGGCTGGTAGTGCATGCACGTCGACGATGGTACGGTAGTAGACCTGCAGCGTGCTGTAGCGTAGGAACTGGTTCCACGAGCGAATAACGACAAGGCTAGGCGATGATGGATGATAACAATATCAATGCACAGTGTAGAAACGGCGTAAGGCAATTTATCACAAGTGTACAGTGTCAGTAGCTGGCTTCTCAATAGCGTCTGGATTCGATGAAGTATTATGGTATCTCTCTGCAGTGTGACAGTCTGGTCTCGTTGATGTCTCTCGATGTCTCTCTACCATAACAGTTGTTGAACTGCCTTTTATATGCTAGGCTTTTATTCGAGAACTCTCCAGAATTTAACAGAAACTTCTAGTGTATACAGTCCAGCAATTATGAGAACGTTCCTTAATAGAAACTTCTAGAACACACAGTAGTTGTAATTGGGACATAACGTAAACAGTTCTCACTTCTAGACAGTTTTAGAAAGGCTGCGTTGAAGTTGAATTCTCTGGAACTTTCCATTCGCTCGTCGATGGATTCAATCCGGTGTTCCTGATGGGTCGTCTTGTAACACTCCCCCCCCCCCTTGAAAAAGTTTTGGACATCTCGGACAAAACTTAAGTTACAATATTTACAATGTATAACTTTACAGTAATAACTACAGTATATACAGTATGTAGTCCAATATTCAATGGAAGGTATAGTCTTAACATATAACTTGTCTTGCAAGGTGACGATACATGAATACAGTAACATCATCAATACACATTGTGCCATAGTTAACACAAAATTTCAAAACTTACAGTGAGATTTTCAACATACTGCATCAGATCAAATTCTTGACAAAGAGTCTGGTACAACATTGTCTTTCCCTTTAATGTGCTTAATATCTACATTATACGATTGCAGAAATAAACTCCACCTCATCAATCTTTGATTCTTATTCTTCATCTTAGATAAAAATGTCAAAGGGTTATGATCAGTGTATACAGTGATAGGGAAACTAGTAGTTCCCAAATAAACATCAAAGTGTTGAAGACCAAGTATTAAAGCTAAAGTTTCCTTTCTTTCCCATTCTCTTTCCATTTCTTTTAATCTAATCTCCTTATTCATTTCCATTTCAAGCCTTTTCAATTCAAATGTATTGTCAGTTGGCACAGTGATAGCTGTTTCCAATACTGTACTAGGCAGGATACTTTCATCCACAAGATATTCTACAACATATCTTTTAATCTCGTCTTTCCGCATTAAAGGCTGAAATTCAATGCCATAATGTTTTGCGACCTTTACAATATCAGATGTCTTTAATGAATCTAGTTCCTCGACTGAGGGACTAGCCACGAATTCATCTAAGTTGAATGGCATTTTGAAATTGTATCAAGCCTTCAACAAACAAATAAGTAGTCTGAGCAAACACAGTTGCTTACGATTCAGAACAGAATTTCTCGAATTTTCTAGTATTTTCGTTCCCGGATAGGCCCCCAATTCTGCTACGGCTTGTGGTCGCAAATCAAACCAATAACAGCGAAAGATCACAGAAGAACGAGATTGAAATTCAACAACTTAATGATTATTTACAATCTCCTTATCTCACTTAAATTTACAATAATTAATTAGACTTACTCACAATCCTTTACTTAATATTTGCCTGGTCTGGTCCAAGGGCTGGTAGTGCATGCACGTCGACGATGGTACGGTAGTAGACCTGCAGCGTGCTGTAGCGTAGGAACTGGTTCCACGAGCGAATAACGACAAGGCTAGGCGATGATGGATGATAACAATATCAATGCACAGTGTAGAAACGGCGTAAAGCAATTTATCACAAGTGTACAGTGTCAGTGGCTGGCTTCTCAATAGCGTCTGGACTCGATGAAGTATTAGGGTATCTCTCTGCAGTGTGACAGTCTGGTCTCGTTGATGTCTCTCGATGTCTCTCTACCATAACAGTTGTTGAACTGTCTTTTATATGCTAGGCTTTTATTCGAGAACTCTCCAGAATTTAACAGAAACTTCTAGTGTATACAGTCCAGCAATTATGAGAACGTTCCTTAATAGAAACTTCTAGAACACACAGTAGTTGTAATTGGGACATAACGTAAACAGTTCTCACTTCTAGACAGTTCTAGAAAGGCTGCGTTGAAGTTGAATTCTCTGGAACTTTCCATTCGCTCGTCGATGGATTCAATCCGGTGTTCCTGATGGGTCGTCTTGTAACACTTGAGTCTTCTTCTCTGTTCTTCTTTGCTTTCCAAGATTTTTGTTAGTCTTCCTCGAGGGAGCCGAGGAGCTCGGTGAAATATAGTTAATCGTGAACATTTTGGTATCCGCCTAGTCTCCAGTTGGTTTTTTATTTAAAGTCCAAGTATTATGGTTGAAGATAGGCCTTCAGAATGTTTAATGGGTGTTGTAAATTACATCTGACACAATCATTTTAGCAAAATAAAAATTTGGGCTGATTTTTCCTGGTTTTGGAGTAAACATGGATTTTCAGCTTTGTCGTACTTTGTCGTGCTTTTCCGGAAATAAAATCTGTGACATCATAAGTGGAGTAATTACACTCGTGCACCATATACTGTCTACAAGCCTACGCTAGTGCACATATGCAAGCCAGCCGCCACCACCGGCCGTGAGTAAAGGCAACTGCCGCTAGGGCAATTGTACGGAGTGGTCATTTTTCATGATTGAGACAGTGATAAAATTTCACCTTGAGCATAACGTCATCGCCTTTTGGGGTTAGAATCTACTATGCTCACTACATGAGCTTCAAGATTGCACCAGTAACGCCTAGCATCTTCAGCTTTACTTTTAGAGAAGTATGTTCCAACAGTAAAATACAAACGTTCCTGTGTGATCTTACAATGAATAGGCTAAGTTGTGCCATTCGTACAACACTAAGCCTAACGTTACTGTTATGCCTTTCAGCATGAACTGCTCGGAAGATAACCCTACCTTTTCTAGAGTATTCTTGTTGTTTCATGTTCTGACCATGTGCCCAGAATGTGACTGGTCCCTTATGTTTATTAATTAATGCAGATTAATCACTTTATGTTGATTCTTGAGAACTTCCTGGAACAGGAAGTAAAGGGAAGGAGGTGATTGGTTGGTTGAATCATGTGTTCATTCTCTGAATGCTCATTGGTCGAAAGTAGTGACGAGACTTCCTCGTGTTCGATCTTAGAATCAGTCTTGCCTGAGAACTGGTAGCCTGCAGACTCCGTGTATGTTGTCCTCCTCATATTGCACATAAAATTCCTTGAAGTTGAAGATCGTAAACTAAATGATTTTATCAGAATCGAGTTGGCGATTTTGTTCTCTGTCTTTCTTTGAGTCTAAACAACTACTTGACGCTACCAATTTAAGCTGGAGGGAAGAAAGACACGACAATTGTCTTTCGCCTAGCAATCACCTGTGTACTTATTTTACTTGTACAAATCTCCGCAGATAACTTCCCATTCATATCCAACAAATATTATATCCAGCGCTAGCGCGAACTGTTCAAAATCCTTCGATACTTTTCCTTACTTTAAAACGGCACAGTTCCAGGTCCCAGCTTGATGACGTACGTGCATACCGTAGGTACGTAAGTACATACGAAATGTAGTACCAGTGGTGTACTACGTACGCGGCGTACGAGCATAGTAGCTATGCATTATAGGCCTGCCTTGGCCATTCAGAACACTCTTAAGAAATACTTAGTGAAAATATGTGTGACAAGTTTGAAAGCGAACTTGTGATTGGTAGAGATATCTTGCTATGCTATACGTTTGTTTTCCACTCTCAAGCAAGTCGTGATTTTGCCACTCAAACATAATATAGCAATATTTTACGGCTCTTACGACAGTTTGTGCTTTTTCTGCCTATTATGAACACTGAGTATCCACGTTCTCATAGGTATAAAGAACCTCTCTATGAAAACTTGGGATTCTGAAGCCATTATGTGGGCTATTAAAAACACTATGAAAAACTGACTACTGTCACTCCGTTTAATGCGGCCCCGGTTTTTGTTTTGTGCTTTGTGTTCCGTTCGTGTCCGTTTCCAGGCGTATAAAGTACACAGTTTAATGCGTTGTACATGGACTTCTTATAATAAGAAACCCGCGGCGTTGTACTGCTGTGTACTGTCCGTGAGAAGCAACCGTCCACAACTCCACTTTGGACGTCATAAGTAGTTCGGCAATTCGTAGCTCTTTAGAAATGATCGTTAAACACCCTACCCCTTTTCGGTATCTACGGGAAAATTTGGCTTATTCTTCAATTTTCCGTGTAATTATTGTGGGGGCAATATTTAAACGCCAAGAAAGTGGAAATATGAGCCTTTTAACCTTTAATGGGTAATAAGCTTAGCTATAATACTTGATCTTTAATGTTTCCTAGGCCTACCTAACCAGTTTCCAGCCATGTTCCCGCCCTATATCGGGAACTGAAAACCACGCTACATTATCGTTAGGAGAGATTTGATCTCCAACGATCAGTTGACTGGGGTAGATCAACTGTGTGTATTGATTGGTGGTACAGTGAGGAAGACTCCAGAAGCTATCGTAGAGGTAAACACGCCCTTTTTTCGGGATCCCTCAAGACTCTGTGTATGAAGAGCCCGGTGTATGACTTAATAATTGGGAATGTACTCGTGTTCGAGGTCCTGAGAACCCCGACCCTGTTTGGAACGAAGAGAACGTTCCAAGTGAGGAAAGTGAGGAGAGTGAATCTCACAGTGTGGTAGAATCAATAAGTGTTGAACTAGGGAATGATTTTGAGTCACGTGAAGGACCGGAAGTCACGCCGGATCGAATGATTCAAAGTGATGACTTAGGCGAAGACTCAAATGTTAGAAGTGCCGTAGAGACACGTGCACAGAAACTAAAACGAAATCAAAATCTTAGGCCCTTAAAAACGGCTAGTGTGTCTATAGATGACGTAACACCTGAGCAATTGAGACAAGCTCAGAAGGAGGATTTAACTCTCAAAAATTGTTTCAAACATATTGGGAAACCCAGATTACTCAAAAATCAAAGGGGAAATTCTGAATTTATCCCGAGAAAAGATATAATTTTGTATCGAAAACTTTCGGGGAATGATAAACCTAGTAACCAATTAGTTGTACCAGAAAATATAGAAATCAAGTTATGAAATTGGCTCATGACAGCATTACGGCGGGTCATCTAAGGATATCTAAAAAAACTGACAAGGTGCAATCTCAGTTCTACTGGCCAGGGTTAACATCTGACGTGATGCGGTATTGCAAATCTTGTGATATTTGCTAGAAAACATGTGATAAAGGAAGGGTCACCAAGGTCCCCATTGGGTCATATGACCTTGATTGACACACCATTCAAGGGGGTGGCGGACATTGCCGGACTGATCAGGCCTACTTCCAAAAAATGGAAATCGGTATATTTTGACACTTGTCGATTAAGCGACAAGGTTCCCCGAAGCAGTCCCTCTGCGCTACATAGAAACTGAGAGAGTAGCAGAAGCGTTGGTAGATATATTCTCAAGAGTTGGAGTGCCGTCTGAGAACCTTACTGACAGAGGATCACAATATACTTCAGATGTAATGAGGGAGGTGAACCGATTGTTGTCACTGAAACAACTCACCACCACCCCCTACGACCCCATCTGTAAAGGTCTAGTTGAAAAGTTCAATGACACCTTAAAAAGGATGCTAAAACGCATGTGCGAGGAAAGACCATTAGACTGGGATCGCTATATAGGACCACTGCTATTCGCGTATAGGGAAGCTCCGCACGCCAGTACAGGTTTCGCTTCCTTTGAGCTGTTGTATGGCAGGACTATGAGGTGTCCTATGGCCATTCTGAAAGAGTTGTAGACCTCTGAAGGGGAAGACACTGAAATTATGTCGACAAATCAGTATGTCCTAGATTTAAGAGAGCGGCTTGAGGAGACATGCGCGCTGGCCAGAGAAGAGCTACAAAAATCATCCGAGAGACATAGAAAGTACTACAACCGGAAAGCTAAGAGCCGTAAGTTTAAACCGGGTGATTTTGTACTGATACTCCTGCCTACTGATCAAAATAAGCTGTTGATGCAGTGGAAGGGACCGTTTGTTGTGTTAAATGAAATAGGAGAAGCAAGTTACTCAATTGATGTGAATAGAAAGCCTAAAAGCTTCCATGCAAACCTGTTGAAAGGGTACATAAGTAAAGACAAGTCAAATTTGGTTGGGACTACCATCATCTCAATGTCTGAGAATGAAGAGCATGAAAGTTGTTTTGAGTTGCCTGTACTGCAGACTAAACAGAGTTACATTGTAAAAGATGTTATCATTAATGATGAATTGGGTGTAAACCAAACCCGAGAGGTTAAAGAGGGTGTTATCGAAATTCACTGATGTTATAACTGATGTACCTGGTGAAAAAGATGTACTTGAATGTGACATAAAAGTAACTACTGACAAGCCAATCAAAATTACGCCGTACCCAGTGCCACTTTCAATGCGTGATTCGTCCCTGGAAGAACTTAAGAAAATGGTTGAAATGGTCAACCTCACCGTATAGTTCACCTGTGGTGTTGGTACCCAAACCCGATGGTACGGTAAGGTTCTGCGTGGATTATAGAAAATTTAATAAAGTGACCACGTACGAGGCTGAACCTATGCCAGACCTGACAGATATACTTTCGAAATTGTCCACCGACAAATACTTTAGTCGGATAGATTTAACAAAAGGGTATTGGCAGATTGGAATGGCTACGTCAGTAAAGGAGAAGACTGCCTTTGTACTCTCTAAATGTAAAAGAGTGAATTTCACTATTCGACGATTGCCTACAGTGACCACTCTCTGTTTCAAGTGGAATTCCACTCTCCCCGGAGTGGTAATTCACTCATTTTGAATGAATAACCACTCTCAGCCGAGTGAAATTTTAACTCGAAGAAAGAGTGGTCACTGTAGGCAATCGTTGAAGAGTGAAATTCACTCTTTTACATTTAGAGAGTAACATCAGAGTGATTATGGCAATTTAAGACTATGCCATTTGGACGCCCACAGTTTTCACAAGGGTAATGAGAATCATTGTGAGTGATGTATCAAATGTGGTAAACTACCTGGATGATATTTTTATTCATGTACCAAGACCTGGGAGAAATATATTAAATGTTTAGAATTGTTATTCCAGAAGTTGAGAGAGAGAGAGAGAGTGGACTGAAAGCTCGTCCGAGTAAGTGTGAGATTGGTTTTACCAAACTCGACTTCTTGGGCCACACGATTAAAAACGGGAAGCTGGGCCCAAAACAGAGTGACCTGGAAAAGATTCAGGAAGCTCCTAAGCCTGAGACTAAAACTCAAGTTAGATCGTTTCTTGGTCTCACTGGTTATTACAGAGACTACATACCCAACTACTCTGCACTTGCTGCACCATTGTCGGACTTGACGAAAAAGGGTGCACCCAACAAAGTAATATGGGGAAACGCTCAAAACAAAGCGTTCAATGATCTCAAAAGAGCACTTATCAGCCCACCCCTTCTTAGACTACCCGACGTACGCAAACAATTTGTTCTGAGGACTGATGCATCCGATGTAGGAATCGGAGCAGTCCTACTACAAGAACATGAAGGTGAATTGTTTCCTGTGGCATATGCAAGTAGGAAATTATTACAAAGGGAGAGAATCAAATTAATCTGTGATTGAGAGAGAATGTCTGGGTTTAGTTTGGGCAGTACAAAAATTCCATGTATATTTGTACGGAAACGAGTTCGTTTTACAGACCGATCACGAACCACTAACTTATTTAAACAGAGCAAAATTGATGAATTCAAGAATCATGAGATGGGCATTAGTGCTACAAGAGTATAGATTCAGGCTAGAATCGACCAAAGGAACATACAATGTTGGTGCTTATTTCATGAGTCGAATGTAACGTGAGTTAATTATTCATCAATCAGATGTAGATGTGATAATTGTAACATCATTGGTTGTCAGTATATTTTCACTTGTACTTATTTGACACGTGATGAAATGTCAGTTTTGAACCTTTTGTAAATGTAAGTATCAATTATTTTTAAGTCCAACTTCAAGTAGTATACACGTCAAGTTCAGTGGCGGATCCAGGGGGGGGGGTCGCCAGCGTCCGGACCCCCCCTCAAATTTTCCAATGTGCCCTTTTTCAAAAATTTTTTTTTCTTCACACTAGCAAAAAAAAAAAAAAAAAAAAAACGAGACAGTTTCACAGGTAATGATGACAGTGTTGTCCAATTCCGAGGAGATTTTGGTTACCCCCATCCAGTATCGATCAATCCACTCGTAAAAGCCTAGCCATGTATCGCAGAAACTTTCGGCAATATATTTGACTACGGTAGCCTATATTGATTGGACGCCCCGAAACCCGAACAGTGCAATCGTTTTACAGAGAATGTGACTACAGTATGTCTGCGCAGCTCCCTGGTCTGCGTGACAATCAGGCATTCTAATCACTTTTCGCTTGGAACAGGGAGCTGTCCTAACAGCTCCCTGCTTGGAACCACGTGTGGCGTGCTTGGGCATTCAGAGCAATACAAAACACTCAGATATTACGTCATACTCACCAGCTAGTGCTTTATGCAACGTATTACTATTGGGTTTTAATATTAATTCCAAAAGGTCACTGCTAGTCTTTTGGTCTTACAAAATAATGATCTGTTCACACTCCATAAACGCTACATCTACGAAACCTTCCCTCCACCCTCTAGTATCCATCCTCTCGTGAACAAGAGAGGGTACGTAAATACGTTTCGCTATGATATTTATAGTCTGAAATTACTCTCTTCTTTTATAGTGTTGTCCTAGTGATGGGAATAAAGAGCCAGTCTTAGGTAAAGTCCACAGCCAAGAGTTGACCAGAAGTCACAATAGACGAATCGGTGTTTGTTTCATTTTAAAATTACTATATAAAATCGCCACCAAGTCAAATAACGCAATGTCAGTCGGTTCAAGTTTTTGACGTCTTTGGACCGATGACCGGTCTGCTGTCGCAAATGAAAAGCAAACATTCGACTTCAGTCATCTGTTCTGACAGTGTTTTTGACAGTCGCGCCGCAACTATATAGGGAACACACGTACAGTATTTTAACCTCCTCCCCCAGTCGAGATAGCGGTGGCTAGGTTCATGCCCCCCGTCGGGGAAGACTGACCCCCTATCGGAGCAGTTTTACACTGAGTTTCATAGGGGAGTCTTAGTCCGAAGTACGCAGTCCCCGACGACAACTAATCGACGGTTTACCTGTTTTTTGCTCTCAAGAGGATAATTTCTGTAATGAGAACCCAAAATTTTCGGCGCGCTACGCGCGCTGTAGAGTCACTCTTTTTTTTCAATAGTTCCATTCCACATAGCAGGATAGCACAAGTCCTGTCCACCTTACCAAGTAGCATATGGGCAGAATACATAGTTTATGTAAAGGTCGTAACTTTCATCCCATATCGCAAAGCCTAGTTGGTGTTCTCTTGTGTGTGTCATGCGGTACAGTCAGTTGGTGAGCGACTTACGGAGCAAAGTTTGGCTATTTCATCGTGTAGTCCAGGTGGTTTCGATACAATGTATGTTACACCCGATACGGTCTACAAACACTGCAGTTCCTTTTTTCGTTTCGTCATATGTTTTATGTGTAAGCCTATCAAAAATTTCGCCCGCTTCGCGCGCTTTTCAGTTTCACGATCCAGATTCAAAAAACACTATCAGTGCGTAACTCGGATCATGAAGTATTAAGTGATATAATGCAAAATATGCCTGCAATTGCATGGGATAATGAGGCTCCCATATTATCCCTTCTCATCATACCCTCGAAATAGGGAATGTCGGAACTTGGGGTAGCTGACATGGCCCGGCCCCCTGTTGGAAAAATTCTGTCGCCACCCATTGGCAGTTTACTTATTTTGGCTTTCATAAGGGTAATTTCTGGGATAAAACCCAAAATTTTCGGTACGCTTTGTCCACTCTTCCTCAGTTCAGTTATACTTATAACTAAATATAGTACAAACCCTTTCCACCTTTTCAAGTTAATAAGTAGAATACGTGGATTTATGTAAATGTCGGGAATTGAATCGCATTTCACTAAACCAGGTTAACGTTCACTTGTGGCTGTCGTACAGTACGGCTAGTGACTAGAGGAGGGAAGTACAATAAAGTTACGCCCGATAGGACCCAACTGTCCGCTCAATTGTTCTATATAAGCTTTAAATTAGTACAAATTCTTATAAGTGTAGACTTACCCAAAAAAATTTTCGCGCGCTTCGCGCGCTTTGCAATTTCACCGTTTAGATCCCAGGTTTTGATTCCAGTTTTTTCATGTCTTTGGGTTTATCCTTTCTTTGTCAGTATGCGGTAACTTGTGTAATCGCTGACGTTTATGGTAACCAAAATTTAAAAAAAAAAATTAATGTGCCCTTTTTATGTTGGACCCCCCCTCAGAAAAGACCCTAGATCCGCCCCTGCATTATCTTACTATTATCGGATTAACACACCGACAGCCCAGCAGCTTTGACTCTTTGATCTCTGTCGAACCTGTAGGGGACAATGTAGATGATTCTCGAAACTATTTCGCCAGATTTCTCAGAAAAGGGAAACATTATAGAATGATCTGGATACTCTTCCTATCAGAATTCTTGGAAAAGAACTTTCCAGAGAATAAATATCGCTATATATAAACAGGGCGAATTTGGACAAGAGAGCTGCGATATCCAGAACCCTGAGACGACAAAATCATGTTATTTTTAAGTTCGAGAAGCTAATCGCCCAGGCCAAATAATCGTTACGGAGATTTGTCTTTAATTACCGAGGAGAGGAACGAAAGAACCGTTGGACTGTTTGTTTATTAGATGGGAGTACCGATGCCGCTACAGGCATACTCTAGATTTTTATTCGACGGCTATTCAGGAGGACCCATTTCTTGGGTTACAAACGGAAGAGGCTTCTAGAGACTTCGCGGGAATTGCGTGTCTGCTGTATAGTGGTGGTGTGCCGGTCAACGAGGAATCTATTCCCGACAGCGTTACTGGTGGTACTAGGAGGTCAGACCAGAATACAGAACGGTACCGAAGGACGATCGAGTGAGTTTTGGTTTAAGCTAAAGATTGTAATTTGAGATCTCAAAATTTCCGCTTATGTACAATATTCAGTAATTATTATAGTTGTTCAAACGTTAACATATTACTTATTTGTAGTAGTTAAACTTACAGAAACGTTTCAGTTATCTTATTGGACCTTTTGTGTTTATTTTCCCGAAATATTTGAATTTCTTTTCATTTTACGGCCTTAAAGGCTTGAGGAAGAATCCGGGGTTGCAACTAGAGGGGGAGTGAGGGACGATCTTTTGTTCCCGGCCCCGACGTTGTGACACTAAGTGAGTTTATCGAGAAGTTTGTAACCCAATTTACTGATAACCAACATTTCGATAAACCGAATAATCAACAATTATTGGACAAACTTTACGTGATTTCAGTATTTTCATCTATGTGTACAGTGTTGGTGAACTTTTTACCGAACTGTTTTCTCAATAAAGTGAAAATGTAAACGACTTATTTTCACAGTCGCAAGAAGCTGACGTGTTGCATAAAGTTTGCTGCAAAACTTTTCTCACAATGACCAGTACTTATTCTGTGGAACAAGACTTACTTTCCTTCCTTATAAAATACGAGCTAATGCAAAGTAGTTGTAAGAAAGATAAGACACTTGTAAAACAGCAACCTAATAAAGTATTTTGTGAGTAAATTTACAACGATTAATCAAGGCATATGGAGACTCTGAGAGCTGTTTGAAAGGATAGGTGAATACGTACTCATGATTTCTTTTCGGGTAAGGAAACTTGCCATAAACAATTTTTTAACATTGATGTTTGCAGGAATATTTATTCCAGTGCTGAAATGCATATGTAAAAGACGTGCCCGTGCGTGTATTGTACAGTAATGCCCTCATTCAATGGCCTTAATTTAAGCCTCGGAGATTTGTGACTCTCACCTATTGTTTTTAATAACATTCTTCAGTTTTCATATTGTGCGTGGAAAAGAGCGGCGGGGGCGGTGGGGGGTGGCAGGGTAGAGTGAGATGGAAGAAGGGAAAGAGACGGGAAGAGGAAGGGTATGAGAAAAGGAAGGGTCAGTAGGCTAGATCAGCAGTCCATAAACAATGAGAGTCGTGTTTCTGGAAGGGCTCTTCTTCAGGTTCATGTGACTATCTCTGAACTTTTGTAGGAATGTTCATAAGAAAACTTAATTTGAAGTTCGCTGTTGTCAACTCTGTCAGGATTATATCTTTGCTGTTGCTGTCAGTCAATGCTAACGAATATTTTAGCATTCTCGTTAACTTTCCATAGCTCTTATTTTTTCTTTTTCCCCTTATATTAAGCAAGGTTACTTTTGCTTGGATGATCCATTTCAGCCGTGTAAATAATTTCATTGTAGGTATCAGTGGCGTTGCCAGGAGTTGTTGATTGGAAGGAAGGGGACACAACAGAACATGATGTTGTAATACTACCCCAGATACCCCACAAAGTAAGTGTAAAATTGTGCGTTTATGCGTACCTATACTTTCTTTGTCCCCTCATGCAGGCGCCCAGAAATTTTGTTCGTTTAAGGTGGCTTAGATGCAAACTGGTGCTATTTTTGGAAATTTTTGAACTGATCATATGTTGAAAGGTTCTCATAATTCAGTCAATTCTTATTTTTGGTAGGGTGTGATTAAAGGAAGAGTGCGTTGACTGTGTTGTGTGTTGTTTGTGTAAATGACTTAGAGGCAAAGTGGTGCCACCTTTGACAGATGTTTGGGCTAAATACATCCTCAGAATTTCTCATTATTTAGTGATATTTTGGCCGTGGCATGACACCCGTACGCGTTATACAAAAATGCAAAACAACAAATACATACTCCAAATCTTTCATTTCACGCTACAAATGTTATTGTAGCTACTACTCTAGGATCCTCTCTTGATGCGGGAACCCTACATAGGTTGGATATGCACCTCCGTTTTTCGGAAGAGAGTATTGGTCAGAATATTATTACCCTAATAATGGTCATGAGATGTGGAGTGGCGAACCGTGACGAAGTGCGCCGAAATTCTGCATTAAAAATCATTTCCATGACATAGATCCCACATGCACCCGAACACTCTCAATTACCTAACAAAATTTCCCTGCTAATTAGACCTCGAGCTTTTTGCTTGCAATTCGTAAAAGATTTCAATTTTCATGAAATATGTCTTCTTGAATTTCCCTGTTTCGCATTCTTGCAGTGCTGTGCTCCTCTGTAATCACTCTTACAGACACGAAAAATTATCCTAAAAGCCCTTAAAGGTTAATGGTACGAATAAGTTTGAGACGGTATCGATAATAAGCACAGCGATGAGGTGTTGCTGTGGGCGCGCGAAACAATCGAAAAATTTTGATGGTTTGGGAAGAATTTATACAAGCTTTGATAGTTCCAGAATAACTTGTGATAGAAACATATAAAAAGATCCATCACTAAGTCGAAAACACACCTCACCACCCCTACAGAAATCAATAGCTTAAACGCCATCGGGCTTATTAAAAAAATGTTCGGAAATTTTAAGAAATCGAATAAGGGAACGTACCCCCACCCGGCCGTGGTGCCGGCACCACTAGTAGGTATTGCAGTAAGTAAATGCTATGTGCGTGTAGGTCCTCCTTTGGTGGCCCAGTGGGTGTTCCTCATCGGTTTGGTTGTCTCCCTTTCAGAGTAAATATCCACAAAACACAAAATTATGGTAGGATTTCTGATTAATTGTCAGTTGGAAGGGGAGGGAAGGGGCGGTCAATTTGTATTTCAAATTTGTAACCAAAGTGAAACTCGAATTGTGAACTATGCTTCTTGCATTAATTATTATTGACTACTTGGTGCAAGAGTTCAAGAGTATAAAGGATTCAATATTTGCCTCATTGAATTGAGAAATGTGTGAATGAATATGAGAGCAACTGGTCCAACCGGTGTCGACAGTTTTTTATAGAGTAATTTTACTACAACTAATACCAACCTGGCTGTGAACTTTTTAGAATTTTGTAGCATTGAGATAATTACATGATCGATGGAAGAACACCTAATGGAATAAACTCTGCAAGAAGAAAGACTTATGATAAACAGAAGTAAGATGCAGTTAGTATGACTTTTTTGTTTAATGTAATCACTCGTTTGGACTTAAACAATTTACAAGTAAGTTCTTTTGTTCCAAGCTCCATATTCTGACCAAGTTGCTTCCTATTTCAGCCTAATAAGTGTATGATGTCGGTGATGTCGGATAGTGTGGAGCTAATGAACACAATCAAAACAAAGCGGATAAAGTCCTCTACTTTGTGAGAAATGTTTTTGAACTTAAGCTTAGGTCAAACTGGACGGACCTTCATTTCAGTAAACGTGATAGAATATCTTCCTGGAAGACTATACCAATAGATACCACCACCGTCGTAATCAGGGGCGTTGAGATCTGAATAATAGTAGTATTAATAATAATATCCCCACCACCAGGCACCATGAAAGGATTCAGCAGCAATGTGATAATAAGTACCATCGTCGTTGTCTACATTTCGTGTACTAAAGTCCTCGTTGTTGTGATACCTCGTCAAAGAGTCGCCTGTAAATGGGGAACAAAGCCACTTTTATCAAGAGATAATTTAAGTTGTAATGCATGATACCAACTACTCATTCGAAGTATATCCGCATTGCATTAAAAAAAGTATATTCATATACCAGAATTGTTTGTTATCATAAATCATGTAACGGCTAGTAGAGAAACCTAAAAGTTCTCTAGTCCATTAAACTTCAAGTTCGTTGTTTGTCTTTACCGCCCTGATGCAATAAATGGTAGGAGAACTTAACACTGACGTGGTAGAGAGCTTATCTTTAGGATTTCTCCCTTTTCCTATTTTTATATTCATTTTCGATAAAAGTTTAAGACTTAAATCGTTCTTACAGGAATATTAATAGCTTTATTACATAACCAGCGAGTTCATGCAAGTTTGTTTTGTGTAAATGTCTTCACTGGCTTCGATCACTTTATTTCTTTGACATTGCACTGTTCTTCGTCTTCAGAGAAGTGAGCCAAATTTGTAAATTTACACGAGCTCACCTTACTTTTACGAAATATTTCTTAAAACGATGCTGTAGGAAACTGAGGACTGTCAAGCCGATTTTATATAAAAGTACTATGAACATTACAATGTTTGTCTTGAGTTTAATGTAAAGGTAATATTCCTGGGAACAACGTTCTAACGTGTTAACTAGGAAAAAGGATTACATTTCATAAACATAAGAAAGAGAGCAAAACTACAAAGAAGCAGGTTTTTTCTGTGAAGTTGTCCTAATTGGTAGGGTACGGAAATTTAAAAATAAAATAATATAAAAAATACTAGACCTACTCCACTAATAATATTAATGATGTAAATTTATTTTTAGGTATGTGTCTCAAAGCATACCACTACTTTCTTTTCATTATTCAGTGAGGGAAACTGCTTACTCCTTTCAGTTTTTAATTCCGTCTCTACAACTTATTGAGTAACGTAACTTTACTGTCAATATTTCAGATTAAACTCCGCATAGATTGTGGACTATATGCAAATCAGAAAACAAAATATCACTGTAACATTTCCTTTGCTGCATTTAAAATTTCTAGTTCCCATTGTAAAACAACAAACAAATTTTAAAATGTGTCACTATGAAACGTATGGTCCTTAACGAAGGACAAAGAAGATTATCTTGCATGATTGGGAGACAGGAGACGTCTACAGACAGTTGGTAAAAACGGACCTTACCTGAAAGTGAACTACCTTGTTTGCTGTTATGATCTAACATAAAGGGTTTCCAATCTGCGAGGTTCTCCCGTTTAAAAGAAACCCAACCTTGCTCCAAACAGGGAAAGCAAATATAACACAGCGTATAGGTTTTCTGGCCTAAAATAGACAAGGTTTAGAAAGAAGGAGCACTATTCAAGAACTTGCGCTTCTCTCAAAATGGCTTGCTGAACCATCAATTAGGACTGGGCTTTTCTGTAGCTCCGACGATACATACCACCGAATAAACTTTTAAATTATTAAATTAGACTGATAAAATTTGCAAGGGTTTCTAAAAGCCATTTGCAATTAAAAATGCACACAAAGAAGGGATGGAAATGTAGGTAAAATTTTGTGGGCAAACTGGTGGCCCCCATGACCAATATTTCTCCCGATCTTGCAATTCAAGATTCTCCCAAACGGGGAGTCTCTCGGACTGATTATCCGTGACTTACAGTTCTTTACATAGAACTCCATTTTACGTGACCGAGGAAGAAAGCTGTGGACACAATAACATACCTGCATCTCCCTCCATGTAATTTTCCACAGTTAATCTGTAATTGTTGGCTTCATTTTTTATACGAATGTAGCCGTACTTAGTATAGTATGGAGCGCCGTATCTGTTCACCAAGTCAATCCGCAGTTGGTAACGTCTTTGGTTGGTTAAACTGAATATTTTGTCGTTTCCGAGCCAAAGTTCATGATCTGGAGATCCAAATCCTTCTTTGAAGTCATCCCAGTATAAATCAAAATCTACTGTACCATCAACACGTCGCTGAAATACCTGTAAAATATTGAAGTCATTGGAGTCTTCAAATACAACCGCTTCAGAAAGAGTTCCTCTAACGTATTTGTTAACAGCGATGGTTTAGATGGCTTAAAAGTTTGTTATGAAGAAAATTGTATTATAGCATTGATCTTACAGCAACAAAAATGTCCTTGTATTATTAAGAACCTTTTTTTCCAGTTTTACTTAATCTCGCAAATATGTCTAGGCGTACGGAAAACAGCGAGCATTCATTTCCGTTGCTCATTTTCATAAATCACCTTCAGGAAGCCCTGATGGGTACTTAATATAAATAAAAAAGTTAGTATTACATTTTCCTGAATTTAGAAATCATCGAAATATTGAAAGTGTCAAAGCCAACAAAAAGGAAAACTAGAATTTTTTTAAAGCCTGTCAACAATCGATTTCTGATTTCTTTGTATCTTCCTTTACCTAATGTAAATGAGTGTAAAATCCAATTTAGACGTTCATCATATCCAAAATGTAAACAGAATGTGCTGAAGAAAATGTTCTTGGTAGTATAAACCAGACACCTCAGCGAGTTTTAGCTAACTACAGTAGTTGTAAGATTGTGTTACAACTTTTTGTGGAAACGTACTACCGTATGCAATTAAAAACAAAATGGCTGCAACTTACATGCCTAAATTATTCAAGTATCCCTCCTTTTTTATATAATGAATGTAACATAAGAACAACTGCTACTTACAGTCCACCCTCCTCCATCTGTCATATTACAATACACTTGAAAAGGGGATCCACTCCAGTCTGCTGGTTTTATATTATAGACACCGCTATCTGTGTTACCATTGTTGAATACATCGAGGCAGTCGGTAGCTGTACTGCTAACGGATGTACAGGTAATTCCATCGCGTGTATAACCTTCGTTACAGTAACAGTTTCGTAAGCTGTTTCGTTCTTCACAAACTGCATTGGAACTGCACTGAATTTCTTCGTCACAACAAGCTGACCAGCCGAGCAGTTGCATTGCGTTGAGCAGTCAGTTGCTGCATAAGAGCCACCTTCCTGAAGAACCATTATAAAAGTGATTAGAGTTGAGGTATCAGTCGTCAGGTAGGAGGGTGTCAATAAACTATCCTATGCTAGTCTAAATGACTGTGTAACTAGGTCTGTATAATACCCTCGAAAAAAGGGGGAAACTTCAAAACTGTCCATTAGTAACAGTGGCAGACAGGAACAGGTCGTCCACCGTTTTGGCGTACTAACGATTCATGAAAAAAAGATTTTGGCGTAAAAAGACGAATCTGTGCTTGTTTCCAATTTTACACAGTCACGAATGCTCTCTCAGTTGGAGGTTTTTTGCATCAGTTACCATGGGCGGCGATCCCAGGAGGGAACGGAGGGGGGATGTCCCTCCATATTTGAGAAATTGCCCAATTGACTTTTTGATTTTTCTTACACTAAATAATTTTAAAATGGCGTCATGTCGCCCTAATATTGAAAATAAATCGCCGCCCTTGTAAGTAATCGTTTCTTAGTTATTGTAGAAAATAAAATATTGCATTATTTTTTCATTCCCAATTTTAATGCTAAGATAAAGAGGTTGGGGTGAAAATTACATTCTTCACTATACAAGGGACCACACAATCGCATTCGCCACTGTGGTAATTTCAAGATGTTGCCTATTCCCCAGTACGCCAAAAAGGGACGAGTTACGGAAATATAAATTACAAATAAGAAAAGAAAAATTGATGATAACAAAGAATAGCTAACCGGAATAATGTCTCCTTCCAAGAAACAACCGCATTCTTCTTGTGGTACGCATTCGGTATTTTCACTCAAGTAGAAGCCGTCAGGACAAGCACACGTTTCTTCTTCAGTGCATGTAACCAGACAGACATCAGGGTTGCCACAAGATTTTTCACATGTGCATGGTAGGTATTCCTTGTTGCTCGGACACGTGGTGAAATCTTAAAAGTAAAATGGTAACATTATTTTAAGAATTATTTAAATTCAAAGAGTGAACGGAGGTAGAAATTATGCTTCAATATGAGCTGTGGTTTCTTACTTGCAGTTCCAGAAAACAAGCCGAGATGAGCCAGAGTGTAGCCGCTAAACTCATCACTGATACGGAAGAAGTTGTATACAGCGTAAAAGGACGAATCATCAGAAAAGGTGAATTCAATGCGAAGCTCATAAGTGTTTTGATTCGTCAAAAAAGAGAGCTTCACGTTACCAAGCCAAAACTCTTGTGACAGAAAACCATACCCAGCTTCGTATTCGAACCAGTCACGTTGGAAGGTAACAGATCCGTCATGACGTCGTTGAATGATCTTTAAAGACAGGAACTGGGGAAAAATTCAAAACAAAGTTTTAAATTTCCATTTGTATATTAAGTGCATTATCATAACTGCTGAAGATTGTTATTTCTTTGTTTGTTTCTCAGTTACTCCTGTCAAGGAAGGAAAGTTTTTGGTAAGATGAGAGTTTGTGTCCATTTTCGGAAGTTAAGAAGTTGCTGCACCGGAAAATTTGTGTGTTATAAATGTCTATGGATTGTGCCTACGACAATGTTTGTATAAAATACTTCACGTGTGTAGTGAACTACATACAATCCAAAATGGATTAATTAATCGGTTCCCTGACCATTTCACATGGATACCCCTCGGGAAAATGCATCTCCAGACAAACACCTGAATATTTCCCACCCTGAAAATTTCCATCCCGAACAATTCCAAAATTTTTTGGTTGCCGAAGAGATACATTCATAGCAATTGTCCCCAAGAAAATTTCCCTAGGCGAATTGTCCGGGTCAGTTGTGTGGGGTGGGAGGGGACTGTCCGAGTCCTGGGGAGTTGTTGGGTCACTAGTTTTATCTTCAACAGCGTTATCTTTAACCAACTGGTAATTAAACACATGTCAATCGTTGAGAAATCATTTACCCAATCTCTTTCCCTTCTCACAATGTGTATTTTATCTCTACTGTAAAGATAGTTAGATGAGGTTTAACGGCCCAGTTTCCAACCAACTGGTTCAAGTCGAGCCGGCCACGGCCTTTTTTTCCAGTTGTGGCTCACTGGCTTGTATTCCCTTACTCCATTGCTTATGCGGAGCATCACGCACAACGGCAGAAGGTTCCATTTTTAAAGTCTTTGGTATGACTCGACCTGGGAATCAAACCCGGGACCCCCGCGTGAGAGGCGGATGCTCTACCACTCTCATATCACTAAGTGAGGTACTTACCGTCCAACCGCCATCATCAGCGTCATTGTCACAATATACTTCAAAGGGTTCATGATAACCGTCTGGTTTAATCAGAAATTCTCCGGTAGAAATTTGGTTACTGCATGAATCTAGTACTTCCCTGCAGTCCCTTGGATATTCCGGTTGTTGACAGAAGAAGCAGGAAGGACCCTGAAAGATTTTTTTTTATGACTGTATCAGTATGTATCAAAGAAATATTAGACTTTATTTGATATGGCCTACTTGAAATTGCGTATTATCAAACACTAATCGATCTGGGAATCTGAAAGTACTTGGCTATCTCTGTGTGAAACGGTACAAAACGAGGAAAACCAATTACTGTCCACAAGGTATGTATGTAATGAACTATCGAGTCATAAAATAATAACTTTCATTACAGAAACATTCCAAAAATATTAAAAAGAAAACATTCTGGTAGTACACAGGGGTGGTGCCACGTGGGCCACTACCCCCGGTCGGAAAAGGCTGTTCCCAGTCGAGGGACTTCCGAATTTCGTCTGAGAGCCTTAATTGGGTACGATAAAGCAACGGCGATCAATCACCCGGACAGATTTCTTGGTATTGTTTTCAAGGAAGGCAGACTCTTCAGCAAAAACCCAAAATTTACAAATTGTCTCCGGTAAACACTAAATATTTCAATTTTTCCGAATAAAAACCTTAAATTTTACGTTAATCACATTTCCGGAGACCCATCGCTTTTGTCGGGGCTACGGGTTGCTTCCCTCCTCGTGGGGAGACAGTGTAATAAATTACCCAGATCAAACTGCAATTCTCTTAGTTCCCTCGTACTACAGGAATACGTATTGCTCTCTCGTAGAGCACTAGAAAATGATGCTGACTCTTTCCAACTATAGGATTATGGGCAATTTGTAAGGTGATGTCTTGAAGACATGTAAATGTGTTTAGTTCACAAAGCTTACAGGAAGTTGTTTTTTTTTATTTACGTTCATTGAAGGTATCAACAGAAACATTTTTTTTCAGGAAGTCTAGAGAAAGCTAAACAAATACCGTATAAAAATTCGCAAGTATGAAAAATTCAAATACCTTCTCTGTAAAGCTTTCATTTCAATTGCACTTCATGGAATTTAGGTGTAAAAATGTATTCACACTGTATTTTTAATACTGAAATTTTTAAGTTTCATATCAGGCATTTACTTCTATTTTTGTATTAAAGTTTATATCTTTAGACATTTTTTCACCACCATGCTTTGGGATGAGAGCTGGTGACCACGAGGGTGAGAAATTTAACTTAAAACATGCACATGATGACAGCAGGATTAACGCCATTGGTTCAGTTTCGTTGGACGTTGTGTTATATTATGATGGAATTTTTATAGGGATCTTGGAGGATTTACCAACGAAATCAGTTTCTGTAGCTGATATCTAAGTTTTTGTAGTCCTCTTTATTATTACTTCAATGAAGTCTTATATGATGGTTAAAAATTACCGAAAGTATTGTTGTGGACACTATCAGAATAATTGGTATTTGTTTGTGTGTACTTTTCTATTATCAGTTACTTTTCTGAAACAATTTTCCATTAAGGACTTATGCACTAGAAATGAAATTGAATACAGTTTTGTCATTATCGCCCAGTAGTGAATATATTATTCAAAAGCTGTAACAAGGTTAAGTTAATTAGCCACTTTGTATCTACCAACACCGAATAAATCATAATTTCGATGTTTCCTTAGGTCCACGACGCTCAAAACAATGGTCTGGTTTGAACTTTAAAACAGTACGCTTGACTTCACTGGTAATAACGTATCCCTGAGTAGGCCGTTTTCCATCGCACTTGCTACGGACATGGGAAAGGTTGCTTGGACACTGCAATCAGATTGGAAGCATGGGGATAGAAAATTTATTTATCTGGAGTCTTGAAACCGTTCATCCCAAACATGTCTTTTACTTACCATGCTAATGATTCTCTTGAGGAGCAAGATTTGTCAATAAAACACAATTAATAAACTAAAATTGCCTCATCTAAACCCGCAACATAGCTCAAGCCACCTGCCTTTGAAACATGAGAGAATTCTTGTACATTTGAGCTCTTCACATCTAATGAAGGAAGTGTAATTTGCATAATAAATAACTCCTTCATATAATCTGAATACCTTTCTTTCTTTTAACCATGCTAGGAAATAGATTCCATATGTTTTTCTTTAATTTGAAAATTATTTGCAGGTGAAGGTAGGTAAAATATTGGGTAAACTCAAAGCCACAAGCGGACACAGAGAAAGGTGCTCTGGCTAAACTTATTGAAATGTTAACGCTCAATCTTCCTTATTTACATTTACTGTTTCAATAATAATCAAGCTGAAGAGAGTCAACAGAGTTCTACCTTCAGAATATAATGTTATTGGAACAAAAATCTTACGCAGGACATTGACATGAACCATGGCATAGGAAAGGCGACAGGGGAAATTGCCCCAGGGTTCAAAGGCATTGAACGCAAGATTGTATAAAGTGTTCATTTTGTTTAAAGGATGAAATAGCTTTGACGACAAAAAATGACTTTAACCCCAGGAGCGGATAATAGTCACATCTCACAGGATCAAACGCTTGCGTGTTTCACCTTGATAAAAAACAACAGTCATTTGTTTTTCTTTAAATCTAAACGACCTTTGTGTTTAGAACAAATTAAAAGATCCTCATAATTTAAGTTGACATAAATGAAGGTTGAGAGAAAGAGATTGATGTTATCTTCAAGAAATCTAGTCCGTGTCTGTTATTTTTTGAACACAGTGGAGCATCAAATTTGGAGATCTAAACAGAATTATGCACCAAAGTCTTTTGTGCCCTCAAAGCTGTATCTTGGTTTTCATTTATTGCTTAATACTCCCAGCTCTATATTGTATCGGATGTAAAGGTATTTGCTTGATTCAATGTGATAGCTGAAAATGTTGACTTGGCAAGTTTAAAATTTTTGAAATATTTTTATGTAATTTGTTGTTAAACTTTATAAACACTATTTTGCTTCCGGAAGATAAGTCTTTAGTCAAAATAAGAGGTTGAAACACTCAACTTGAAAGTTTCAATTTTTGAAAAATTTCATGTAACCTTTTGATAAGACTCCTTAAATCTATTTTATCTATAAGATATTTTCTTGATTCAACACGAACACCGATTTAAAAGTGTTTAAAATACTTTTAAATTAATTTGCTTCGTTCTTTTTTAATATACAAGAATTCTAACCATCTTAAAGACATCCTACTTCAAATAACAATAACTGTACTCCGAATGATAGGCGTATGAGGCGGGGTGGGAGGAGGGAGGTGGTGAGAGGCTGAACAGAAAAGTTGTTAAGTTCGAGATAAATGTCCGCCTTATGTTTTTTTTTTGGGGGGGGGGGGGATATGCACCAAAATTTCTAACACAAGTGCTGCAGCTCCAAAATGGAAGTAGAACCATACACTTGTTTTCAATCCAAGAATTTATTTTATATCTTTTAACTCCGTTATGCACCCTAACATGATTTGTGTGAAAGATAAAATCTCTTCGACTATTTTTTCATTTAAGATAGTTTCACATTTTAAATTCATGATCCGGCGATTCGTTCCCTAAACACTGGGGAGAGCTCAGACGCAAGTCTATGGGTTCAAAGGGCGTCTCTGACGTAGCTGAGCCAAATATCTAATCCCTCATTTATCACTCATTACAATGAATGATAACTTGATTTTAAAGATAGTATTTCGTTACCTTATCTATTCACCTGATCTATGATTTTATGGTTCAAAATTAAATTGTGTAATTGTTACCCTTCTGCTCGCTTTAAAGGAACCTATTGTACATATATCAAAAACAGCAATGAATTTGGGTAACAGTGTTGACAAAAATAGCTTGTATTCCTTTGCAGTGAGTTATATTTACAAGTTGTCCTTAAAAACGCTTTCCACGCTATGCATTTTGCCACTGAGATTGATAAATTGTTTTTTTTTCCTTTACGTTCTTGGAGACAATGTCCTTGTATATTTGTATAACTTTGCAGCGATAATGACTATAGCATAATGTATGGTAGATCGTTCTTTCAATTTCATTGATTACATTCCATTAATAGATATATTTAACAGACTGAATTATTACCTTTTCGGTATTACGGATTGTCAAACTCAAGAAATGACACATGGATAAAATATAAAATTTATAAAGTTGACATGTAATTAATTCTAATGGTACATTCTGTGAAGGGCAATGCCGTCGCGCAACTTTCCTACTCTGAAACCTTGCAGAGTTTATTTAAATGAAACTGAATGAATCATTCTTCTAATCTTTTCATTTCATTTGTTAAATATTTTTAACGGATTTTTACCTTCATGAGTGTGACAGATTCTCAAACTAAAAAGAGTGAAAATGTAGATCAATCTAATAAACATAAACTAAGGTTTAATTAAATACGATTTTACGTTCCATTAGGGAAAAACTGTTATACAACGTTTCTCTAAAACATCGCAGGATAAAACGACATACTCTTTTTTGTTTAAATCTTTTAGTGTACTCAGCTAGTAGATTATGTTTTAAAATATTTCGTCTTAATTGAAATAATTCCTTGCCACAATAAATTTTCGACAGAATTTGACCTTGGAAGACTTCATTTCTATCATTTTGGGGTTAAGTATGGCAAGAACCTTTATTACAGTTATGTCTGAAAGAGATTCAAGATAGCTTGAAAGTAAAACTTACTCGATATAATAAATACTTATTTGCGTTGTCAATATATTTTGAAACAAAGAGCGCAAGGTGAACTTCAAAAAGAACTGCAGTAAAAAAGAAAATTGAAGGAAAAGCAAATCCCAAAGCTTTTTGCTTAAACTTATTTGCCCTGTAACTATTATACTTAGAGATCAAAGGAGAACGAAATGAAAACACTTACCGGTTTTATGAAAAAGCGACATTTGGTGTCCTAAAGAAAATCATAAATGAAGCCAAACCGAGATGAAAAATGACAGACATAATGAAGCTATCTAGTCTGCAATTAGACTCATCGTAAGAATAGAGAAATACACTCGAGCTTCAGAGATAACTTTGTTACCACAAGCACCCAACCAACCTGGAGCGATGTACATTAGCCGAGTAGTATTTTTGTAAGGTAAAGCAAGAGATCCACAATTTGTATGGAGCACTTTATGAAAGTAGCCAATCAGTTTTTTTCTCGGGGCTCAAATTTATCATTAGACTTAATGTAACATAAACACAAGAAAGAACGATATGCCTTAGTTTGTTCCAGCAACCCACTAAGTTATCCATAGCAGGATGTGACAATAGCCACTGCAGACGCATATTGTGCAACAATATAAACAAAACAGTGTGTGGCATGTCGAAGGTGAGACTTCGTTTATATCCTAACGAAAGTATTATATTTCAAAGAGGCAAGGTAAATATTCTCATTGTAAATTATATTACACAGGTTTAGTTTAAAACTAAAGCCACGTATTTCATACCGTATACTTTCAAAACAAAATGAGACAATGAGAGACCTGAAGAGGAACAAGGAACAAAAACCGAAAGGGAGGTCACAAATTTTACATTTTCATGCACAAACATAGGATTCTGTAACGGTCTTGGATTCAAACTTTGAAAGGAACTTCAACACCAAGACACACCTAACTTGGATGATTTTTTTTTATTTCTACACATATTTCGGACCTGTTTAGCACATGGTCAGTTGGTCACCATATGTACAAGCTGGTATATTCAGTTTTGTGTACCTTGTATACATTATAGCATGTATATCGTGTAACAGTATTGTTTTTCTCAACTTTATATCTATATTGAAAACACTATACAAGAATGTAACGCAAGCATATTAAGGTCTTGTAATTACTCAGGCTCAAAAACACCTTAGCCAGGGCCCCGCACAAGGAATTACACGTTACAAAACTGTAATCACAAAAGCTATCGATTGCAGGAAATTGCACTCTAAAAGTTGAACTTGTCAGTAGAAAAACTTCTGTCCGCACCGTGACTGGTGAGATCATAGGATTAAGGGGGCAAAGAGGGCACTTTCTCTCACTTTTTGTCAAAGCCTAAAAAATAATACAACTAATAAAAATGAGCGAAAGTGGCGGGCCTCTGAGACCCTACTGTGATAGTTTATTACGGAGTATGTCGTGGTCAATAGTGTCAAATGCTTTAGATAAGTCGAAAATAAATCCCAGTGATATTTGCTTCTTTTTTAATGGCTCGATGTATTTTGTCGGTAGCGTCTTCAAGGGCAAGCTCAGTTAAGCGAGCAGAACGAAAACCATACTGATTATTTTATATTTCAGTGTTCAGCAAAAAAATGCTTGAACTCTATTGAACATCAACTTCTCTAAGGTCTCTGAAAAAGCAAGGCAAAACTGAGATCGGTGGATAAACAACAAATGATTTTGGCACCCTTTTTACACGCAGGTATTACGTTGGCTATATTTAGATCATCTGGAAACTCTTTTTCTCGAGAAGATAAATTAAACATATAAGATAGAGGATGAGATATGTATGGAATAACATGACGAACAATCGAAATGCAAATACCATCATACCAGCAGGTTTCTTTGGGTCAAGACAGTTGTAAGCTGTAGCTGTAACCTCATCGATATTTGTAGAAGCTAGGAACATACAATATGGGCTGATTTGAGGAAAGTAATGAATGCTAGGATGGTATCTTTTCGGCAAGTGATGGACAAGATTTGTGAAAAAATGTTGAAAGCATTAGCAATACTGTTTGGGTCAGAGAAAGATGCATTTTCATCGTCACATTTATCTGGATACTTGGCACATTTTCAGTTAGGCTACATGCAAAATATCGTTAATGTTATGCCAAGTACGTTTAATATCATTTACTCTGTTGAAACGGTTGAAGAAATCTTTCACTGTCTTCTTTTTATTGTATTGATTGCAGTGATTTATCATGAAATTAAGCAAATTTGGTATTTTAAGGAACTGTTTACCGTCTAGGTGTCATCGTATGCCTCCCTGATTTAACCTGAGGACTATAATGTTCACCCTTTGAGGTTAACAGTGACAATGAAATGGGGTCTGTTGGGTGCCAGTACGTATGTAGATAGACGTAGCACAACATGTTAGTTTACAAGAAAACTATTTTGTCGTACAGCTTGTGGCAGTGGTGATCAGAAGAATGATAGGCTACTTTGGTATTTGTATATTTCATTTAAAAGTTTCATTATTTCGTTTACCATTACAATCAAACTTTGCTATTTGAAACCGTAGGATAAACAAATTACTACACAATCGAAAAACAAAACTAAAGGTAATTTTAAATTTTAATATTATATTAAAATAATAAGAGTTCTATTTCTTCGATTCCAGTGTTTTCTTTGATTTTTAGATCCATCTATTAACCGTTTACACAAAATTTTCAAATTTTCTATCTCCCCTCGAAGATTTTACCACCCCCGTGCATATTGTTTGCCTTGATGTTTACAAAGAGGCATCATCGAAAGCGACTAGTACAGCATAAAGTACCTAGTTTAGAATGAACTATCTTTTGAAGTCTTCTGCAAGATGACTGATACAGGTTGGAAGGTCAGTACACTAAATTGATCTTCACCTAAATGGCAATTTTACTTAGTTTAACACAAATCATGTCCTTATGAAGTCATAAAGTTTCAACAATGTTATACATACCAACCATAAAAATCGTAACAAAATAACCAAAAATGAGTCAAGGATTAAAAGTGCTTTTATTATTATATCAAAAACAAAAACAAAAAACCAAAAAAAAAACCAAAAAAAAAAAAAAAAAACTCAAAGGAAAATATTTGTATCTTTGACAGATTTCTGCTACCTGCTTATGGCGATTCCATTGCATGGATTTCAATTGGTAAGAATTATTCTTTTAGTTTTACCTATTGGTAAATCACTAGCTACGGTCAGAGCTAAAGCTACTACCTCCTTTTTGTGAAAATAAACAGCTATGTTAAGGACGGGTAAGTTTCCCGTCGTGATCGGTTGTTTACAACTTTCGAAAATTTAGTGGGTGTGCTTACCAATAAAATATGCCGTCGTAATTGATCGTTTTCACTGCAGAGGTATTTGTCAATTATATCTACTAAGATATGACAAGTAAACTTATCGACAGTTATCAGAAATTTCACTTCGTCAGATGTTTATAACTGCTTACAGGACTTTCAGCGACGTGATAGTGGGTCTCTCAGTTTTGCTTTTGATTGGTATGAAGGCAAGGATGATTTCGGATCTCCAGATTACGAAATCTGGCCCGAAAACGAGAAAATATTTAGTTTAATAAATCAACAATTTTATCCACTTAGATTTGACTTGTGAATGTTAGTGGATAATGTTACCTACGCCAAATAAAAATTTTCCCGTATCAATTATGAAGCCAGCAACTACAGATTTACCGTAGAAGCAAGGCAGATGCAGGTCTACTGTCTATTTATATTTTTTCTCTTTAATTTTCTTGAAGTGTCTTTTCCAGTGTTATAATCGTAGAATAAACTATCTCCACTGTCTAAGCTAAGCGTTCAATTTTTCGTTATTAGTGTGTATGTCTAATAAAAGGATTTCATAATTTCCCTTTCTTAAAGAATTCTTTTGAATAAGTCGAATCGTTGCAGTAAAGCAATGTAATGATAACATTGTTGGTCATTTTCCGATTCTTTCCTGGACATTTTAATTGCTTTTTAAACGTTAAAAATGGTAGTGCACTTGAAGTTCATATGAATATTTTACCGGCTAATAAGTGCTTATACACTTACAAAATTCATTACTACCTTGGGATATGTAGGTTCATTGGCTGTTCCTCTCCACGCTTTGAGGATTTATTGGACCATTCATTTTCGATGTCATAGTAAGTGGCAACGATGGTTTATTATGTTACAACAATGTCGTTCATGAAGAAAGGTATTGGCTGAAAAGCTCCTTAAATATTAAGTTTGAAATGTCTTTAACAATGGAAACGTTCTTTTTTTTCATTGGACCTATCATACGTCCTACAATGTTCAGCAACCGTACGTCACTGAATCTGCAAACATGAAACGTGACAATGCTTAGTCTGTGGCTCACTATTTAGATTGTGCCCCCACAATATATGCACACAGCCCGCAATGAATGAAATGTTCCACCAGAACAGTGAAAAACGTGGGCACTAAATCATTGCCAAAAGGCCTTCTGTACAGATATGCACATGCAATTTGCTGAGGTCTTGGTATAAGATATACACCGAACCTGTATTTAAAAAAAGCAATGCGGTTCTCTGTGTAATTCATGGGCAAAGTCCTGGAAAGTCTGGGATATCTGAATAGTACTGGTATTAAAATGAAACATATAACAATCTTCAAAGGGCTTTGAAACAGACACAGTTTTTTCATACCTCGGACTGGCGGCCGTTCGATATGATGATGTAGCTGGGTAGTTGGCGAGGATGATGCGTGATCAAAGAGGTTCGTGCGACTAGGAAAATTTCAATGGTTCAGCCTCCAGACGACTTGTGGGTTAGACAAGCCTTCGTCAGAAATGACTCTGACACTTCTTCAGGACTTAGCAAGTAAACACAAAAAAGCTTATTTAGCACACTGCTGTGCACTCTAAAACTATAAAATAAGCTTATTTGCACTTCTTTGCTACAACCCCGAAGAGGCCATAATCACTTCTGAGGGTAGTTTGACTAACTCTGAAGTCATCTGACAGTGTACTCCTTCGGATCCTTCTAGGTCTGTGTAATCCCGTTGTGAAATCCTCTCTACTCATTAGGTTGCACGTAGCTTTGGAACATCCGACATCATTTGAATTGTGCTTGAAGAAGTAATTGTGGAAGAATATACGCTTCGGCTGAGCGCGAGCAACACCAACAAATTTATTTCGAAACATGAAATTACCCAGAGTTTCACAACCTGTACTTTAATCTCTTTCTTACAAAACTAATAAACCTAGCTCTACGTATTTCGAACCAGATTTACAGTGTTTCGTGGAAAGCAGTGGAGTACGGGTAAATATGGGGATGGTGGAACTTGCCTTGCCCTTAGGTGAACGGCACCGTTGGTCCCTTAATCCATCAGTTGATAAATGAATAACTACAATTTTAATCACCTCCATTATTTTTAGATCTAAATCCTTTCATTAAGCACTCATCTGCTTAAGTCCAGGTCACACTGCCACGACAACCTACGACACGATGGCGACCACCCACTGCGTTGGCTGTGGTTCAGAGTTCAATCGTAGTTAGATGCAGTCGGTGCACCAGAATGTCTACGATTTATGCAAACTGTCTACGACGGAGAGTTGCAGGTAGTCTTGGCGGTGTGACCCGGGATTAGAGATACAGACCCTATTTTTGGAACCGTAAACTGTATGTCGGTTATCTAATCCAATTAAACTTGGTCTCTGCCTACCTTGTTGATTGATTCCTGGTGACATACCAGTCCTTCTTTAGTAAATGAAGACTTTCTGTGCATACCTAACACAAAAGATTTAAACTTTGCAATGAGAGGACATGTCAATAGCTTATCTGTTGTGTAATCAACTGGACAAAGTTCCCCTCTGGTCAGGGATTAAGTGTTACTTTAGAAGCGATAGTGGTTTCCTTTCAACACAAAATGAACACATAAGTTTTACTACACCCGACCTCCCCTTTATAAGGTCCTTTCAGAGTATTCTGTTTTCTAAGCAGGCCAAATTCTAATGTTGAAATTGACATCACCCTGATGTACATAGAGTGAATTGAATACAAACTAACAACTCCTTAATATCAACGTATTTCTTTCCAAATATATATATATATATATATATATATATATATATATATATATATATATGTATATATATAACGCTAATTCCCACCTTAAGGGGAAATTGAATAAATTCGCCCTAACGTCTAAACATATGATTAACGTTATTTCAATGGTCAGCCATCCGTTCGTGTTAACAGCTAGGTGTCCGTAAATTTGACAACTTTGAAGTAATGGCATCTGGTTTGTAAATCTAAGAGGGCGCCCTTGTAAGTTTACGTATTCTTATAGAAAAAGTGTGTGGAAACGTTAAGGCGAAACTTATATGTCACCCGAAAATTTTTTTCCCCTTAAGGTCGACTTTTCAACAACAACTTTCCCCCTAAGTGCCGAATTAGTGAAATATATATATATATATATATATATATATATATATCCAAATGAAAACCCGGCTTGATTTACTATGCCTAAAACGCATTGCGAAGTTGTGAAATTTTCAATGGCGCAAGTCAAATCGGCAATTTACATTGGTTTGCCTGAACAAAGCTATTCAAATACATTTTTGTAATTTCTCATTTGATTCTCAAATGATTTGTCTTCTTAAAGATTTGTCTTTTAACAGGTGATTTTTACAGCCTATAACAGCAACCAGGATTTCAGTACAAAAGAAAATGGCAAGGATGATTCTCCTTAAAAAAAAAGAAAAAAAAAACTTTCCTGGTGATTACAATGACCAGTGCTGGATTACTCGGGACCGGTCTTGGTCTCGAGACCAATCTCGAGTCCCGACTGTCGTGACTCGTGAATCGGACTCGTCGCTCGACTGACGTTACTCGGGCACTCGGGCTGAGACCGGGTACGAGACCGACTATTTTTTCCCACGACCTTAAAATTCAGGTCGGAACTGCGCGAAAAAATCTTTGCTGAAAATATCATAACGTATACGTGTACGTACAATATCATTATTGCATGTTGCGTACAGTGCATTAGTCAGTGTGCAGTATGAACAGTGGACATTCGGAATATCGACTCAATCTCAGGCCTCCAAGACTAGATTGAAGATAACACGGCTCCAGCACTAAATGTTAAATACAACGTACATGGGATTGCACTTGTGAACCTGTAGTAAGCATTTAGTGATCAAATGTTTGGAGAATTTACCTTCAGGTCCGAGCATGGTTTAATGTTATTTGTATCAAAAAAAAAACGTGTAAAAGACGGCGGTTGAAATAAGATTTTAGCTTCTAGACTGTCCAGGATCCTAGTACTTAAGCTTTTGTTTCCCACCTGGGCAATTTTCAGGAGCCTGAAGGCTGATTAACTTAGTATAATGAAAAATCAAGTATTGCAACATCATAATCATATCTGAATATCATTTAAGCATTCTGCATTGACCATTTGCTCCTCTTGCATAGTTCGATCTTGGTACCTGAAATACTACTTGGGGCAACTCGGTCTAAGTTTAAAGAAATCAAACCCATGCGTTATTTTCAGAAAAAAGTACCCCTAGTCTATGGGAGTTTGGCAATAACCAAGAAAAGCTTTTGATTTTTGTGTGGGAAAATTGCAGCAAAGAAAAAACAATTGTGAACTCCTGGAATTTCCCAAACCATTTCAGATGGGGAGTGAAGTTATATCAGTTATCGGGGGGGGGGGGGGGTTATTGGGGGCCCTGGACACAAAGTAATGTGATTGCCCCCTTCTGCCATGATTCTCCACAAGACTACAGTGGCGCAAGTCACGAAAGGAGGACAAAGGTTGTGGTCGCTTTCACCCGCCCCCACTCGAAATGAAAATCCATAGATTTCTTTCTTAAGTTCATGTAAGCCTACAAAACTAAACTTAGCACAGATGATCTCCGAAAACTACCCTAAAAATACAATAATGCTATTTTGTGGACCCCTGGATACTTGCCCTGCTGGTACATGCTTAAATTTGGCCCTGATCGGGAGATAATCACTGCCGTCTTTTATATACCAGCCACGAATCCTCCTTATCTCAGGGGAATTTAGCCCTCTCTTCATATCTGTTAATCTTAAAGTAATAGTTTTTGTTGTTTGAACTGTCAATAGTAACTAATTTAATTTCATATACGGTAACATAGAACTCTGGAGAGCTAGAAAAGCTGATTTTTCTCTTTGTGCACTACGCGGGCGGTGAAGCAGTGCTGTACTCTTCTATTTTTTGTTATTACTTCTCGTCCTCTTGCACTCGAAACAAAACAACTTCAATCTACACAGGGACTCGGGGACTCTGACTCGGACATCAGGACTCTGACTCGTACTTCGACTCGCATACTGTGACCAGAAACTGGGACCCTGACTCGGACTCGGATTGGGTTGACCCCACTCCAGCCCTGGGAAGACTGGTGAGGAAACACCACGGCCGTCGCGACAGGGGGTGTGGGGGTGGAGGCTTTGTCACGGAAATCTTATTTAATGAAAGTTTCGGCGCGCTACGCGCGCATGCGTCAAGATTTGCGATCAGTCTCCTGAACATTATTAAGGTAATTATACCAGGCACAGTCCTATGGGGGCTAGGGGGCTTTATCCCAACAAAATAATTCCAAGCCCCAAAATATTGCGCAAAATTTTATATAGACTGATATTGGTGAAGACAGAGATGTATTCAGAAAATATTCCAAATTTCTGTTTATCAGGCCCGTAGCCAGTAAGGTCTGTAACGATTCTTTCTATAACTTCAAAAAGTTTTCGCGCGCTGGGCGCGCTTTCATCTATAGTTCTATCTAGTGGTAACGCCCCCTTTTCAATCATATCGGATTTATTCAACGTTTTCACAAATATTGTTCTTCCGTGTTGACGTGATTTTTGAGAAACACGAAAATGCATCGTTGCGAAGTTCTTTCCCCTTTTTCTTAACTTTTGGAAGATTCTTTTTTCAGCCCCGCTATCTTGGCAAACATATTTTGTAAGAAAAAGAGTTTTCAGTTTCGAAGGGGGCATTAATTCGTAAGATAAAGAATGTAATCTCCCACGACGACCACGCAGTCGCCCCAACAAATTTGATGAATTTGCCCAGATTCTTCAATAAAAACCCAAACTTTTTCAAATTTCCTTAATGAAAACAAAAATGTGAAATCTTTTTTCAATATAACCCCAAATTTTTCGGGGCGCTTCGCGCGCCTTATAATTCGAGTTCGGCAACCCATTGAATCTATTGGGACTTTGAGTAGTCAGGGCTCTTCGCCCCATCTCGGCATATCAAAGCACCACCCCTGGCTGAGCCTGCATGCAGGTTTTTCATTTTGGCATGGTATAGTAATATAGTATAGTACCATATAATATATAGTATAGCATACCCCCAAATTTCGGCGCGCTTCACGCGCAATCCTCACAATCCACGTTGTATCACTTATGGACATAATAAGCACAAACATACCAGTGAACTTTCATAGCATAAAGTATAGGTGTACATTCTAAACCGCGCTTGTTAGTCCTACAACCCTTTTGCTATACTTGTCTCGGAGGTCCAATATCATCTTTCTGCACCTATACTCTCCCTCCCGCTCATTTCCCATTGCTGGAAGCTGTTCGTCTGAATTTTTGTTCAAAATTAGTAAAAATACGATAGATGTAAAGTGCTTGGAGTCATACTCTATGTTATTATTTAGATGTCAGGTAATAAGCATTATGTCATTGCCCCCATTTTATATAATTAATCCAGAGCTACCAGGAGGCCCTATACAGGTATATGCCACCTTTAGGTGCCCGAATAGTCAAAAAGGGGGGGGGGGGGCTTCAGGAGGTTTGCTGACAACGTATTCTTCTCTTAGACAACATACTCTCTACTTTCACCAAACCAAATCTTAGAACTCACTAAATTATGGACATTTTCTAGCCATATATGATCAGCTCCAAAAATATCCCAAAGATAGCACCATTTTGCATCTAAGCAACCTTACCTTACCCAAAATTTCTCATAGGGGAGGGGACACCTCTCCCCTTCCCTCTTTCCTTCCATGGTAATATTCAAACTCTCTGGAAGGCGAAAAAAAATCATGGGGGCTTCGCCCCCTTGGCCCCCCTTGACTACGGGCCTGCCTCTCCCCTCAGACCCTTCCCCCAGGACGGCACCTTTATGTAGTGACAAAGGAAGGATCCCCATTGCTGTATATAAAAACAGGGCACATAAAAAAAGGTGCAATTTACTCGCCACCATTCAGTTGAAAAAAACCATCCATCCAGTAGGAATTGGGGACTTCACACCCCCACAAACATATGACCCTAGCTACGGCCTTTGAGACAACCATAATTGCAACGACATCTCTGCTCTCACTTTAAACAGCATTTATTTCTCTTAGGACAATCTTCGTAGTATTCGTATCATCTAGTACACTGAAGTGACAATACGTCCTTTTTGACGCACACAGAGTCTTGCCAGAAGTCTCAAAAGACTAAAAGCAATCTCCGCCTTGAACTTATTTCCCTTAACTTTAGCTTCCTCTAAATCAGGGGTCATCAAGCTAGGGGTCGCGACCCTTTTGAGGTTCGCAAAAATATTTTGGAGGCTCGCGAAAACTGGGGATTTCGGACAGAAAAATAATTGCCAAATTTCTCAATAAAAATAAGCAATGGGAGTGACTCTAATCTAAGAACCAGTGATCTGCTTTATGAACACTGCATAGCCAAGCCAAATCAAACTCCTCTTACCGACCCGTCAATTTGAGGGCCACCAAGATTCCGGAGTAGAAAGTTGGGTCCAGCAAGCAAAAAAGTTTGGAGACCCCTGCTCTAAACCACCTTAAAATTTACAGTTGACCCAAAATAAATATTGGCTGTGAAAGGAAACAAAATAGTATTATCCTTTTCTTTACAATAACATTCTTGCATAATTAAAACGAGCCACGTATAAATTACGATACTATTCCAAATTGGATTGACATTATTTATTCGAGGCCTGCCTAAGAGTTTGCCTGCCATTCTCTTTTTAATATTGAATTTGATGAAATGTCATCTAGAATCCGACAGTTAAGGTGAATGATCTACTAATGTGGACATCCACATGAAACATAACCCGCAACCGTTTTCAGTATTGGAAAAGAATCTACTTTTCGATTTACGAAAAATAAGGAGATCCTTACTCGTCCTTAATATAAATTTTATGATTCAGATTATCCACAACTTTTTAAGTTTATCCATTTACAATCTCATTCGTTCAAGTTGCTATGCTTCAATAAGAAATTTTCTCTCGTCTCTGAAACATTTTCCATTATTAACAACTTGTGCAGATATGCCTGTTAGTGTTAATTGTAATTTTCCTTCTCAAATTTGGGACCACTTTTATCTTCGAAAGTGACGTATTACTGAAGGTAGTTATGGAAGGTTTGAGGCAATGTTTATGAACATAGCATATCTATCCTCATTTACAAGGGGAAGCATATGTGTATTGTATATCTTTAGAAAAGAAAAACTGAGTGCCCAATTTATCCAAAAGTGTATGATCGAGTGTCTACATTAACTGAATGTTGATTGCACGCGCTATGAGTTTATGCAAATTCCTAACAGATAGGACTCTCATTCATTCTCTTTTGTTTTTCTCGGTGACAAGGTAAATCTGAATGGTGACGGCATCAGAAAGCTAGTGATTCAAAACACAACGACGAGCTTTTCTTCAACAGTTAGCATGTTTGCCTTATAAGAGAACTCTGACAATTGATAAAAACAATCAGTTCACAAATGTAGTTGATAAAAACTTAGATGCTTCAGAAATTGCAAAACACAGAGCTCAACGTATCCCCAGAGCTCAACGTGATCTAGATCAACGTATCCCTTTCAAATGCCAACTCTAGCACCACTTGTCTGTCATTGTCATTGTGAATAGTAAACTTGAACTTGACGCATGAATCTCCAGTGCTGCTTCTAGCACTGTTAGGATACTTTGGTGTACAACAGGACGTATTTGACTTATATCTAGCTAGGCCAGTTCTCAAAAGTGGCCATTGTGTCCCTATCCAACTGGAGAGCCACCAATAGCTAGAGAGTAACCTATCAAGAAATGTAGGCCAGAACTCGCCTCACAAATTAGTGAGAAAGTGTACTTAAATTACTTTCTGAACATTTTTATTGGGCGAGCTCATGTTTTAAAAATATTTTCTATAAACATTAACTCAAAAAAATTAACTCCGCAAAATTACACTGAAAAATATTACTTTATGTCACCTTACATAGCTCTTATGTACCTATTTATTTAAGACAACTTATTACTTTATATAGTATTACATTTAAATACGCAAAAAGAATCCGCACCCTTAAAACGTCCGGATCAGTGTGGCATTAACCTCGAAACTGGATCATTATTTCGATCAAATTTAAATATGACGTGATCCAATCCTGAACATTTTTATTCAGATCTGACGAAATAAATGATCAGATTTCAGGTCTGTGTAACACTACCGCAGATTGATTTAAACTTCAACGTGTCGTTTTAAGGGTGCAGGATAAAACAAAAAGACTTGGAAAACATTCATCACGGTGAAGCCGTGGCATCAAAGCATCGAAGTCTGGGGGCTCCCTGAAAGGACATTTTGAAAGGAATTTCACCGCTAATGGCAATTTGCGGGGGCTTGTAAACGCCAATAAACGTTAGAAAGATAGAAAAAGGATTCCTTTACCTTTGACCTTTGACCTTTACTTGTGGGGGCCTATGAGACACAATTTTTCACCTTGGAAAACTTCTAAAAGTTTGAAGAAAACCACATACTAAGGTAGAACTATGCATTTTCATCATATGTGCAACGTTTCATATCAGTGTTAATTTTTCCTCTAGGAATTATATAATCAAAATTTCTTAATTTAATCTTCACCTTTTGATCTTTACTTCCTGGGTCTGCGAGACACAATTTCCCACCCTGGGGTACCTTTCCACCAGCTCGAAAATCGGTTAAACCAAATAGTAGCAGTGCTTAAAAGATAAAATGTAAACTTGACCTTATTTCACGTGACCTTTCCCTAAGTATTACGTTTATGCATCTTTTCAGTTTGGCGATTTAGCCCCAAAGCGATTTTTACAAAAGTTAACCTTCGACCTCTTAGCTTTTACCTTTACTTTCGAGGGTCCGGGAGACACAATTTCCAACCCCACGATACCCTTTATCCGGTCACGTTGCTTTTAAATGTTGATGATCATCAACACAGCTAAAGGGCTTCTTGTACACCTCATTAATATGAATGTTACACGCGAAGAAAATAAATCGAGAATAAATCTTACATGTTAGAGGCAAGAATGGTTTCCCTTATACAGAGAACGTTCACTGCCACTTTCACACCTCAGATCGTTGGACCTCAAAGCTTATTTAGCTATCGTAGCCTCAACGTGATAGAAGCTACGTGAAGAAATTTGACCTTCGGAAAACAAATTTTGAACAAACGTAGACAAATTTAGCCAACAGGAAATTCAGCTCAGTACAGTGATATGTTTGACAGTTTTATGCCACCTTTCGCTGAAATCGTGCCAAATGAGGCTTTGGGTTGGTTGAAGTTGGCTTCGTGAGCTCGTTTCTAAAACGTGCAATTAGCAAAAGACCAAACAGACGTTCTACTATGAGCTATGTAGTTAAACAATGTTGAACTCCTTCGACCAAAAGAGACATGCAGGCCATGTTTAGTTCTGGATAGCATAATATCACTTGAAAGCTGGAGATATGTACCAAATGTAAGTGTTACTACGGTCGTCGAACTGAATATATATTCTACTAATGAATGTCATCTAGGCCTGATCCAATAGGATATGTTGCTTGCAAAGATCTGATATGATTATTGTGAATGTATTGTGACATATCCTTCAAAAATTTAACTATGGCATTGTGCCACCCAGCTTTATCTACAGGACTACAAAACGTTTCTGTTAAATGACAGATTTGGGGAACGTTACGTAAGGAACCAATTTAATTGTACATTCAGATTGCAAATGTTGTAACAGGCATACACACAGTGCAATTAAATTTTGATTTACTGACACACGTGCAGTGAGCGGCTCCTTGCCCACACAAATCATAATATATGTACAATGGGAAGTTGTTTATATAAAACGATAAAGCAATATAACCAGATCGTTTTCCCTGCAAACTTTAATATACACTGTTCTTCTCACAAAAGAAATTAATAAGATACTTGTCAAGTTGTAATTAATGACAATTGGGAATGACAGTTTCAAAGTCGTCTTTACCATGAGCAAACACATATGGTAATAACCCGCCATCTACTCTAGGGTTTGAATTAGCTATTAATCTATGATGAACGTTTTGCCCTAATGTAAATTACTGGTATAGTGATAAGCAACAACTGCTATAAAAAGTTGCTTTGCTTTCCTGAGGACAATATATTATGATTAATATCAAAAAGATATCTAAGGTAATTAAATGTGACTTTTAGCAATCAATACTTCCCATGAACCGTATTGTTACATTTTTATGGTGACATATTGCAAGCAAGGAGATACTGCATCCTGGCAGTTCCGAAAAAAAACATAAAGTAAATGGTTCAATTTCTGCGAAACCTCTTTAACTTAAGAGTGAGCTTAATCAAGTGACCTTAAAAACGACGACAACTGTTAAAAAACTCAAGAGGTCACTTCAAAGTATATTTTGTAATTCATAAGCCAGGGCGGTCTAACTGTTGACCCTCTGCAAGGGTTGCCATACCTATTAGGGCACCTGTTTGATATGCAATCAATCCAAAATACCGCTGGATTTTAATAAAATAATTAGTCTCGTAAAGGGTTTACATGTAATAATGCAAGGGCTATGAGCAACTTTTCTTTTGATTTTACAGAAATTAAAAGCATATTTGGAAGAGAGTGATTTTGATATTTTGGCAGTAAGTTCAGAATATGCACGTTACTTAAGTGCTATATGTTTATGACTTTATGATATGCCAAACAAGAGAGTGAAAGACTATTTTTTGAGGCATAGATTTGCCTTTCAAAGTGGAGCCCAGGTTACTTGTAACAGATTCCAGGACTCCTATGGTGACTGATATGCCTTTTTCCTTCATATTTTACATTTCAAGTACTAAAATAGCATGTATAGATCCCCAAATCACCATTGAACTTTCGAGTTACTACCGTATGATAGATCCAGATCTCAGTTCTCTGAAAAAGTCAAGTCAACTGCTGAAGGTGTTTTAATCAAAGATTAGCTGTCAATATATAGCAATCATTCATTAATATGACAAGAGAGCAAATAATTTATGAGCGATATGTAGACCATAGGTTTTAGTTGATTGGTAGGCAACTTAATTCAACGCAGATGGCTTGAAAAGTCCAGTGATAAGCAACAACTGCAGAAGGAACAGTCCTGATTAGCAATGAACAGAAATCTGGTCAAATATGTGACTAGATTCTGTTGAAAAAGATCAATAATGGTCATTTATGAACATCTTTTTTACAAAATCTGGTCAAAATATTGATCAGATTAAAGTCAAACTTAGCCTGACCTTCATGGCTTAGGCTAGTTATTTTCTGTCACCAAAGTGTACACAATAGCTTCATTACGCTTGACGTTTGTTCAATGAATGTGCAACAGGAGAGCATGTCTGGCCTCCGCGAAAGACACAACCCAAATCCTCGCCAGACTCGCATGTTCAGAAAATTCGCGTGTCACGTAGAAGTATGTCTTTCGAGAATGTCTGTATATCATCCACATTTGCCTCTTTCCTGCATCATTGACACAGTGTCTGATAAGGAAAATTTCCCTTCTGTTATAAATATTTAGTTCCCTCTGTATTACACTACCAAGAGTGAGAAGAAGCTTTACTCGGATAGGAGGCTTGCTATGCTTTTGCCCTGTTAATCCCAGACTTTCTGCAATTTCAATGTTGGATTACCATTGGCGCATTTATGAAGCTATTGAATATTCAAGTTAACTACACTCGATACTTATTCCATACTGTGTGAAGTCCCTGACTCCGGACGGAATGATAACCGGAGCGCTGTGTCTAAGTTTAGGAAAATGGGATAGCAAGGAAATCAACTCTTAAACCTCTTCTCGACCTCACTGGAAACAATTCGACCGCTACCTTGAGAATACAAATTTCTGTATACCCTCTTAGGGTGGTTTTATACTGCGTGTCAAATCTAACATTTTGTGACAGAGCTAAATCATTTAATAGGACTATGGCAGGAGGTTACATAAATATGAATTTGTTTGGATTTATATTCATCAGTCTTGCATTTTCTGAGAGCTTTCTAAGCATTGAAGGCATGGGTGAGTGCTAGCTTATTTTCATTGAGTGTTAAAAGTTAACATCCTCTATGTGTATGTATGTATGTATACATTCAAGCACATTTAATAACTTCAAGCAAACCTTTAAGGCAAGTCTACTAATGGCTTAGTTCCTTTAAAATTCACTAATTGTAATCTTTTTACTTACGTCTTTCTGTGTTCTTTGTTATCAGTACAGAATATTTCTTTCACGTTTAGTTGGTAATCACAACAACCATAAGCTTTAAGTAGTTGCTAATATGGAAAATGATTAACCTTATACAGCTGCCTAGAGGACATCTTCCTCTTGAATTACACCTAGCATTAGTGGTGTTGAGTTTATTTCAAGGAATGTGACGGAGTAGCATGGAGTAAGTGGGACCGAAGACAAGGGTGGAACAGTGTGGGTGTGTGGGAGTGGGGTGGGGTGACGAATAACACGCCACGAGGACTGTTACGAAACTTCATAATACTGAAAGTTGAATAACGAAAAACTAGAAGTTCCTGAGGTAGATCTACACAGTTACCCTGAAGACCGCTTTTAAAAAGTAGAGGTTTCGGATATATATATATATATATATATATATATATATATATCACATATATAAATATATATATATATATATATATATATATATATATATATATATATATTTCACTTATTCCTACCTTAAGGGGAAAGAAGTTGTTGAAAAGTCGACCATAGAGCGAAGAAAAAAATGGGGCGAAAAAACGGATTCGACTTAACGTTTTCACACACTTTTTATATAGGAATGCGTAAACGTATGAAAGCGCCCTCTTTAACACACAATCTATAAGTAATTACTGCAATGTCGAAAAATTTACGGACACGTACCTGTTACCATGTACGTATGGCAGGCCTTTGAAATAACGTTGATTATATCTTGGGGACGGTTTGGCGAAATATATGCTTATGTATTTTATTATTTTTTTTTTCGCCTTAACGTAGGAAGATGTAAAGACTTTCCCCTTAAGGCGGGAATTAGCGTTATATATGTATGTATATATGTATGTATATATATATATATATATATATATATATATATATATATATATTTCTCTAATTCGGCACTTAGGGGGAAAGTTGTTGTTGAAAAGTCGACCTTAAGGGGAAAAAAAAATTCGGGTGAAATATAAGTTTCGCCCTAACGTTTCCACACACTTTTTCTATAGGAATACGTAAACTTACAAGGACGCCCTCTTAGATTTACAAACTAGATGCCATTACTTCAAAGTTGTCAAATTTACGGACACCTAGCTGTTAACACGAACGGATGGCTGGCCATTGAAATAACGTTAATTTATATGTTTAGACGTTAGGGCGAATTTATTTCTTATGTATTTTATTATCTTTTTTTCGCCCTATGTACAAGCAGATATAAGAATTTCCCCCTTAAGGTGGGAATTAGCGTTATATATATATATAATATATATATATATATATATATATATTATATATATATATAATATATATATATATATATATAGTAGGTAGAGTGACGTAGCGACTTTATATGAATGAGTCAATCCACGCTATATTAAATAGTCGCACAGAGACCTTTGGCCATTTTTCCTCTAACATAGGCCCTTGCCTTATACTGAAAGAGGATATTTATGTATGAATGGAAAACTTAGCCTTAAGCAGGATTCAAACCAGCGACCTCCCGCATACAAGGCGGATGCTCTGACCACTGATTGAGGCCTATGTGGTAGAACGCGGTCCATTGATATCAATGGGAAACTTAACCCAACAGTATTTAAGCTCAGTTGACCGCGTTCTACCACATAGGCCTCAATGGCCTAAGGTCTCTGTGCGACTATTTAATATGGCGTGGATTGACTCATTCATATAAAGTCGCCACATCACTCTACCTACTCAATACTACATGGGACGCGTTCCTATGACGTAACAATGGAAAACAAAACCCAACACTATTTAAGCTCAGTTGACCGCGTTCTACCACATAGGCCTCAATGGCTCAGTGGTCAGAGCATCAGAGCATTGAAGTGGTTGAAGATGTCAAAAGTGGGATAGTACAATTATTATGGATATCGTGTTGATTACAAGCAACAAATTCTGTTATTTCATTATATTTTTGAAAAGTTTAGTCTTGTAAAAAATACACATATTTATTATATTTTCCAAATATTCACGCCTATCTTTTTGAACCATTTAATAATGTAATATAACTTTCATAGCAACATTTCTTCATTTTCATTTTGTGTTGAATATTCTTGCAGTTATCAGTGTTTCTACTAAGGTAAGTTTAGACCATATGTGTCTTTCTTAGAACTATTTACTGTAATTTTACACATTGGGAAGACCGGAGAGGAGAGATACTCTCAACTGTTTTCATTTGTCAATGAATTTCATTAAAAAATTGCTGCCTTAGGATTAAAATATGTTTGATATGATTTTTTTTATCTTTTCCCCTTTTATAGTTTTAATATCCTATTTATGGTGGTCTGAAGCCTTGCCGTTCTGTTCCTGGTATAAATTTCCCAAAAGACGGTATTTTAAATACTCACTGTGGAGTTGTGTCGCATAAACAGTTTAGATCACCCAGTTACTACGTTCATTCATTTTAATACACATTATATTTTGGACAGGTCTGTGTGATTTTGCCGATAAGTTTCCGTGTGATCATAATGGGAGATCACTTTGTTTTAAAAGCCCAGGTATGTTCAGTTTGACATTTGTAATACGGAATAAAGTTAATAACATTGTAACTGGTAAGATCATTAGCGGATGGGAACCAGGGGCGTAGGAGACATTACCTATAAAAGGGCTAGTTGTTCGACAGTTTACCACCTCAAAAATAACAATTGGCTGTTATTAACTTTAGAACAGAAAATTTGGAGGTGTTCGGACCTTTTCTGTAACACTTAAATCTTACAGAAGCCAGCTAAGGACAGGGAATGAGTCATTCTTTCTAATAGTTGTAAGGGAAACGTGGTGCTTATAGATAATCTAGGGTTTATTTACATTTAAATAAGGTTCCAAAATTTTTGAATAAGATTTTTAAGAGAAGACGACTCTCTCCTTGTGCAACTCCCTTTAGATAAGCCATATGTTGCAATCAAGCGTAGAATTTATACAACATCATTCTCCTCGGTTAGTCTAAAAAGGGTATTCAGAGATTACACTTCAAATTACAAAATTAGGTAGAAAATGTTTGCCACCCATAAACCTCTCTACAGAAGTGATCACACCGTCTAAATTTGAATTCAGTAACCTCTGTTACTTACAGTGCACATTTGAAGCAATTTAGGCAATTATTAGGAACAAAAATCTTTTTTCTATTAAAACTAAATTGGTTCATGGTTCCCATTTTTTATGACTGGTTAAATTTAAATTTTGTTCCCAAGAACTGCAGGCACTGTAAAGAGAATTGTCTATTAATTATTGCAATTTGCGCTTGTCAATGTGTATGTTTCATATATCTCAACCCAGACGGTTTCTTACTATCATATGACCATCAGATCAAATATTATATAAAGGAACATGATAATGCACTGGATCTCTTACTTAAAATAATCGTTCTCTCTTCAATTAAGTGATATGTTTGTCCATTTCAGCAAAAAGGATGACTTTAACTGTGATTGCAGATCAGCTAGACATGTCACGTGACAACAAAAAATAAATTAGCATATTTAACATCATGATATAAAGTATCCCTACACCCCTTACTTTAAATAAAATTCGTTCTCTTTCAATAAAGTGATATGTTTGTCCATTTAAGCAAAACGATGACTGTAACTATGATTTTAGATAGGTTCGAAATGTCACAAGACAACAAAAAATAATTCAGCATATTTTACATTATGATATAAAGTAATAAACCTTAAGCCACGTACTGTCTGTTCTTACCAAAGGTGATTCAGTATAGTACTCGTATTTGAAAGAGCATGAATCATAATGTAACCCAATGAACATCCCTACTATTTTTTTTCTCTGACATAACATAACTCTTTTTGATGCCATTTTTTCAAATTCTCAATATTTTATAAAAGGCTGTAAAAAGCTAAATCATACCAACATACAAGAAGTAACTCATCTCACAACTATGCAGTTCTCCGATAGCCGTTCAACCCCAGATATTGTCAGCACCTACGAACAACTTATTGATCATTCAACGTCTGACATCGTTACCACTGATCAAGCAACGACTGACCAACTCATCTCTACAACTCTAATGTGCTCACCAAACATGGTTTATGCAAATTGCTCCACGTGTCAGGCTACATGTATGGACCCGAAAGGTTGTATAAAAAATTGTACTGAACCTGAAATGTGTGTCTGTCCCAATGGATTTTTGCTTAAAGAAGATGCTTGCGTAATTCAAGAAGAATGTGGATGTTTTGTTCGAGATGTAGGTGTAATTGCTGTAAGTATTCCTTGACAATACTTATATGGACCAAATAAGCATTGGAATAAACACAGTTTAAGCTGCTACAATATTCACACATTTAATATGTTTATGAAACATAAGAGAGGCTACGTATGGCAGAACCGCTACATTCTACAACGATGTATTTCATAAACTTTGTCTCGAATTTACACATACATTTTCTGTTTAAACTGGTAGAAAAAACGTTCGAAGAGGCGTAAACAATTTGTTGCTAAATAACACATTATTATGTAAGTATAAAAGATACTGAATACTTTGAGAATGTTTTCATTTATCAGGAACCTCACTGGCTGAAAATAACAAAATGAGCATGTAAATTGGACGAGTTCAATATTTCAAGTTAAAATTGAAAATCATAAAGGGCTTTTTCAGAAGGTTAAGTCTTATCTGGTTCCTTATACGTAGATGCAACAAACTAGAATAGTAGTTTTGACCACCCTGGTGATGCCGCTTTGCTTAAATTTTAATTGGTGATCTCTGGAAACATCTTTACTTGGAAACATCTACGTATAGGAAAAATAATGGTTTATGCAACCTTCTAAATATTTCAAAATATCTTCAAACGGTAAGCAGAAGTTATGACAGATAGCCATTAAACAGGCTTTGAAAATGTAGTTATATTATATCTTTAATGTTTTAACAGTATGAACATATGCAAGCAATTTCTTAAGAGAAAAGGTTTTTAAAAGTTACTTCCCTACCATTCAAAATCAAGCTGGCGTCAGGAATTTCTTGCCTGGTACCACAAACATACTGGCATGAAGCGCCCTTTCCCTCACCTGCAAGTTAGAAAATGGAATCTATTCTTGACTCATTACAAAAAGTGGTTGATGTGTACCAATCACAGGTATCGGGTATGGGGAAAGGCTTAACAAAACATGACCTCTAAAAAAAACCAGACGTGTTCGTCAGTGGCGAAGATAGGATTTCTTGTTTGGGGGCTCGGGGGGAGGGGGGCTGGAGATTTTGAGGGGGCTCCCGTTTACTATCTAATCGGAGAGCCACAATAGGGCCACCAAGAAAATTTAAGATTTTAAAACATACCAGATCACCGGAAATGGCACTTACCAGGCTTGATAGGAGCCATCAAGACGTACAATTTTTGTAACCAAAATGTAATGTTTGATTTTATTTTATTCTCAAACATATTTCTGTGAAGACGTATTAGCTCAGCTGACCGTATTTGGGGTACGTTTAAATCCGTTTACTATGTAAGATGGGAACCATCATAGGTTGGCGCGAAGTGTTTCAAGAAAAATTGAGGTTTTAATACATTTCAAATCGCCGGAAATGGGACTTGCAAGGCTTGATAGCAGCCCATCAAGATGTGCAATTCTGGTGAAAAAAATGTAAACTTTTATTTCATTTTATTCTCAAACACATTGAGTTTGCCACAATCTATCCCAATGTATTCAAAATATTCAGAGTGGGTGAATTTTTTGCCCAGATCGCAAGATCTTGAGGGTCGATGGGGGGTTCGCGCACCGCCAGTTATAAACAAGCTTTTAACAAAAAAGGTGTCCCTATAGTGAAAAAAGTAACATTCAACCTCAATTGAAAGCTGTATCATAAGATGAATGAAGCTTACAGTAGAAAAATACTTAGTCTATTCTTATTAGTTCTAAAGCTGTACATTGACTAGATTCATACAGTATCATGTCGTACTCCTCCGCAATCCTAAACATGCAGAATTCCTACAGACAGAAAGTTAGTTTACCATTTTGTTCTTAGGAAGGCGCAATTTACATCTCGTCTAACTGTTCACGACGATGTTCATGCAACAGAGGTCAATTAGACTGTAGTAATACTTACCGATGTAGTCATAACGCAGTGTGCGAAGTACGGAAAGATGTGCAGCAATGTTATTGCAATGTGGGCTATGAAGGCGACGGTGTCAACTGCACTTCCTCTCCGTCAGATTGTTTGGATGTTTACAATACGATTTCTACTAAAAGTGATGTCTACAAAATAAAACCAACAACTTGGCAAGGAGAGCCCTTTAACGTGTATTGTAACATGACGGACGGAGGGGGCTGGACGGTGAGTATCATACTTGAGACACTATTCTGTACCATAATGTAATGAACACATCGTACTTTCAAACAGAAGTGGCTGTTCTCCTAATTGTTATCTGAGTACATTTTCACCATATACACGAAGGCACCGAGTAATTCAGCTAGCGCAGAAGTTTTAAAAACGTGAAAAGAATGTTTAACAGAAAATATATTAAATGTTTTACTAAAGTTTTGTAAAACGTTTCAAAAACATTAAATGTTTAGTCGCATCAGCGTATCCAAGAAGGTTTTTGTAACAGTTCAGAAACATTCGAGCAATGTTTCCAAAACGTTTTACCAATGTTGGGAAAAACGTTTCAGCAAATGTTGTGGAAAACGTTTTTGCAGTGCGTCAGAAAACGTTCCAGCAAATTAATATTTCTAAAAATGTTGCGGCAAAATCTGCGATAACAATTCAGATACATATAAAATGTTTTACTAACTTTTTGTGAAACGTTTCAATATCATGAAATGTTGAGTCGCATCAGCGTCAAAAAGAACGTTAGTATAACATTTCAGAAAAATTCAGAAATGATTTCAAATTGTTTAGCATGGTTACAGAGGCACTTTCAACAACGTCCTGGGGAAGTTGTAGGCGGATATTTAAGAAACATTTCAGCAACGTTAAGAAAACGTTTCAGCAAAATCTGAAGTATAATTTTCAGATCCTGTAAAAAGTTTTAGCGAAATTTCGAAAACCTTTACAGCAGATTTTAAAGAAACGTTTCAGCAACGTTCAAGAAAACATTTCAGCAAAATCTGAGATACACTTTTCAGATTCTGTAAAAATGTTTAGAGATATTTCGAAAAAGTTTAGAGCAACTGGCAAAATACACCTCAGAGTAAGTGCAAGCTTAGCTCAATTGCATGGGTGTTTTAACAGCAGTTCCAATGTTTTCCCAAAAGTTGTGATAAATTTTAAGGAGATATTAGGCTCTGTCATAAGTTTTTAAACATTTTGTATTTCCCGGAAGTGTAAAAACACTTTGTCTTAATGTTTAGAAGTTATTTCTAGAAACATTTCACAGAACATTCCGAATGTGAAAATGATTCAGATGTTAGTTGTTTCTGTTGCAGTTTTGGGAATTCTTCTTTTACACGAAAATTGCCGAGACTGATGATATGATTAAGAGTGTTTTCACCGGGTACCCGACGGCGATTTTATCACCCGGGTAGAATAATTAGGCCTACTATCAGGGTAGCGATTTTCTACGTGCTCTTGTTGACTTATGCCACTACTCCCTGATTATGTGAAATGGGTGGTAATAACAAATTAAAACTATATTTCCCTTCCATTTTATTCGCAATGAGGTTCGTATTAACGTGTGTCTTTCTGCTTCCCTCTCTCGCTTTTGTTTAAATTGGGCTATACGCCTGTTGCAGTTAGCAGTTCTCGCGGGTCGTATTTCTAACCTCACATCAAGCCTACACAACTTTAAAACAAAACATACCACTGTAGGCTACGAAAGTCGAACGTATCGCCTTTACAAATGAACGGGAATGAAGAGGCGTAACATAAAAGAACGGAAAGCACGAAAAATTATGCCACACAATACACATGGGCATATACTACAGGCCTGATAGTTAATATCATACAAATTTATGGATGTCACATAAAAAGAACTCATGCATTCGTTGTTTACAGAAGTAAATTAAGATATTAAGGGACGGTTACATAAGTGATGTACACATTTAAATAAAAACAATATCCCTTTGTTTATTCTATTTCTAAAACTTAATTTTGTATTTTTGGTTGAGAAAGACTTTTGGAAACAAAATTCACTTAATCCGCAGCATCATATACATTCTTCCAAGGGGTGCCCCGTGAAGCTTGAGTAGAGAAAACATAATTTCTACAGTTGAGCTCACTTATGTATGCATATGTGTTCCTTTCCTGTATTGCTCATAATTGTGTATTGCTATCTAAACTAATTGTGAATTTGTTTTGGCCGAAATACAAGGTAAAAAGGAGTAAAATGTTTTCCTCATTTCTATGTATCCCCAAATTTAAAATGGAGTATTCCAACGTCTGACGTCACTTTAGACCGACTGTGCAGTACAACACACTGAACAGAGCACACGGTTAAGGAACGAACGTTCGTATGTGAAATCTACACAGTGTGTTCCATATCGAACCAACATTGTTAGTGTGGGCAAGATTTTACTGTCATCCTCAGGAAGAAACTGTGTTTGTAAGCTGTAGATCTTTTCAAAGAGGGGAAAGAAATTTATGAGACATATAATTACAAGTATTCATGCAGAGTTTGCAGTAGCAGGCTTGACTTAAGTTTTGCACAATGCAAGTTACGGCACAATGACCCAAAACGATAGTACGTGAGGGTTGAGATTTCGTGTTTAAAATGTGTGTGATTGTACATTGTATTAATAGTGATTAAGTCAGCAAGGTCAATATCGTTTTTTCACGATTGTACGAAGAAAATTAAGACCCAAAGGAACGCCCGATGTAAAGCATTTTGATAGTTTGCTAGCCGAATACGGTCATGTCAGTCGTAGAGAAGTGGCGGGTTGATATATCGAGTGAAGAATCGTATATAATACACTATAGCCAGAAACTGCGAAATTATGGTCTAGTACCAGAGTAACAGACGGGTTAGGTGTTTCGGGTACTCGAGTACGAGTTTTTTACCCGGTGCAAACCATTAATTAAGACATGTCGTAGAAAAAGAAAATACAAAGCCATTTTGACTGAGACCTGAGTAACTCATCTGAAAATTCCCATTGAGAAAAACCCTTTGAACTCAAAGGGTACACTTTGATTTAATGGAATTTGGTCAAAAGGATTTCTTTGGAAAGGGATTAAAGGGTTTTGAAGGGTGTTAAAGGGTCTTAAAAAGGGTTGAAAAGGGTATCTCCTCAAAGGATCTACCCTATTTGAAGCGGAAAGGAAGTCCAAAGGGGGCCCTACCCAAAGAGAAATATGAAAAGATACCGTACATGGCAGCTGTTCCATACGGTCTTTAAATTTTCTGCTATAAATTAGGTCATATAACAATGTAGGATGTCAAAGATGTTTGTGAAAACTGTTGCTTAAAGAATTTGAAAGGAGTAGTCCAAAGGCATTCTGTCAGTCTACTTTTACTCTTCACACTCGGATAAAGCTCTCATTTACACCAGCGTCAACTGAGCATGTCGCATGAATCGCCCTTCGAAGCTAAGAGAAAAACATTTATGACATATTTGAAGAAATTGGACTAATTGTTTAGTTTTGGAATTATGTAAAATGAGTGATCCCATTCAGTTGAATGGCTTTGAGTGAATTCATTTATAAGTTCAGAAGATTATGCAAACCAAATAGTCCTTTAAAGAAGGTTTTACTTAATTTTGTCTTCTGACATGTTAAAGAGAAAATAAATGTAGTCATTTTGGTAAAACTTGCTTTCAATTCAGTTGTGCTGTCCTCAAGATGTTAGCAGATGAAGTTGTCAAATTTTTACCCCAAAGGGATGAATTTGAAGCGAGCAGTGGTCACATTATACATTCTTCTTAAAAACTTTACAACCAATTTTCTGGACCATAATCTCATGCTTTAGCAATGTTGACAATGAAATGGGTATTTACCAGACTGCATTCCCTCTGGCTAGATTCACATAATTCCTTTCTATTTCAGGGTCAAAATTATAAATTGAAAACAAAAAATGCTCAACAATTTGAGAAGATAAGCATTACTGCTGCTTGCTTCAAGTTCACCATGGGTAACAAATGTAGTAACCTCATAGACAGATATCTCTAGAGCCACATAGAAGAAGTGAAGAAAAATTTTTGTATTTCCTATTTTACGTATCTAAACTAGATTTGAACTGAAACTCTTTCCGTATTGGTTTCTTTTGCCCCGAACAGACTTCCATGGTACCATCTTATAAAAGATTTTGCCATTCATGAATAGGTCGTTCCTTTCTTAATGTCACAATGAAGATAGAGTAAGGTATGGTGACATTGTGAAAAGGGTTTTAGGACTGAATTTTGAAAAGTACATCTGTATACTGTTTAAGAGACTTATCACAATTGATCATATAAAGAGACAAACAGTAGTTGCTTGCTTAATCAATGAGCATTTACATAGCATGCAAATGTTTGAACTTGATGAGCATTTCAGTATGGCTACACCTCAGTTAGTAAATATCAGAACTTAACAACAACATCTGTTATTTCAAATGAAATACACAATAAGTATTAGTGGTTAATGAAAAGAAATTGACACTTGAATGTAGATGAAAACTTGCTACACAAAGTTGTGAAAGCTAAAGTTAGTTCAAAATGTCTCTGATGTTTTCTCAAGTCTCTGTCTCAAATGTTTGGTTCAGGTTTGCTCAGTTACAGAGGTTAAATTTTCCTCTATTAATTTGTAATAAAATATTCTCTAAAAGATTTCAAGTTGTCCTCCTGACAGTCTATGGGTATTGTCCACAGTTTTGATTCAGACTCAGAGGTATTGAGATTTACCATTTCTGTTTTACCGCAATCCTTGAGGATGACCTTACCCCCCCCCCCCCCAACCCAAGTCTCTATCTCAAATGTTTGGTTCAGGTTTGCTCAGTTGCAATGGTTAAATTTTCCTCTATTAATTTGTAATAACGTATTTTCTAAAAGATTTCAAGTTGTCCTCCTGACAGCCTATGGGTATTGTCCACAGTTTTGATTCAAACTCAAAGGTATTGAGGTTTACCATTTCTGTTTTACCCCAATCCTTGACGATGACCTTACCCCCATCTTCTAATCCTAACCCCTTAATTAGGCGTTAGAAACAAGTCGAAAGATGGAACAGTCACCTGAAAAACATGAATGAATACTTTGTTTAATGTTACAAATGTTTTCTGCATATGACTAGTTGACAGTCGTAAAGTTGTGTTAACAAGCCTTAGCCTCACACACACCCACACACCCATATACACACACATACACACGCCATCATAACCGCAAAGGTTTTTCTTTCTTCTAAACCAAAAACCATTTTACCCTGGAACAGTTCAAAAGAGAAAGGTACTTAATTTTCAGCAAACATTTATCAAAATAATTACAATTCTCTGGTGATGAACTGATACGAGATCAAGCAGCCGAGTTTCTCAATGACTTATTTAATTTCCAGCTCACAAATAGACAATGTGCAGTATACAGTGATCTCACTTTTCTTTTCCACAGTAACTGTCGCTGTTACTTTGAAATATGATAGTTCTGTAGTGGTTACTGAACCGTTTTTGCAACTAGTTGAATCATTCTTTGTGATATTATTTTTTAAGGTAAGGTGTGTACATGAACTTTTAAAGTGAATTCTTACAGCACATTCCATTTTTTACGGGGGACTATGGGTTATTGTCCACTAGACCTAACGCGCCGTGCGCCATACACCTTCTTTCTGGTGTTTAAGGTAAGGTGTGTACATGAACTTTTAAAGTGAATTCTTACAGCACATTCCATTTTTTACGGGGGACTATGGGTTATTGTCCACGAGACCTAACGCGCCGTGCGCCATACACCTTCTTTCTGGTGTTTAAGGTAAGGTGTGTACATGAACTTTTAAAGTGAATTCTTACAGCACATTCCATTTTTTACGGGGGACTATGGGTTTTTGTCCACTAGACCTAACGCGCCGTGCGCCATACACCTTCTTTCTGGTGTTTAAGGTAAGGTGTGTACATGAACTTTTAAAGTGAATTCTTACAGCACATTCCATTTTTTACGGGGGACTATGGGTTATTGTCCACTAGACCTAACGCGCCGTGCGCCATACACCTTCTTTCTGGTGTTTAAGGTAAGGTGTGTACATGAACTTTTAAAGTGAATTCTTACAGCACATTCCATTTTTTACGGGGGACTATGGGTTATTGTCCACTAGACCTAACGCGCCGTGCGCCATACACCTTCTCTCTGGTGTTTAAGGTAAGGTGTGTACATGAACTTTTAAAGTGAATTCTTACAGCACATTCCATTTTTTACGGGGGACTATGGGTTTTTGTCCACTAGACCTAACGCGCCGTGCGCCATACATCTTCTTTCTGGTGTTTAAGGTAAGGTGTGTACATGAACTTTTAAAGTAAATTCTTACAGCACATTCCATTTTTTACGGGGGACTATGGGTTATTGTCCACTAGACCTAACGCGCCGTGCGCCATACACCTTCTTTCTGGTGTTTAAGGTAAGGTGTGTACATGAACTTTTAAAGTGAATTCTTACAGCACATTCCATTTTTTACGGGGGACTATGGGTTATTGTCCACTAGACCTAACGCGCCGTGCGCCATACACCTTCTTTCTGGTGTTTAAGGTAAGGTGTGTACATGAGCTTTTAAAGTGAATTCTTACAGCACATTCCATTTTTTACGGGGGACTATGGGTTATTGTCCACTAGACCTAACGCGCCGTGCGCCATACACCTTCTTTCTGGTGTTTAAGGTAAGGTGTGTACATGAACTTTTAAAGTGAATTCTTACAGCACATTCCATTTTTTACGGGGGACTATGGGTTATTGTCCACTAGACCTAACGCGCCGTGCGCCATACACCTTCTTTCTGGTGTTTAAGGTAAGGTGTGTACATGAACTTTTAAAGTGAATTCTTACAGCACATTCCATTTTTTACGGGGGACTATGGGTTATTGTCCACTAGACCTAACGCGCCGTGCGCCATACACCTTCTTTCTGGTGTTTAAGGTAAGGTGTGTACATGAACTTTTAAAGTGAATTCTTACAGCACATTCCATTTTTTACGGGGGACTATGGGTTATTGTCCACTAGACCTAACGCGCCGTGCGCCATACACCTTCTTTCTGGTGTTTAAGGTAAGGTGTGTACATGAACTTTTAAAGTGAATTCTTACAGCACATTCCATTTTTTACGGGGGACTATGGGTTATTGTCCACTAGACCTAACGCGCCGTGCGCCATACATCTTCTTTCTGGTGTTTAAGGTAAGGTGTGTACATGAACTTTTAAAGTGAATTCTTACAGCACATTCCATTTTTTACGGGGGACTATGGGTTATTGTCCACTAGACCTAACGCGCCGTGCGCCATACACCTTCTTTCTGGTGTTTAAGGTAAGGTGTGTACATGAACTTTTAAAGTGAATTCTTACAGCACATTCCATTTTTTACGGGGGACTATGGGTTATTGTCCACTAGACCTAACGCGCCGTGCGCCATACACCTTCTTTCTGGTGTTTAAGGTAAGGTGTGTACATGAGCTTTTAAAGTGAATTCTTACAGCACATTCCATTTTTTACGGGGGACTATGGGTTATTGTCCACTAGACCTAACGCGCCGTGCGCCATACACCTTCTTTCTGGTGTTTAAGGTAAGGTGTGTACATGAACTTTTAAAGTGAATTCTTACAGCACATTCCATTTTTTACGGGGGACTATGGGTTATTGTCCACTAGACCTAACGCGCCGTGCGCCATACACCTTCTTTCTGGTGTTTAAGGTAAGGTGTGTACATGAACTTTTAAAGTGAATTCTTACAGCACATTCCGTTTTTTACGGGGGACTATGGGTTATTGTCCACTAGACCTAACGCGCCGTGCGCCATACACCTTCTTTCTGGTGTTTAAGGTAAGGTGTGTACATGAACTTTTAAAGTGAATTCTTACAGCACATTCCATTTTTTACGGGGGACTATGGGTTATTGTCCACTAGACCTAACGCGCCGTGCGCCATACACCTTCTTTCTGGTGGACGCACTGTATGGACTACAGTAGCATACGTTCGGTTTACTTGTTCTTGCTACAGTAAGTACTACTGAACCTTTAGCAATGCCTAAGTTCACTCGCCCTCACACGTGACTTTACTGTACATAACTTACGAACACTTGCACTGTATGCAGTTGTAGTACACACGTAATAGTCTTTGTAAAGACATGAACTATGATTTATTATAGTTCGGTGGTTGGGTAAAGGGAGGGTAGGGGGCATGTGCTGCAGGGTATAAACCGCCTAACTCAGGACCCGAGGGCACTTTCCCCTTGCCCTTACTTGCCCTCAACAACATGAACTGGTGCTTGTACAAGGGAGTTGTTATACGATAATAACTCCCTGCTTGTACAAAAGGTATGAAGCTCTGCACTAATCTTTGTATTAGAAACTGCTTGCAATGGAATAGAAGATAAAGACTGCAAAATGTTTCAAAAAAGATCTTAGCATTATCAAAAGGAACTGGTCTGTTAGTCTGGGCTAGCCGACGGCTGTAAGGTCCTCCACGTGCCAATCGAAGGACAGTAAATAGTTGTAACAATATATATTACGTTACATAAACATAACATTGTAATAAAGCATTTAAAACATTTAGGCATACATTTAATAAAAAGTAAAAGAATATGAAATGTTTTAAGAATATTTCTAAAATATAACTTTTAAAATGTCTTTCCCGAATCTTTTTGTAAAAATTACAAATTGTTTTATAAATGTTGTGTGTTATCTTAAAAAAAAAACACTTCAGAAAGCATTTTAAACATAGAAAACGTTTTTATCCAGGAATATTATTGAAGTAAATTTTTGAAAGAAAGAGACAATCTTTTGAAAATGTTCTAAAAAATTGCATTTGTGAAATGTTTGATACAAAACTGTTCAGTGTCAACAGGGCCTAAGAAAACGTTACTAAAAAGTTGTGTGATCATCTATTCTAGAACTTGTCACAAAAACTGTTTTGAAACATAGACACAACGTTTAAATAACGTTTTAAAATGTATTGGCATAAATGTTTCATGAAAAAACAATTTTTTACGTGAACGTTTTCGTAACAATAAATAAATGCTTGGAAAACGCGTGTTACCTAGGAATTCATATTTGTCTGTGCCTAGGTATTCCAGCGTCGTGTAAATGGATCCCAACCGTTTTTCCTCGCATGGTCTGATTACAAAGATGGCTTTGGGACACCAAATCACGAATTATGGTTAGGAAATGACAAGTTACACAGTTTGACCACTCAAAAGAATTACGAACTTCGGGTTGACATTGTCGACAGTATGGATGATTCTTACTACGCCAAATACAAATCTTTCAGTATCAGTGACGAAGTTGAAAACTATAGATTAAGTCTTGGCAACTACAGTAAAGGAGATGCAGGTTTGTAAACTACAGGGTTATAATCATAAACAATAACACCATTGAGTCTCAGATTCTGTATATAAGATCGTCGAAAATAATTGAGCTACGTTTCTAAATATTCGCATTCTTATTTTGTATGAGCTGTATAAAGTCATCGAGGTTAACATCATCTAGTTCATAAGATCCATGCTAGCGACTTTTGACATCATAAAGGTAAAGGAACAATTACGATAAAAACGCAGACATGTACAACGTAGAAGCTGAGAAATGTGCCAAAATTCGTGTCTTTTCTCGTTTATAAGGGGAAAAGATAAAAGCAAATTCGTAGAACAGTCCTCTTCGAGGATATATTCCATAACGTTCGGGAGGTGAATGAGGATGAAAATTTCTACAAGAGAAAGCTACGAAATGAGTTATGTTCTTAACCTTAATCTTCTCTGTATCCTGCTGTAAGTAAAAAGTGCCCAAGTGTCCAAAGAGTTGATGAGTTTACAAAAGGGATAAATCTTAGTGATGCACAGTAGTAGATTATACAACACAGCCTTGCATTTCTATAAAAGTCTAGCCTCCTCTTTCCATAATTGTCTTAAATGCTTAAGAGACCTTTAATTAATGCGTATTCGTCAATTACCGGAATATTCTCATATGAGCGTTTTTATATGTTCCAGTTTTGTCCTTTAACCTTACATTTCATCTCAAAAAATTACTTTGTCGCCCACCTCAGTAACATCAAAGTTATTTCAGTTTAACGAAAAGGGTATTTTTCTGTTTTCTCTAGAAGGTGTGAACAAAGAGCATGTCCATCATCTGTTCTTTTCTTTCATTTTGTTTCAACACAGGAGACCAACTTAGTCTTAACAATGGTAAAGATTTCACAACTCAAGACCGTGACAACGATAACTGGAATGACGGTAACTGCGCTGTTGTTCATTCTCAAAGTGGCTGTTATACCAATTGCTTCAACAGTGGTGCATGGTGGTATGCCAGTCCTCCTTCTTGCAGTCATGTTCACATTAATAGTCCTTACGGTAGTGATTGCTTTCGCTGGATTGGTCTTCCTGGGAATCTTTGCAACATAACATACACGGAAATGAAAGTACGTCCCAATTGATACAGAGATAAAACTGTCTGGGTTGTGATAAGTACATGTCAACTAAATGAGTTCATCTCTTACCATTTCTTCCTTTCTTATCTGTCATGTAAAGTGTTCATACCGTTTGTTTTTAAATTTGTTAAAGATTTACTAAAAAGGGTTGAAGAAAACCACCATTGTAAAAGCACATTGATTACATCTAACAAGAATTTCTGTTACGAATTATCCACAAATTTCCTAATTAGAGTTAACCTGGAAACCCTCATTGAAATAAAGGTTATCGTGATTAAATAAAGACTGGTTGAGATCCATGATAAACAATCACTATTCTCCTGTTTTAATTTAACATACTTTCTTAAATGTTTGAACCAAAACTAACTGGATTAATAAATATTATGATTGACTTTTAACTACCTTCTTTTTCTTAATGAAACTAAAAAAAATTACCCGAGACTAGAAAATTATCAAAATGCACCTCAAGGACTTTTCATCTATACCACAAGCTGACTTTTGACTTATCTTTAATACAACGAGATTATTAAAATCGAAAGAAATTTCTGTATTTTTGAAAAAGTATCGAGTACTTCCCTGGAATAGAATTTTTGGAATTGACGAAGATGTAATGATCATTCCGCCTTAATAAAATTGTGTTTCAGGTTGACTCTAATAGAACTAATAATGAATTGCAAATTTGGAAAGAAGTTCAAGCGTGTTGTGTTTTAAAATGACTGTGATAAAGTCATTTGATGAAAATGTATGTTAAAGAGCAAATATTTACGCCACAGCATGATAAGAAATTAAGATTCCTGACGATCTGATAGGTCAACCACTCTCGCTGCGAAATAGTAAATCACGACCTGTCTTTTATACATCAGGCGTCTATCTACTCGCTACTATAAATGTGGGTATTTATCATGTCATTGTAAGTTAACCACTATTGGCTTCAATAGTTAGAAACGCACATCACCGAATTTTGTGGTTTGATGTCCACAACATTTCTATATTTTAAGACGTATACAGAACATACAAGCTACAATCCTTACTTCTGAAAGTCTACTTAATATTTTCTTTGGAAAATATTTCACTGTATTTTTACATGATACGCTTTTCTTATGCAATGTCATTACTTACCAGATATGTTTATAAAATTTTTTTGGTTCTGAAAAATCGGTTGACATCTCCAAATTAATGTAATATAGCAATCGATAACACACAATAAGCATTAACAACTCAAAATGCCGAGTAACAAAACTAAAGGTTGGCATTAAAAAGTAATATATACAAATTTAGTTGGTGTAAGGCCACATAGAATACACATGTGCTGCTAACGTGTAAGCGACTTGAATACACTTTTAGGCGAACGAACGCAACTAGCTACCACAGCGTTTCTTGCGGAAGACAGGGCTCCTACCAAGCTTATAAGTACTACCGTATCGTCCGATGACGGTGATGGTAGTGGCAGCTCCTTCAGAGTTGGATAAGAAAAAGGTTGGTATTGGAGACCCTTATTCTGGTTCTTGATCTCTAAACGATAAACGTTCGGCGTCTAGGCGTATCAATGCATAGAAACAACTAGCATTACAATAATGCAAGGAAACCTAGACACAGATGATACTCATGTTGTTTTTTAAAATGCCTCGGGTATTGAACCCTTTCACAAAGGCGACTCATATGAAAGTACAACGAAGCAACAAAGGAGATTTCATAATGCTATGGGCTTGCAAAAACCTTTGACAAAGCAAAATGAATACAGTGCGTACAATGCCATAAATATTTACATGATAAGTACGTCACAATGCATCGTAGGAGATAGAATTTTCAATTAATAATGCATATATACTTAATATTTCATAAAAGAAGTGAACAGTATTAAGTAATATTTTTGATTGTAGATCATATTTGTTTTCAAAAAAAAAAAAAAACTCACAAAAAGTTCGTATCAAGTTAAATGAAAAAAACATTTTAAATCATTGCCAATGAAATTTTTCTTTATAATCGTAGGACTTCTTAGATATATGAAATTCTCAACACGAAAAGAAAGCTTAAATGAAAAAAACTTGCAATATCAGGTAGCGGTCCCTGACACCTACAATAAACATTGTAATGTTTAAAATGAAAAATAAGCGAATTATATGGGTTGCATGAAAATCCACTTTAGCCAAAGAGAATATTCTTTGTAAAGGAAAATAGCTTAATATGAAAAAATCTTTGTTCATCGTTAAGAATGAAAGAAGCAGATGTATAACAACCATCAAATAAATGTTTGATAGCCTCATCCCCTTTTGGCAATAAGGTTCACATAGAAGAAAAGGTGTTTGTCAAAGCAAAGAGTAATTTATTTGTCCTTAGAACACGATGAAGGAAACAAAACTGAATATAACGGATCTTAAAATCACATAGTATGATATCGTATGACAACAATCCGTTTCCAGTCCTCACTTGGTATACAACGAGACGAATTTGAAATTGCTCAAGGGGCTATTCTTATTTTTGCTGTAAGTATTACTTTTTGAGAAACTGATGCATTGTGAAGGGTTGTATCCTTTAATTGACCTACAGTGCAAATTCCTTTCTAATGCAATTACATGGATAGGGATCAAAACTGAATTCGCAGTAACTAATTGATTCATTACAGTAACGACGAACCCAGATACTCTTCAGAGCATGAATGTAGCAACGTGAGGGAGCTTAAGGACACTCTGAAAGTGTGAACCACTCATGGCGGGCTAACAGTCAAGTATTTGGTAATTGTAATACGAAACACTTGAATAGAAATGGTACTCTATTAATAAACTAAAGAATAAATTTATCGGTGTGAAGTTTTTCATAGCCTTAAAATGTAATTGGTAGTGGAATATGGTCACTACAGTTGTATTTCCTCTTCACGGTAAGTATGGGCTGCTCTGCATATGCCTTTAGTGTTCCTGCAGTAGGTTCATGATAGCATTTTGTACCCAAGGTAAATGTTAGGGGACTGAATGACCAACGGAACATTGGGAAATGTTCACACCTGTTTTGAACAGAGTATCAAATATTGTATCGACTGCAAAGGTTGTTATTGTGGAAAGAGGTCATGAGAGAACAAAACCATTTTTTCAATATTGGCCACTGAATAAATCTTGCCTTCCACTACCTAATTTTTAAATTTATTAGATTTCAATGGAACGATTGTCTCAATGTGAGTGTAAGCTTTTGTTCCAGTCCCCACATCGATCCGCCGAACAAATCACTTTTTGCACTGTTCGAAGACCAAAGCTTTACATCATCATACTTAAAGTAGGGAGCTGTTACGGCCCCCTGCTTAAAGCAACTACGTTCTTTTAGGTCAAGGTCATTAGTCCAAGAGTGTATTGACAGTGCTGGAAAGGGTACTTCATGAATCCATCTTGGCGGTCTTTACATTAACCTGATAAAGCTACGGGTACCACTCACCCATCCATTATGTGCTAAAATCCATTCGACTGTAACATTCGCCAGAGTTGAAATATTTACGCAGAATTGATAAAATGTCTTTTACCGCATGGTTGCAAAGATTTTTTCCTTACCAATAGTGTTTTAGTAATGTGCTACACATGACAAACCTTGATGAGGCAAGTAAAACTTTTACTTTGCAAAGACTGAAAAAAGTGGCAAGACTAAGTTGCGGAAAAAGACTAAAAGCGCCCTCCTGTATAAAGTATTATTAATAAGGTATAAATGATTTAGTAAAACGAAGCTGAGTACAGATTCCCTTTGCTAAAGTTCATGTAATGTTTCACTTTCTCTCAACTCCAACTCATAATCTTAAATACACTGTTGTAAGTTTTGGTTTGAATTTAAGATTGTTGGGATTGTATAGTAGCCAATGAAGGTTAAGATTATAAAGTCTGAATTTGAGCACAAGGGTATACGACATTCATCATTGAGTCGGTGGAAGTGATTTTAATAAATAAATCTTGCGTTTTGACCTCTAAAGGACCCAGATGACGAACTTGGGAAGTTTAGGGAAATTCTGCTTTTGATTCTGGTGACCTCATGTGATGATCTTGGGAATTCTTGGGAAATTTTGCTTCTTGACCTTTAGTAAACCCAGATGACCTTTGGCCTCCACTATAAAGCAACGGGTTTCTTTCCATTACCATACGGCATTCACATACCAAGTATTAAATCTGTTCAATCTTCCTGCCTCAAGATACTATGTTAACAAAGGGTTTTGACCCATGTGAAGCCGATGACCTTTGAAGCCCACCAAAAATAGGGTTATTTCTCCCACTATACTGCGTCTAGGTAGTAAGTAAGAAAGTTATCCAAGTTTTTTACCTCGATATATTGTGTTTACAAGGTTTCCAGAGTCTCACCCCTGCGACCCCAAACGACCTTTGACCTCCATAAAAAAATAGGGTAATCTTCTCTTACAATAACGCATCTACATACTACGTATGAAATTGATCCAAGCTTCCTACCTCCAGATATCGTGTTAACAAAGTTTTAAAGTTTAACCTCCGTGACCCCAGATGAACTTTGAACTCCACCAAAACAATAGGGCTCTTTGTCTCACCATAAAACATCTACAACTACGTATGAAATTTATCGAAGCTTCCTATCTTGAGATAACATGCTAACAAGGTTTTCAGAGTTTGACCCTTGTGACCCCAGATGGCATTTATCCCCCACCAAAACAATAGGGTTCTTTGCTTACCACAGTGCATCTACATACTAAGTATGAAATTTATCGAAGCTTCTGCTTTGAGATATCGTGTTATCCGGTAAGACTCCTGTATCAACTGTGTACTTTGCCTGTACATGGGCTATGTCACGTTATCAAATTTCATTTTAAAGGGTTGGAGACTGGGAGAAAATTGGGCCTCGATTTTGAACTAGAAGGGGAAACCATTAGGACTGAACACCCACCCAGAAATAGCTATCCAGAAAGCGAACATCTAAAGGGCCGTGTCTGAAATCGTAATATGACATATCTCCATGGGCGTCCGCAGAAAAAAATTCAAGGGGGGCAAAAATTTTTGGGGCCCCACTTTTTCCATGGGAAATATTTTACTCCCAGGAAAGAGTTTAGATGCTACTTTTTCACACAGTGTTGACAAAGGCATAGCCAGGAATTTGTCAAGGGGGGGGGGGGACGAAGCGCATAAACAGACTCTCAGCGCTCCGCGCCACCATGGGTTGGCGCGGAGCGCAAGAAAAGTTTGGTCCAAAATGCTTCCCAGATCGCTGGAAATGGCACTTCCAAGGCCTATTTACCGCATATAAAAAGGGCAAACAAGCAATATCGTAAATATAAACTTTAAAAAATACCAAAAATATGCTCGGGGGGACGCTGGGGCCTGAGTGTTGATATTTGTACTCAATTCCTGTCTTGAGAGTAGAAATTCACACTGATTGAACTGTTAAAAAATGTTGATGTTATGTTGTCTTCGTTTTTTTTTCTTTATTTTTTCTTCGTTTTTTCAAGTTTTTTATTTTCCATGCACTTGCCCCCCCCCGCCCCCCTCCGGACGCCCATGCATATCTCATATATCATCCGCACCCAATTTTGAATCAGTACACTTTCATATAGTATCTTAAACACTCGTCTAGGGTCGACACCCATTTATCATGAGGTACGTAAAAGATATGCTCTGTTTTCTGACTTTGTACTTTGATGCCAAGGAAATATAAGTTCGTTGAGTTGATTTGATTACAACAAATCCAAGGATTATCACGGTGACCTCTTCGGCTTAGCTCAGGGTTCAAGGTTCAGAATTATTGTTGTGTGTTATTTGTTTGGTCTCGTTTTGCCCCGCTGGCTTACCTTTTTCTATACATAGAATAATTGAAGTTATTTTTAGTTTGAAAAACGGTGTTAACTTGCGTTCATAGTAGGCCTTTAATAATGTAGAGAATCATTGGCCATAGTCTCTGGTAAAGTTATGGGATTGGGCGGCAGGTGGGAACGCTTGACAAATCAAATTTACAATGCTGGAATTAATAGAGACCTAATTCTGCAGTGGCATGGCTTCCATATAGTTATACGGGAAATACCCTCATGATCCATCTTCCCCCAACGGACTCATATCGCCTTGACGCCCCTTTCAGTCTTTTACCGTCCATTCATCTTGGGCAGTTGTTGACACTGTTTTCAATTGACATGTTCTACCCGTGTTTCTTAAGGCCTAAATTAAAATGGACTCAAACGGCGACCATATGTTAGTGCAAAGGGTTATTTGCTGCGATCTAGGAAGGAATTTTAGCCAATAACTTTTTATACGATGCGCACCAACGTATGGTAGGCTTCGCGTAGGTCATACGTTCTCAGTCAGGCTAGATAATAAGTGTACACAACACATGAACTGACACTAGATTCTCCAAAGCACTTGAAAAAAAGGAGGTTGAAGAGGGCGCAAAAAAGCTAATCGATAACATTGACCGCACCCAGCCCTCTCAAACCTTTCAACATAATAAGCAATAACAACTGCGAGTGTAGATTGCCCCACAGACTTTTCCCCAAAATATTTGAAACGAGCCCCCTGGTTGAAATAACATAAAATTGGTCTTCTGGTGGAATGGCCAAAGAGTTTTGCACTCTGAACTGATGAGTAGCTTCCTTTTTTCGTTTTCCCAAATGACCACTTCAAAAGGGGCATAATAACCTACTAGCCTATTTCGAAAATGCAGATTGATCATCTGACACTGCATAGTAATAAGCAATGCCATAGAAATGCTTCTTACTATACTTTTTGATGTCAAACTGCCAGGGAATCATATATAACTTATGTATAATTTCATTTTATTAAGAATACGGTACAGTACCCAAGAGGTTCTTGTAGAACATTCTAGGTTATTTCGAACGATTTATGATATTTATTACTGGTTAATGCAAAGCAGCTGAATGAAGATGTACGATTTTATGAACAATTTAGGTCCTTGGTGTTCCTATCATGATTTGCAGATGCCCCAAATTCACATCTTAAAGTATTTAATTTCTAAAACTTTCCTTGGGTAGGATCTCCAGACCCCGTTTAAGGGATTCTTGCCTTTGACCTGAGCAGGTTAAATTTTCACACTTACAAATTAATTCTTTTTTTTTTGTGATGCCCTTAATTTGCGCCATCGAACTCATAAAAAACAAGTGAGATTTTATAGAAATACTTGCACTTGCCGATCCTTGAGAAGCAATTCTTGAATCGCAAAAGAAAAGTGGAAGTATAGTAATTGTAAAGAGTTGAAAGAGAACCGACATAACGATGTTATTAAATATGCAGCTAAAACTGTTTTGAAACACATGTTAGCTAAGGATAAGCGTTACCGCTTCAAATTCTTTGAAATTACTTCAAATAGCTTAAAGGCACCAGGTGTACAGTCCGAACACGTATTACCCCCCCCTCTTACATTTCTAAGGTAAAAATATAAGCCCAGTTGGTTGGTGGTATGTTCATGTATTTCCTCAGAGGGGCAATATCTTCATGTTCGATGTGTACTGAAAGGTTATCCGTAATAAAAACTTTAACAATTTCTAAACTTTCATAGTCGGTGACACAAACTTAAGCCTACTTAATATGAACGTTAATACTAAATAACTATGGACCACTGGCTGCATGTTAAACTGTCTTCGATTATGCAAGTATTATCACTTTGTTCGGAAATCAAAGAGTGGTTACTATACACCCTAGATTCTCACGTTTTGGTCCGCAATGTGCACAAAAATGGTCCCCGAGGGAATCGAGGAATCAAAAAAAATTTTTACTATAAAAAATACTTGAGTAATAACGACTTGGAAACTGCAATTAAAGTAAAAGTAGCCCTGGGCCCGAAACTCTGAAGAACGTCTGCTTCACTGTTATTACGTTTATACGTTTTTCTACTCGATTGATTTACAAACTCCAGTTTTAACCATAGAACCAGCCTGACCGTAGACTTTTTAAAATTTTTTACCATTGAGAACACCTATTGTAATACACTATAAGGGAAAGATAAAAATAAACAAAAATAAGATGCACACGAGTTTGTATGACTCTTTTGTTCAATGTAAGCACTCGTCTGGAATTAAACATATAACAGCTTCTTTAATGTAAAAGTGAGTTCTTTTGTTCAAAGCTTCATATTTTGACCAGGGTGCTTCCTGTTTCAGTCAAAGAAGTATACGATGTCGCATAATGTGGGGATAAAACTGCGCACAATCTGAACAAAATAGATGAAGTCCGCCATTTTGTGGGAAATCTTTTGGAACTTTAGCTGACTTCATACTGGACGGATCTTCATTTCAGTAAATTTGATATAATAATTATCACCAGGAAGACTATCCCAATAAATATCACCACCGTCGTAATCAGGGGCATTGAGATCTGAATAATAATAATAATAATAATAATAATAATAATAATAATAATAATAATAATAATAATAATAATAATAATAATAATAATAATAATAATAATAATAATAATAATAATAATAATAATAATAATAATAATAATAATAATAATAATAATAATAATAATATCAATAACAATAACAATAACAATAACAATAACAATAACAATAACAATAACAATAACAATAACAATAACAATAACAATAACAATAACAATAACAATAACAATAACAATAACAATAACAATAACAATAACAATAACAATAACAATAACAATAACAATAACAATAACAATAACAATAACAATAACAATAACAATAACAATAACAATAACAATAACAATAACAATAACAATAACAATAACAATAACAATAACAATAATAATAATAATAATAATAATAATGATAAAGATAATGATAATGATAATGATAATGATAATGATAATGATAATGATAATGATAATGATAATGATAATAATAATAATAATAATAATAATAATAATAATAATAATAATAATAATAATAATAATAATAATAATAATAATAATAATAATAATAATAATAATAATAATAATAATAATAATAATAATAATAATAATAATAATAATAATAATAATAATAATAATAATAATAATAATAATAATAATAATAATAATAATAATAATAATAATAATAATAATAATAATAATAATAATAATAATAATAATAATAATAATAATAATAATAATAATAATAATAATAATAATAATAATAATAAGCGTGGATACCTACTTAGGGCGACAGTTACATTGACTTATGTACAAAAATTTGAATTTTTCTAACCCTAACCCTAACCCTAACCCTACCCCTAACCCTACCCTAACCAAATCTTGTAGAGATACATTCTAGAGGAGGACGAATAATTTAAGCCTATTTCCGACGATAAAATTATTTTTCTATCTAGTACTTGAGAAATAAGGCGACACATAAACTGTCGCCTTAATTCCAAGTGTCGCCTTAATGTTGTTGAATTAGCATGAACTGTCGCCTTAAGGTGGAATCCATGCGGATAAGGATAATAATAATAATAATAATAATAATAATGATAATGATAATGATGATGATAATGATAATGATAATGATAATGATAATGATAATGATAATGATAATGATAATGATAATGATAATGATAATGATAATGATAATGATAATGATAATGATAATGATAATGATAATGATAATGATAATGATAATGATAATGATAATGATAATGATAATGATAATGATAATGATAATGATAATGATAATGATAATGATAATGATAATGATAATGATAATGATAATGATAATGATAATGATAATGATAATGATAATGATAATGATAATGATAATGATAATGATAATGATAATGATAATGATAATGATAATGATAATGATAATGATAATGATAATGATAATAATAATAATAATAATAATAATAATAATAATAATAATAATAATAATAATAATAATAATAATAATAATAATAATAATAATAATAATAATAATAATAATAATAATAATAATAATAATAATAATAATAATAATAATAATAATAATAATAATAATAATAATAATAATAATAATAATAATAATAATAATAATAATAATAATAATAATAATAATAATAATAATAATAATAATAATAATAATAATAATAATAATAATAATAATAATAATAATAATAATAATAATAATAATAATAATAATAATAATAATAATAATAATAATAATAATAATAATAATATCCGTGCCACCAGGCACCAAAATAAGAACTTGCGGCAAGGTGGGAATAGTAATAATGAGAATAACCACGGTCGTTGTTGTCTACATCCCGTGTACTGAAGTCCTCGTTGTTGTGATAAGTCGTCAAAGAGTCACCTGTAAAAGGGGAACAAAGCTACTGTTACCAAAAGATACTTTAAGTTTCAATGAATAATACCTTCCAACTACTCATTCGAAGTATATTCGTATAGCATTACAAAATTATATTCATGTACCAAAATTGTTTGTTATCATAGATTATGTAACAGCTAGTAGAGAAACTTAGAACTTCTTCAAGTTCGTTGTATGTCTTTACCGCCTTGATGCAATTAATCGTAGGAAGACTTAACACTGACGTGGTAGGGAGCTTATCGGTAGGATTTCCCCTCTTTTCTATTTTTATATTCATTTTCGATAAGTTTAAGGCTTACATTATTCTTACAGAAATATTAATAGTTTTATTACATAACCAGCGAATCCATGTAAGTTTGTTTTGTGTAAATGTCTTCATTGGGTTCAGTCACTTCATTTTTTCAATATTACACTGTTCTAAATCTTCAGTAGAGTGAGCAAATTTTGTAAATTTTCACGAGCCCACCTTACTTTTACGGAATATTTCTTTATAAAAATGTTGCTGTGGGAAGCTGGGACCTGCCAAGCCGATTTTATGTAGAAGTACCATGAAAGTTTAGTTCTTTATGTGTTAAGAGAGGAAAAAGGGATTACATTCATGAATATGCAGAAGAGAGCAAAACTGCAAAGAAGCAGGTTTTCCTGTGGGGTTGTCCTAATTGGTAGGGTACGGAAATTTCAAATAAAATAGTATAAAGAACACAAGCCCTTCTCCATTAATATCATAATGATGTAAATTTATTTCCGGTATGTGTCTTACAGCATACCACTGCTTTCCTTTCATTATTCAGTGAGGGAAACAACTTACTCCTTTCAGTTTTTGATTCCGTTTCTTCAACTTATTGAGTAACCTAACAGTAACGTAACTTTACTGTCAATATTACTGATTAAACTTCGCAGAGACTGTCGACTATGCAAATCAGAAAACAAAATATCACTGCAACACCTCCGTTGCTGCATTCTCCATTTCTAGTTCCCATTGTAAAACAACTAACAAATTTTAAAATGAACCAGCATGAAACGTTTGGTAGCTAAGGACAAAGAAGTTTATATAGCCTGGTTGAGAGAGCGAGAGGAAGACGTCTAAAGACCGTTGAGTAAATAAACGGACTTTACTTGAGAGTACTCTAACCCTGTTTGTTGTTATGATCTAACGATGAGGGGTTGTCACTCCGGTAGGTGTTCCCGTTTGAGAGAAAACCGAACTGCTCCCAAACAAGGAAAACTTACGTAACATAGTGTATATAGGCTTTCTGACCTAACATACACAAGGTTTAGCAACAACGAGGACAACTCAAGAACTTGCGTTCTTCTCAAAAAACAGCGTAGTGAACCAACAGTTAGGACGGAGTTTTTCGGTAGCTACCACGATACATCCCGCCGAATATGATTTTAAATTCATTACATTAGACTAATAAACTTAAGTTTGCAAGGGGATTTTAAAAACCATTTGCCACTAGAAATGCACACACAAAAGGATGGAATTGTGGGTAAAATTTTTGTGGGCAAAATGGTAGCCCCCATGACCAGGGGCGTCAGTCCATATCCGTATGTGGGGGGGGGGGGGGACGGGGGGACATACATAACCACAAACCAGTCCCTTTGGTTTTGAAGAGGGGCCGTCTTTCTATAGGCCCTTTCCTCCCTCCCCACGTTACGATGACTGACGTTGTCCTGTTCTAATAAGAATTATCATTTGAAAGTTAACATGACCATCATCTGCCAGGTGAAGTACACGGAGTCCACGGAATTACTTCAAGATGTTTTTTTTTTCATCATGTCCCAAAATAGCTGAAACAACTCTTCGCAGCGTGGATCATTGTCGGGGATCATGGACCCGACCAAGCCCGTTGCTAGGGTGATATATTTTTGGGTGTGAAGGTCCCAAATTCATACAGGCTGGATATTTTTTTCCAACTGAGTGGAGGCATTTAAATTGCATTTTGTTATGCACTCTGCGTTTTTATACTGCAGTGGGTATCCTTCGTCTCTAGATAAATGTGTCGTCTTGGGGGAGGGGTCCAAGGGAAGGGGGCGTCACCCTCCCCTTTGAGAAATTTTTGTTAACTTAAGGCTGCTTAGGTGCAAATCTTTGCTTCCTTTGGGATATTTTTGGAGCTGATTGTACATGGCTGGAAAATGTCCAAAATTTGGTGGATTCCAGATTTTCCGACTGGCTGGATGTTTTTACTAACTGCAGTGGCGGTGCGTAAATTGCACCTTTTTATCCCCCTGCGTTTGTATACAACAGTGGGGATCCTTCCTTTGTCTCTATATAAAGGTGACATCCTGGGGGAGGGGCCTTTGAGGAATTTTTGTTAATTTAAGGTTGCTTAGATGCAAAATGGTGCTATCTTTGGGATATTTTTGGAGCTGGTCGTAGTATAGCAAAGGTGTGAAGGATTAGCAAGGGCGTTTTCAGAATGTTTTGTTGTAGTAAGTGTATTAACAATCAACATCAAGTCGTTAAAGCATCCGACTTGCAGCCGGAAGGTCTAGGGTTCAAACCTTGGCCGGTTCATACCAAAGACTTGAAAAGTGAAACCTACTGCCTTTGTGCTTGGTGCTCAGCATAAGCAATGGAGTAGGGAAAACAAGCCAGTGAGCCACAACTGGAAAAAAGGCTGTGGTCGTCTCGACTTGAACCAATTGGCTGGAAACTTGGACGTTAAACCTCATCTAACTTAAGAACAATCACCTTCTGTACCGATAATTGCTTCGGCGAAACGCTCGGTAAAAATTTTTGAAAAGTGTTTAACGGCAACAACGTACTTTCAACCTTCCACATCATGCTACAAATTAGACTGAATGCAGTGGGGTACCCAGGATCTCTTTCAAGGGGCATGCATTATGTTGTGTGACCGCTGGCCTGGGGAGGGGTCTAAAGAGAGGGTGTGTCCCCCTCCCCTTTGAATTTTTTTGAACGATCAGGTGTCCTTACATGCAATCTGGTGCCACATATGTTACCTTTTGAAGTAAAATTTGTGTTAAAAAATTTACGTATTTTTAGGAACTTAAAAAAAATCGGAATCAGTGAGGGAGCATGGCCCAGTGGGGGTGTCCCCCTCCCCTTTGAAAAATTTGGAAAAATTTGGTGTCCTTACATGCAATCTGGTGCCAAATATGTTACCTTTTGGAGTAAATTTCTGTTAAAAAAAACTTATAAAAGACGTATTCTTAGGAACTTAAAAACATCGTAATCAGTGAGGGTGGGCATGGCCGAATGAATGAATGACCCCATGTTGATGCGAGGCCCCTACAGATTTTTGGAGATGTATGTCTGTTTTCGGAAAGTGTTGTGATCAGAATAGTTCCATGTATTACCTTTTTAATGGTCATGAGAAGGAGTGCAAAACGTGACGCATGCGCGCGAAGCGCGCCGAAATTTTGTCTTTATTAAATAAGATTTCCCTGACGAAATCTACATTCAGAATCTGCATTGAGACACTTAACAATTGTCCAACAAACCTACATGTCACTCAAAAAGCCAGTCAAATAGAGCCACCACACTACTCTTTTTTACGCAAATGTGGGGGGCATTTGATATTGTGTCCCCCACCCATCGAAATGTGGGGGGACTTTCCCCCGTCCCCCCAGGATTGACGCCCATGCCCATGACCAATTTTTTTGCCGATCAGGGAATTCAAGATTCTCCCAAACGGGGAATCTCCCGAACTGCTCAAACTCAACTTACAGTTCTTTAGGTAGAACTTCACTTTGCGTGGCCGCGAAAGAAAGCTGTGAACACAATAACATACCTGCATCTCCTTCCATGTAATTTTCTATAGTTAATCTGTATTTGTTGGCTTCATTTTTATACGGAAGTAACAGTATTTAGCATAGTATGGAGCGCCGTATCTGTTCACAAAGTCAATCCTCAGTTGGTAACATCTTTGGTTACTTCAACTGAATATTTTGTCGTTTCCGAGCCACAGTTGATGATCTGGAGATCCAAATCCTTGTTTGAAATCATCCTAATACAAATCAAAATCTGCTGTACCATCAACACGTCGCTGAAATACCTGTAAAATATTGAAGTCGTTGGAGTCTTCAAATGCAACCGCTTCAGAAAGAGTTCCTTTAACGTATTTGTTCAAAGCAAAGGTTTAAATGAATTAAAACTTTCTTATAAAGAAATTTTGTATTATATCAGTTGATTTACAGAAACAAAAATGTCTCGGGTCATTGAGAATTTATTTAATAGTTTTACTTAACCTCACGAATATGTCTAGGTATAGGGAAAAAAACAGCCAATATTCGTCTCATTTCTCATTTTCATAAATCACCTTCAGGAAGTCCTGATGGGTATAGATAAAATAAAACCTTAATATAGATGAAAAAGTTTAGTACTACATTTTCCCGATTTTAGAAATCATCGAAATATTAAAAACGTCGATACCAACAAAAAGGAGAACTAGTATTTTTTAGAGCCTTTCAATAATCGATTTTGATTTCTTGGCATCTTTCTCTACCGAAAGTGAAGGTGTACAGTGAAATTTAGACGTTTAGCATATCCGCAATAGTAAGCTGAATATGCTGAAGAAAATGTTCTTGGTAGTATAAACCTTAAACTTATAAAAGTAAGTTTTAGCTATCTGCAGTAGCTGTAAGACTGCGTTACAACTTTTTCTGGAAGCGTACTACCATATGCAATTAAAGCCAACGGTCTAATATGACGCTGATAGACCAAATGGCTGCAACTCACATGCCTTAATTATTCAAGTGTCCCTCTTTTTTCATATAATGACTATAACATAAGAAAAACTGTTACTCACAGTCCACCCTCCTCCATCTGTCATATTACAATACACTTGAAAAGGGGGTCCACCCCAGTCTGTTTGTAGTAGACTGTTCGAGTAGCTTCTGAAATGATCTGGATTGTATATATAAAAGGGACATTACATCATGGCTATAAAAGGGGCATTACGTCATGGCACATTGTGCTGATTGCTTAGACGTACGGTTTATGGAATCTACTACCTGATTCTTCGAATGGAATGTCCTCGTCGGCCTGTAACTGACATCATAAATATGAACTCGCAAAATGCTCGGTAGGGACCGACACCAGAATGCTGTATTTTACCCGTATCAGACGTATTGATAGATCTCATCAGAAAATCTACTTTAAAGACCAAGATGAAAGTACATCGACTGAGCCACAGGCCACCTGAACGCTGTATTTAACCTGTAACAGGCGTCTATGTTTCGCCCGTTGTTGTAGCAGATTACAGAACTGTGTGGACCAGAAAACCTAGCCTATAGTCGTTATGGCGTTGTGGTACCACGACCACCAGCGTAGCCGTCATCGTCATTGAATAGCCAATATCACCGCTGTCTTCGGAGAAGCCAGCACCATCCTGGTACTAATGCCTCCGCCGAGGGAAGACTAGAGATAAGTAAACGGAGTAAATATTGTAAAGATAGGCCTAAGTGAAAATTTAAGTGTATTTTGTAGAAATTAAGGAAAGAGGGGTTAAATATAATCAGTTTGGGAATCTTAATATCATTTTTTTTTTTGCATCTTTTTGCTGTTTCAGTTATGTATATTGAACCTAGCCGTAGCAATAGTGTCCTTAAACTTTTCCGATTTAGTAGTCTGTGTTTAATAGACCCCTAGTTAAAGATCAACCAAGGAATTGTTTTTCATGAGCACATAAGTCAAGGGGTTATTTACTCTTAATTGTATGTGAAAATATTTTTAATCAGACAGTTGGAAAGGAATATTCACAATGTCACAACAGCAGACCTACTTGCTGTTATCTAAGCGATATGAAGTTATGATCAAGATGGGAGAGTTAATGCTTTTAAATTTTCTGACCATTCAAGAATAGCAGAGATTCCGACATTTTAGTACTAATCAACATGATAAAAGCACTTAATTTTCTTAAGAGGGAGAATAAGTTTAAGATTCAATCAAAATCCATTAAAGTGCTGTTTATACTTTGGTTGTTTTGACCTTTTTCATCACTTTTAAAGTAAAACGTGTGGATGCAGCATCAAACTTTAAATGCAGAAGAATGGTGCTCCCACCAACAGTTTGTTTGTCGTCTTTAACAGGATTACCTAATGGAAGTGATTTTCCTATGCCATGACCAAGTGAAACAATTAACCGGGGTCCCTTATTATCAAACCACATAAACGATCGACGCCTTTCCTTTGAAATAAAGTATTAAGTGCTTGCTTTAGGGAAGGGAAGCGTTTAAACTAGCCAAAGTTGATAACTACATTAGTGTAAACAAATCCATTTTAACCATTCTCAGAAAATTCTAATAATAATTGAAGGCATGCAAAAAGCAACATAAACAGAAATTTGCATAATATTGTTCTAATAAGACAGTAAATAGCTATCTATATTCACATTAGTTTGCATAACGGTAAAACAAGCATCCCTGCCTAAACCCTTAAACGGAAAACAAACGCAAAACCTTTTCAATTATTTTGTTTTACAAGTACGTTACGTTCATATTGGCCATAGTGTGAGTCCACTATTTTTATTAAGAATTATTATGTGATAAGTAACAATTATTGGGAGAGTTTTCTGACGATGTTTGCTAAGATTAATCACACACATTAAATCTAAGCGTAGTGATCTAAATAGTCTGTGCCCATAAATGTGTATTGTTTGTTACATGATAAGATCATCAATAATCTGTACACCTTTGTTCAAAAGCTGGAAATCTATGAAAGTCTATGTATTATGAATAAAATATTGTGGTTACATCAAGTAGTATGAAGTTATCATTTATTTTCTTTCTGATGAAGTGTTTTCTATTTTGTTGTATTTTTTTTAAATGAGAGCCTATTCATGTCATAACGTTTTAGCCTGAGTAGACCTAAAGTGAACTTCCGTTACTATGTATAGTGTGGTTTCAATGTTCTGACAAATTGGCGTTGGTAACCAATCTGCAATAGTGTGTAACTACATATATACTTTACAGCACTGTCTGTCGTTAAGAATTACAAAAGAAAACCTTTTCAATAAGGCACCTGAGCTATATGAACCTCAACGGTGAACTAGAATCTTCAAAATCGCGAAATGTAATCGCTTTTTGGCGTCTTTTTCTGAACGATTAAAGTCAAAGCACTTCATTTTAATCACTTACTCACGTCTTTTGCTTACTTTTTATAGGTGAGCTTCTTTCTTGTGTAAGCATGCAAACAATGATCACGTTGAAATAAAAGGAAGTATTGCAAGGTACAATCAACATATTGATCGCTGTAGGCTATATTAATTGTACTCTTTTTATCATAGATCTTATAAATATAACAACTAAAAAGTTACGGTTTAGTTTACCTTCCTGAATGCAGATTTGAACCAAATAAATCTCAGCTTTTCAATGTAGACGTCTTACATCACAGATATTGATTCGTTGATCATCGATGTATGTTTTGGATTTCAATGTGAGGAAATTGCATGCAAATTGAACTGTCATATATGTATAATAAAATGCTTCTGTAGTCCGCTCTAACTTTACACACTGCCATTAGTTCCCCTTCTGTGCCAAACAACAGATTTATCTAGCCCTGCTTACTGAGAATTAAAAACAGTCTGATTTCGTCTATTTTCTTTTGTATTTGAATATTCTTGACAATGGCTGTTAAAGAACTGGAGATGTTGGTTTTGCAAAGTTTCACCTACAATTCTAAAATATATTATTTTGCCTATGTAAGTGATTGTGCAATTGTGCAACTCTGCACTACACTTGTATCTAAAATAAGCTTTTACCCAAGAGATAGATCCAGTATCTTGTGTGAAGCTTTCTGAGATCCAGTGAAAGGTACTAAAGACATACGAAATTGATTATCGCCTGAAAAATGCGTGGGAGCGCGAGGATCAGAATCTGGGCACGGAGGTGAAATCCATTTAGATTGACCTTAGACTGGAGACTAAATCCTTTAACTGGGGATTGTTGAACTAAAGGTCATTGAATTCCTATGTCTAGGGCTAGGCAACCTCATTCATACCTACAGTGTCCCCAATAAAAATGATTATTTTGGAAAAATGCTTTAATGTCTAACTAGTTGCCGACAATCAAGTACGAAACATTGTTCTGACGTTCAAAACGACTGTTTATTGCTTAGTAACCTAATGATGCTGGCAATAAACCAATGCTTAGTATTTACGGAAATGAGGGATTTTGTCTAATTTCGGCATTTGCTTGCATGATTTAAAAGATACGCCCGCACTGAGTAAGTTATAGGGAACTAGACAAGTATGTTGTAAATAGCGTCGAAACGCATCGAAACCCTCAAATTAATTTACAGCTTGATCGACTGGCAATATTAGGGCAAGGGGGAAATTTCTCAGTCTGCTCATCGAGATGTAGCAGACGACGTGTCCCACTTGTACTTTGTTTTTAACACCTCTTAAGCCTATTGGATTGCCAAAAACAGCACACGTACAAAAGAGATTGTCGCCAACTAGTAGAGTTCAAAGGAAGAGTTTTCGATGGACTGCCATCTAATGTCACCTCCCTGATTTTCGGTCGATAAGTAGAACGTTCTTTAGCTGTAATTTACACTGGTATTAATAAATGTAGGAGATGATTGATTGCATATAACCACGTATTATTTGTACAATATGTCTCTAAAATTAGTGGAAGTTTCCGAGTGCATTTGACATCGAACCTACTCCCTTGTACAAGATGGGCTGGAATGCTCATGTTCCCCTTTTAGTCTGTTCAGGGGGTTGTTATCCGAATGGAGATAGCTCGCAAATACTTCCTTTGAAGTGAAGTTTGCGCATTCAAGGTCTTCTAGTAATCATTCGATTATTTTGCTCTTAAGATTTCTATAAGCACTAAGCTGGATTAAAAAGTTAACACAAAGAGGTTTGTCGTCTGCTACATCTGGGGTACAACTTTGGCGATTTAACCCATAGTCATATCATTTCCAGTCGCCTGAAAAATAAGTATATTTTCTCTCCGGTGTCGCTTGGTGTCGCAAATGAGACCACATTGGCTTGACTTTTCGTAAAATTGTGAACATAGACTTATGTCCCTTTATTTTAAGAAACTTGAGGAAACTGTTCAGAATGCAGTTAAAGAAATTGCTTCTGTCTCTTTAGCTCATTTGTTTATGGTCTCTGTAGATGGAGTAAGGGCATTTGTATTGATCTACTTCTATTTAACAGCCGTTTTGAGTTTAATAATCCTGTCATCGCTTTGATGGCGGTACACATCAGAGGATTATTCACTTTAAGCCCCTTATTAAAGTATTACTACAATTAAATAATGTGGCAAGGAGAAAGAAATCAAGTTGAAAGCATTGAATAAAGGGCCCAAGTCCTTGTAAGCCTTTTCACCAGCTAATAGTTAATAATCTATTAACACTTAATTAGGCCTTTAAGTATTTGCATAAATTAAACTTCCCGCGCTACCTCCATTCGGGTAACAGCTCCCTGGTCTGTTCAATCAGGGAGTTGCTATTTAGAAGGCGACGCTATCGGCGAAATTTTAATATATGGTTATTTAATTAAATCCACCTCATTTATAGCAGATAATCAATTCATGAGTGATTATTAGAGCTTGGGATTCTTTTGCCTGGTCCTTTTCAATGGATACCATGATACCCAAGTAAACCTTATTTACACATACGTATACCCTATGAATAGGATTAAGGAGGACAATGCTTTGATTCAAACGTTGTAACCGACAGTCAAGTAAGAGACACTGTCTGATAAGCCCAAACGATTGCTAATCTCTAAGGAGTCCAGAGAGACTGACGTGTACGAAGGACTTACACTAATGCAACATGTAAATGACTAAAGGGAGGGTGTAAGACTGTAATTTGTTGTAGTATTATAATAATTTCCACAAACTTTCGTGATTTGCGAAAGTTGTATACATGTTGAACAAGTTACATAAAGTAACATACCCTACTGTGATAAGCGTTGGATCAACTTGGGAGCTGCAAATAAATTTTCAAGGAAAGCGACTGGCAATGCAATATCACATAGAGTTTTTACCTTACTTTCTAGACGAAATGAACCTACAGTTAAATACAAACAGTAACTTTAACGCCATTGAGTTCAGGTGCTAGACAAAACAAGTGATTTTGGCTGAAACTAGGGGGTAGGCCTACAAAGGAAACAGCTGCCGTTTTATCTCCTTCTAAATAACAATTCCCTTGTTCAATATTAGAAATGATAGTTTAATTAAATGAACCTTCTTCTTTTATTTGCATCAGGTCTCAACACTGTGGGGGAATGGGTAGGGTCTTCATCCGGCAAAAAAATCATATGTTCAATAGGGACAAAAAATTTTTAACAGATTTTTCCAACTCCAGCTAATTAGTCAATATATATTTTTATTGTTTAAATAAGGATATTTACTATAATAATTTTGAATAATTGTTCATTTCTCTACCAAGTACAAGTGCTTTGCAAAAACAAAATACCCAAGTGCTCGTGAGGCACATCCCTGTACCCAAAAAATCAAAGAGAAAGTACTCATCGTAGGCGTATATTTTCTTGCACTGCATTTTATAGCCCGTATGATACTTCTATTGTTCATCCCTGTACAGTAGTGTACTATCATGCATATTCGTTTCCAATTTTGGAAAAACGTACACCTAGATCTACTTTGTATCACACTTTCACCCAAAATATTACCCAACACATTGGGGATCGGGCGGAAAGTAAAACAAAAAAATCACAATTTTTGTCAGTGGCACCGGTACGGGGGACGTGGGGGTCGAGTGACCCCCAATCGATTTCGGAAAAAAAATTTAAAAAAATTTACAATGACCCTGAAAGAAATTTAAGCTATAGATTTCTGTAGGGGGTACAGGTGAGGTGTGTTTTCGACCGAGCGATCTATTGTAATCATTTTCTATCACAAATGGTTCTTGAACTATCAGAATTTTCGCAAATCTTTCACAAACTAGCAAAATTTTCGCGCGCTCTGTGTGCTTTAAGTCTTACTTCAGTGTTTTTCTAATTATCAATATCTTCGGGACCATTTGTGACAGAAAATGATTACAATAGATCACTCGGTCGAAACACACCTCACCTGTACCCCCTCCAGCATTTCCCGGAGAAGCACAGCAGCAAACGTTGAAAGCTGTTTACGAATTCTCAGATAAAAGACTATCTTTGTGATTGACATATAGGTTTGTTGGGGAATTGGAATTGAAAGTGTCTAGATGAAAAGCCTGACGACTAGTTTTGTCAGGGATATCTTATCTAATGAAAAATTTCGGGCGCATTTGTCACGGTTTCCACTACGTCTTATGACCATTATTAAGGTTATAAGGTTATAAAGCATGAAACTATTCTGTTTTCGGAAAGCAGAGTACATCTCTAACCTCTGTAGGGGCTTAGCATCAATATGGGATCTTTCAATCTAATTTGTAGAATGATGTGGAAGGCTGAAAGTACGTATTTGCCGTTAGACATTTTTTAAGCAGTTTTTACCGAGCGCTTCGCGAGCAGCCATTATCGGTATAAATGGTGATTGTTAAATGCACTTACGACTAAAAAGTATTCTGAAACGCACTTACTAGTCCTTCAGTCCTTTTGCTATACCTATCAGGGAGGTCTAATATCACCTCCTTGCACCCATACCCTCCCTCCCTCCCATTCCCCATGGCTGGAAGCTGTTCGTCTTGATTTTCGTTCAAACTTAGTGAAATACGATAGCTGTAAAGTGCTCGGCGCCATACTCTATAGTTTCATTTGGGTGTCAGGTAATAAGCATCATCATGTTAGTGTCCCATTTTATATAATTAATTCAGAGCTTCAAGAGGCCCTATACCGCTGTCTGCAAGCCTTAGACACCCTTTTATAATGCACGATAAAGCAAAGGAAAATTTTCGTAGTCCAAGAAGGTTTCCGTGAACTCCAGCCACGTATTTTTTTTTTCGTTAAAACGTTCCCCGAATAGAAGACAATAAAGTGACCAAAAGGAGGGCTTCAGAGAGTTTGCCGACATCATAACCTTCTCTAAGACAACACATTCTCCTCTTGTACCTAACCAAAAATTTAAATTCACTAAATTATGTATTTTTTAGCCATTAATGTTCAGTTTGAAAAATATCCCAAAGATATCACCATTTTGCATCTAAGCGGGCTTAAATTAACAAAAATTTCTTAGACTACTCCCCAGGAAGGTACCTTATGTAATGACGAAGGAATAATCCCCCACTGTTGTATACAACCGCGGGGTACGTAGAAAAGGTACAATTTACGCAGACGTTGGGGTTAAACTGAGGTGACATTACGACGCCATCTGTGGTACCCCCAATCACCAAACCCTGGCCTGTCCACTGGCCTTTGTTACTATGAATCTTGCTAAATTACACTGAATTATTATTGGCTTTGAACAAGAAAATGAATAGCACGACTGAAGTTTAGTTGCAGTAAAAACTCGAGGTTACTTTGCAAAGACAGGAGAAGATCATCATTAACAGGGTTTAGACAACAGAGACTTAACAATAGGAACAAATAAACAAGTCAGATGATTTGGTAAAAAAATTAAAAGTCGCAAATGGCGTGGTATTTGTTGGAATTAATTTTCAAGAGCCTCTCGTTCTTAAACGAAAACTGTAGTTTGTGAGTATCGATTTTCCTTGAGCCTAGGAGTGGAAAAACAAAAGTAGGATAAAATGAACGTAATATAAGAATGAGAAAAAAGCAATATTTTCAAACTGGGATGTTTTGTCGTTTTATTTCATTACCATTGGTATCAACTTGGGGAGTCACTAAAATGTTTTCTGTCGTGTTTCTTATTTTTATTTAACATGATAATATTTAATGACTATGCTAGTTTTAAAGTTTGAAACAGCAGCCTGGGTGAATTTGAACAGTGGGTTAGCACAAAGAACAAAAAAAAAAAAAAAATGCATGAGTGACCGATGATCGTCCTTTATTTTATTTCCATCTATAATATTAGTTTACAGCATACGTAACATGCAATCCCACCTTGAAAATATATTGAGAAAACTGGAGACGATTGTGACTGTTTTATTGGATGCAATGAAAGTGTTATGATGTATTATGATGTATATACATCGGTTACCTCGGTATTTAATTATTACTACGCTTAACCATGAGGAATGACTCTTAATAAGAAGAAAATGACCCCCAAGTCTTCATTTAAAGTAAGATTTCTGTTATATTGTCCTTTATTTTGTGAAGTTGACGTCTTCGTCAGTAAATGTTGTATTCATCGTTTATCAGTTAACTTCTAATTTGCTTTTAAAAGATCAGTGACTTTGTTAGTGCTCAAAAGGTCGAATTTTCATTTCGGTAAAGATAAGATTACAGTAACTATAATCGTTAGCCCAAAAGATGTTCTCGCCATTTCCTCCATTGTATTCACCATTAAGATTAGAAGCAGTACACTGCCCACTGCAGGTGCTGTTGTATCGAAAGTTGTGGCAATGCCTGTTCAAGCATTTAGGGCACCAATCATTGGCATACCACCAGGCTCCTCTGTGCACCTTAGCACATTGGTGATTTCCACATCCATCGTTGTCCTGGTCATATGTACTAAACAAATATCCACCACTATTATACATACCATTACCTGCAATTGAAAAAAAACCCGCAAATATAAGTTGGAAAAGTTCAGCAGCAGTCGACTTACCACAAACATGAATCACTATGCCCAGCATAATCTTCAACCTGCTATGATTATTATTTTCAACTGACAAGAATTCAGAGAATTAATAATTTATCTTATTCACCAAACGGTGCAATTTAAACGAAGATTTTCTGTACCGTTAAATTGAATCTGAAAATATTTCGTGTTTAAAATATCAAAACAAGAGAGAGTAGCTTCTAAACATTAGTACTGAACACTGAATGACTTAGAAATTCTTTTGATTATAGTCACTACCTCAGATTTATTTTGAAACGACCTTTTAATGGTAATGGTTCTTATTATTTTGCCACTGAGAGTCTTATCGTTTAAGATAATTTCGAACTTGCATTTCTACATACGTGATAGGATAACCATAAATACAATAAAATCTACGTGGGAAGCATTAGCTTTGAGCTCCAAAACTGCTTGCATTTACAACAACGACAAAACAAAACAAAACAAACAAACAAAAAAACTAGAGAATCGTGAGGTGATATGGTTTAATTACAATCTTTCCAAAAATTCATCTTTTTAATAATGTAAGCCTCTAGTTTCCAATCAGTTAGTCAATTTTCCTGTAGTCCTTGTTGGCTCAAACGGAAATAATAACTTTTTAGCAATGAAAAGAATGATATATTTCTCTTATGGAATGAGTTAATTTATTCATTTTTATAATCAAAGAAAAATTAAGTTTATTAGAGTTGTATAAAACGGTTCTATACTTTAACAGACCTGCTGTTCCATTGTGAGTTCCGATGTTATCTATACGAAACTTGTTGCTCTCATTACTGATACGGAAGTACAGGTACTCGTCATAAACTGATGACCCTTCGGACGTAACGATATCAATGCGGAGTGTGTAATTTTTTTGGTTGGTAAGGTAATGTAAGTGTTCATTTCCGAGCCAAAATTCACCTTCCAGTGACCCAAAACCGTATCTATAACTTGTCCAGTTTTGATAGAAGTCAGTGACACCATCAGTGCGACGCTGGAAAACCTTAATGTTTTTTTATAAGGAAATCAAAATTTTTAAATAACCACTCATTTCTTATCATTTTGACAGTAATTTTCCTAAAACAATCTTCAGACATAGAAATGTACCACCATTATAGTTTTGCACATATGACTCTGTGATGAGACACTGTGATAAGTGCGTGCAATTTTCTATAGTTTACTCTTATAGACACATCAAGTTAGCAACATTTTCATCTGTTTTTTTACATTGCTGGGTCAACAATGCTGTGTTAAGGGCTTAGAAACTTGTTCTTCTACACGCAATGCAAGAAACAAATGCAAAATCATGTCGGGAAGACGTAATTAACAGTAAATAACAGTAAATACCAAAACATAATTCAAACTTGAGCACATAAGTTTGCATTTGGCATGATCTGCCTACAATAGACGTCAAATATATGCTGCCTTAGTAAATCATCATACCTACACTTAAGACTTACCAAAAGGGTATATAAAACCACTTAAGGTCCTTACGGAGAAAAACGGCGTCAGCATTGCTTTGAATTTGGGTACAAACGAAGAGGATTACTCGGAGCCGTTTGAGCTTCTCCAGATAAAAGCAGTTTTTGTCACACAAGAAATTGCTCCTTGTGGAGCATCGTGTACTAAAATGACCTTCTTAGAGTACGAGTATCGGAAACGTTTCTTAAGAAAACAAAGTATTTAAAACTTTCTTACTATAACAAAGAGTAAAATTGCATTTTAAAGGTTAGTGGTAATAGGCCCAAATCAGATCAGACCCCCTGTTGGAGAATAATCGCAAAATTCGAGGAGCATCATAAATCTGCAATTCAAAGGTCATTTTAGAATACGTTTCTCTTTATTTTGAGCTTGAACCTACCGTCCATCCTCCACCGTTAGTACTCATCACGCATGATACCTTAAATGGTGAACCTGGCCATCCGGATGGAAGAATGGTGTAAACACCGTTGTCTCCATGGCCAGCTTCGTATGCATCGTAGCAATCTGTGGGAAGGGGGCTACATATTTCACCGTTACCCTGGTAACCTTCATTGCAGTAACAATTTCGCACACCGTTCTCTATTTTGCACGTTGCGTTAGGACTACATTCAAAGTTAGAGTTACAGTGGAGTTGATCGTCGTTACAGGTGCATTTCTCCGAACACTTGAAATTCACGAAAGAATCGCCATTCTGTTTCGAACAAAGATGACATAAAAATGATGAGTGCAGCTCTTCTATTTAACATTTTCTGTTTGTATAAGTAACGAGTTAAAAGACAACAAAAGTTTTCCAGAAATCAGTGTTTGAAATATTACCCGTTTAATATTCCGTATTAAATGATTACCAGAGAAATCAAGGAGTGAAGAGAACTCCTTCGTTTAATTTAATCCCAAACCAAATATATAAATTGCATACTAGTATTTCCGTGTAAAGTTCTGGAGCATAACATCCGCACTCGTTAGGAGATACACAGTCGTTTCCTTTTATTAGGAATCCATCTGCACAGATACAGCTTTCTGTTGCGTCACAACTACTGATGCATCTTGTTGTATTTTGGGGAATGTTACAGGTTGGCTGGCACTCACAATGTCCGAACACCATGTTGATTGGACAGCTGGTAATGGCTATATCTAAAATAGCAGAAACTTCAAATTCAAGTCATGTCATAATTGCATTGAAAAAGAGTATTACATTCAAAGAAAAAAATATGCCATCTACGCTAATTAAGGTATTGCATAATCTGAAATCCTCATCTAACCGTTTGATCACGGACGACCAATAAAAGCATGATTCATGCGATAACGATAGTGCACCTTCAAAAAAATCTATACATGAAAAAATGATAAAAACAATACACGGATAAACACATGGTAGGAAAACAGGGCTTTGAATGTCTGAAAGTGTGTTAACGTACCTGCACTTTCGTGGTAGGATCCCGTTGAAACGACAGCATACTGACTCCACTCATCACTGATGCGGAAATAGTTGTAAGATATGTAGAAATGTGATCCGCTAGATAACTCAATATTTACTCGAAGCTCATATACTCCTTGATTCGTCAAATGGGATATTTTGTCATTACCAAGCCAGAACTCATTATTAATGAATCCAAATCCATTCTTAAATTCTGTCCAGTCTCGGTTGAAAGAAATGGAACCATCGAGTCGACGCTGAATAACCTAATTATAAAACCAAATTTCTCATTGCTAAATGCAAAAAAGTCAACGGGCAAAAGAACAAAACGTTCATAATTTTAGTGTAATGGTGTTTTGCAGTTTTGAAACATCTAAGGCTTTATCTTTCGCTTCATGGGTGTAATTTAATAATCCTCTCGTATTGCTATTTACTGCTCAATGTTATCAACGAAAATTATCGGTGAAATTTACAGAAATGAACAAAAGGTTTAATTAAGATCGAAAATGTACCACATAGTACATTGTTTATTTTTTGTAAGCTAAGTCCAGGAGGAGTTACTGCTAAAACTATTATAGACCACACTTTACGTTTTTAAGCTAATTATTAGTCAATCAGCCATATCTTTATACAATTTTGCCCCTAGAACTACCTATACTTACCGTCCAACCACTGGAAAGAGAGATCACTTTCACAGTATACTTCAAAGGGAGTCATGTAACCCGTTGGTCTGATTAAAGTTACGCCACTGACATTTGCACAGTAATTAAGAGCATCAGCACAATCGTTTGGATATTCTTGTTGTTTATAGAAGAAGTATGTATCACCTAAGGAGGTATTAAGACGCAAAAGTTTTCAAACAGTCTTATCTTTAGATAAACTGCAGGCCTAAGAACCCTAAACAAAACTATTACTAAATTGTTTTCAATGTTTACTGATCTTCGGCAAGATATTATGGGGAAGGCGGAATGGCTGGCATTGCAAAATCTTACGAAAAGGCAAATGGATAAATTTTACGGTTCAGTAAATTTGGACCTATAGTTGTGGCAGTAGTCTGCTTGTAAGGTAGAATAATAATGGGATACTAAGTTGTATTGATGCATTTGTTGTTCACGAAAATAAAAATCAAGAAACGCCAATGGGTCAGTTGTTAATATCAAATTGTTAAATGGGTTGAAAAATAATTGTTTTTTAAGCATCATTTTAGCCCTACGTGTACGAGGCGGCGGGATACCTTCGATCCGGGGCAATTTTCACGCAAAAATCATTAGGCCTGAGTGGAGTCCACAGAAACATTCTTGATTTTTTCGTTGCTTCATTGTTACATTATCATAAATAGTGTATCCAATGGTGGCAGAAACGCGCCATATAGGGCCCTCCTTGGGGAAGCTTTGGATTACAGTCATTTACACAAAGAAAGGGGGCACCGACATGAGGCTTAGTTACCTGACATCCAAATGAAACTACTAGAGTAATGTGAATGCCTAAGCACTTTTACAGGCGACCATATTTTCTAAATGTTGACAAGTATTAGATTCCAGCAAAGGGGAATGAGCGAAAGGGAGAGTAACAGGTACAGGATTATATCAACTCCCTGATAGGTATAATCACTCTAAAAAAAGACTATTGAAATTGAAGAGAAATCTTATCAGAGGGGCATCTGAATAGGAAATCGTAATACAATTACTTTGAATAGATTTGTTTCAGAAATGATTAGAAATTGACGTCAATTTTTGAACAGAATCCTAATCTGAATTTTTTGAAGAGCATTTATCGTATTCAGTGCCCCTCTGACAAGATTTCTCTTCAATTTGAATAGGACTTTTATAGAGCAAAGGGGGAGGACTAACAAGCGCATTTCAGAACGCGATTCCGTGATAAATGCATTGCCATTTACAGCAGGCGCGGATCCAGAAATTTCGAGGGGGGGGGGGCCCAAGATGGAAAATCTCATGTGCACCGAAGGTGCACCACGAGCGCGAAGCTGTCGAAGTCCCTACGCGTGGGGTCCAGGGGGCCCCGCGTTAGGCCCCTGGCGGGGTCCTCCAGGGGCGGAGCCCCCGGTGGGGGTCAGGGGGAGCGAAGCCCCCGGAAGCTCTCGCAATTATGTGCATTTTTAAGAGCACATAAAAATCGGCCTCCAGTTCTTATGTCAGTGAGATTTTTATACCTTTTCATGTTGCATGGAATTTGATGTGGTAGTGCTCAGTATAAGTTGACTATATGTACCTACAGAAGTTTTCGCGGAGCAATCTAAGTGATCTTAAAACTTAACACGCCAACAATTATGAGCCCGTGCAGGTACCTTGAAATGATTTTTGCCATAATGAGTGTTTATTTTCGTTATAACGGTTATTCGCGGTTTAGGAAGTCAGGATGTAAACAATTTGCGCGCGAAGCGCGCCGAAAATTTGAAATTTCACATTTTTAAAAACCATTTGCTATGACATAAAGGTCTGTCAATTCCCTTTTGTGATCAATTAGAAGGTGGGTTCGATACAAAGTTTTCAGTTCTCATAAGAAGAGGAGGGTGAAAAAATGAATATCAATTGCTTCACATCCTAACAACTGTACAATGCTGGCTCCTCTGAAATCACGTTTATGCACACGAATAATTGGCTTATGGTAGAACTCCACCGATGAGTAATGCGAATACGTTTGGCACTTTATTGATAGTAAAAGGAGAAATTCAAGGCTAAAAGTGTGCAGATCAAGCGAAAATCAAGAAATATTGAGAAGACTTTGCAAAAATCGTGAAAGATTTCTAACGACTTCTGGTAAAAAGTGATGAAAATAAATCCATCACTCAATAAAAACGTACCTCTCTCCATAAGCGTAAACAATTGCGCGCGAAGCGCGCCGAAAATTTTCGATATAGAGACTCCCGGGAGCTCTGCATTAATTGTACACTGAAAAGGGGGACCAACAGGACTCTCACAACCTTACATCCATATGGCAGGAGAGATGATATATCACCTTCTTTATGGACTTCTGAAGAGTATACCCTTCAGAAATCTATGACCGATGGTGCCGGCGGGAGTTGGTGATTGGAGGAACCGCAGGTAACTGTTAACCCGTTCCTTTTTAGGCAGTGGGATTTTGTATACGCTATATACAAGAGTGGGAGAGCCTTTTCTTATTAGTACATGAGAGTGCAATCCCAGGAAGGGGTTTACCCTCCCCTTTGAGAAATTTTTGTTAATTTTAGGGGGCCTATATGCAAAATGGTGGTATCTTTGGGTCATTCTAAAGTGATTGTATGTTTAGAAAATGTCCACAATTTAGTGAATTCTAACTTTTGTTCGGGTGAAAAAGGGGAGTAAGAGACGGTTAACATACTGTCTTCAAACCTCCCTAAGTCCCAGGAAAAATCATGGGCGTGGATCCATCTCCAAAAGTGTGTGTGTGTGTGGGGGGGGGGGGGTTCACATTTGTGAATCGCCGTCCTGGTGGCGTGGAAGAAGCAGTTGGTGGTAGCCAGAATTTGCGTCCCGGGGAGGCAATAAGTTTTGTAATCTATGGCATGGGGGAGGGGTCTAAGGGAAATTTTTCTAGAACTCAATGCCCTCAGATGCGATTTGGTGCAACAAAAGTGTACGATCTGGGGTTATTTTTCTTCTAAAAATTTCGTTTTCCTAGGCATAATTGCAGTCTGTTCCATCATTTTTGAAAAAGAGAGGGGGACTTTTTGACGCTGTCCCTCCTTCCAAAAAAGTGAGGGGGACGCGTCCCCCCGTCCCGCATGATCCACGCCCATGGGAAAATTGTACACGCAATTATACCTGCGTGGAGTCCACAGAAACATTCTTGGACTATAATAAAATTTTTCCTTTACATTTTAAAAGGATATCCAAAGTTGACAGAGAACAGTATAGAGCCTCCCTGAAGCTCTAAATTAGTTACAGTACACAAAAGAGGGACCAACGGAATTCTCACTATCCGACATCCATATGGGAGGAGATATGATATATCACCTTCTTTTTAGGTAAAGCATGAGGGATGGTGGACAGGCAAAATTCGTTTCAAAAAAGATTTTCGTCATTATTGAACGTTGCGGTAAAATGTTTGGAAAATAAGCAACGGTAATTACGTACTTACAATCTTTCAATTCATGTGCTAGACTAGATTAGTCAAAGATCCCATGATGATGAGAGCCATACAGAGAAGGAGATGTAGTTTTTAGAAAAATGTTGCATTGGAATAATTTCTTGCGTCATAGCTTTGTCAATGGTATATAAAATCGAGTGTAAACCTTGTCGTATGCGCGCGAAGCGCGCCGAAATTTTGAATAAAATGTTAGTCCATGACAAAACCTGCATTTCAGAACCTGCATCGGACACTGTCACTTTTCCACCAACCTATGCTATTCAGAAACGAATCTCCTGACTGAGAATTCTTAAAAAGCACTTTTGATCCTTTGTTCCCCCGTGAGTAGTTACCGAAAGCTATTGATAATAAGGACAACTCTGACACAAGGCTTGACGCTAGCGGAGCGTGCGAAAATTTGGAATTTGTCAAGAATTTCCAAAACTTATCATAGTTTGAGAACAGTTTGTGAAAGAAAATGGTTAGAACAAATAAACCAGTCATCAATAATACATCTCACCCTACACCCTCCACAGAAATCTGAAGCTTAAACGACTTTTGGGACCATTTTAAAAATTTTCAAGAATCGATGGGGGAGGGGGACACACGTCACCCATTGCCCACTGTGCCGACGCCACTGTCTGTAGCTTAAAAGCCTTTTGAGTTCAGTTTAAAACTTTTCAGACAGTTTCGAAATCGAATAGGGTATACACGCCGCTACTTTGCCTGCAACAGCTGGTGCTACTGTGCACAATAGTACGTCACCTGACAGTTTATCTTCTGTATTCGTTCTGCAAGGTCTGTATGGCGAAAACTTTGCGTCTCAATCCCTCTAGATTACAAAAAATTTCACTCTTTAAGACAAACTTGTTACTAAATTTCAGTGCACCTAGCCGAGCCCTTACTACATATGTCACGATGTTTACTTATTTAGATCTTAAGTCAAGGATCATTACTCAGCTATTCACCTGTTTTCGAACATTGTAGCTCTCCTTTCGTTGCCAACCACTTTGAAAGATATCTAAAGAGATAATCCAGCGATAGCTCCACCCAACCCCTACAGAAATATATACTTTGAATACGTTCTTAGACACTTTTATTTATTTTTTTGCTCTTAATTTTTCTTTCCTCTTTTCTTTTTTTCTTTTTTTTTCTTTTTTTCTCCTTTCGTTTTTTTTTTCGTGGCGAGGGGGGGGGGCCGGGCCCCCCAGGCCCCCCCCTGGATCCGCGCCTGATTTACAGTCTGCAATAAGTACGCGCAAAACGCACGGTAAAATTGTTTTTAAAAAAGTGTAAAACGGCAAAATAGTACACCATTCTTTCACATCATGAGACAAACTAGATTAGTCAACTCCTACAGACTGGCAGAGGTTAAAGATGTATCGTTTTTGTGAAAATTGTTGAGATCAGAATAATATCCTTTTCATTACTTTGATAATGGTTATGAGATGGAGTGCAGACCGTGATGAGTGCACTACAAGTACTCCGAAATTTTGCATTAAATATAATTTCCACGACTGCATTCAGGCTCTATATCGAGACACTGTCAATTCCCAAACAATGATCTATCTGCCAATCAGAAAGTGAGTCTTCTACTTTCAAATTCGTAAAAAGTTTTCATCGCTTGCTGCCTTGCTTCTCCGGAATTGTTATCGGAAGGTATTGATAAAAAGCACATCATTGAGTAGAGGCTTGAAGCGCACGGAAAGTGTGAAAATGTTGATATTTTGGGAAGGATTTGCGAAAATTCTGATAGTTTGGGAACTATTTGTTATAGAAAATAATAAAAAAGATCTATCACTCGGTCGAAAACACACCTCACCCTTACCCCTACAGAAATCTATAACTTAAATACCTTTTGGGATCATTTTAAAAATTTCCAAATAAAAATAAAATGAGAAGTCAATTGGGGTACGCTCCCCCATGCCTCCCGTACCGGCGCCACTGGTTCAATCATCCCATGTGGGAACTCAGCAAGACTCTTATTTAAGACCCAGCTGACGGTGTCATTCTCTTGCGACAAAAGAGCATTTTTGCAGTTATGATTAACATATAGGAGCAAAAAATATACGGCCCAAAACTAGTTCCAGCTTCTAAATCCCGAGCTAAACTTGAATCCACGACAACATGCTTGGAGTATAAAGACTGAAATACTTGCTTGAATTCTGAAGGCTGAATATGGGCAACACCATCATTAATTGTCAACATACAGTATTTAGCAAGGAACTCAGGCCTGCGACAATTATGGTCATAAAGACAGCTAATGCAGTGTCTACCGTAGACGGAGGGGCGCTAAAAGTAAACAAGTTTTCATTTTCATCCTCTTTCTATTTTTTCTCATTCGTTGTTTTCCTATCTTTTTCTCTATTTTTCTTTTTTTCACCTACCTTCATTCTGCGCCCCCTGCCCCCTTTGTTACGCCACTGGGTGCTTTGAGATATTTCAATTTCCATGACCGTCAAATGGCTCTGTCAGGGAAGTTAAGTCTGATTTAGCTAAGCTCTAAAATCCGCTAAATAACACTTACCGAAGCCGGTTGCCCACTACGTGACCAATTAACGGCTTGGCGGGCACCTGCGATTACTTGCGAGTGCTCGCGACTACGTTTGATTGCGAGCTAGCTCCTGTGATTTATTGCCGGAGCAGGATATAGGCAGTGTTGTAACGAGTCATGACTCGAGTCACTAATTTTCAAAAGTTTGATTGGAGCAATTGTATCATAATATTCGTCACAGAAATAATACAATGACTCGAGTCACTGACTCGACTCGAGTCACATTGAAAGTAGTAAATGACTTTACTCGACTGCAAAATTGAGCGACTCGTTACAACACTGGACAGGTTCCTTTTATCCTGCTCTATGTTCATTGCTCAATTGCCACCGATTGCGATCTAGTTGATTTCACATCTTGCGACCTTATGGGACCGCTTGCGGAAGACGCAAGATTTTTATATATGTTTAAGACCTTGCAAGTGCTTAATTGCGAACATGGCTTGTGAACAAAGATCTCTTGCGAGGCCTTAAAACGAAATCAACAATGGCGTGTCTAGGGTTAATTCGGAGGTGGGGGACAACATGTAATTATCCCGATTGATATGAGAGTCAAGAATGCACCGAAGGTGCACCACGAGCGCGAAGCGCGAGTTTGCACCAGGGACGGTGGGGACCAGGGATCCGCATTAGGGCCCCTGGCGGTGCTCAGGCAGAACCCCGGTGGAGTCCTGGGGCGCCAACCTCGAAAACCCCATCTCAGAATGTAAGATAATACGGCCAATAATTGGTTCTAGTCTTTATTTAACAGGTCTTTTCTCGTTTCGAATTTTCTAAAATTCTATGTCAATAATTAAGAGGTCAGGTTATTTACAAACCAACTAATAAACTTTGAAAACATATCCATGAAATGAAAATTTCTTGATATATTTTTTCTGGCTCAATTAAACAACTGGTTTTCTCTTCACAGGTGTATGTAATGGGTACGGCAGTTTGCACGTGTACTACTAATTACAAAACTCAATACTCCTTAAAAGGGAAAATGCACCCCCCCCCCCCTTCACTTGAATAAGTGTACCAAGTCATCATGACTTGTCCTATTCAGGAATGGCTCCTTTTAATCATGTGACAATATTTTTATTGCTTATTTGATAAATTCATGTAAAATAACTCGTTGGCTTACCTTCAGAATTCAATGATTTTACAAAGAGACTTATGAAAAATACTCAGGCTTTTGAGCAAAATAAGCGAAGATCTGCAGTGTAAGATTTAGCAAATTATTGAAAATAAACTTGAGGCTACTGCTTTCTCCCTATTTCGGGTGCGTTAGCCTTGTTTGTTACACATGGAAAACCCATGGTGTATAGGGTTAAGGCGGTATTAGGGTTCAGGCACTGCAAGAGGCGTTGACTGACACAGGCGCAGTAAATTATTTCCGCCAGTGAAGAAGGTACTCTACAAATTTATCTCGCTGTACCTCATCGACCTTGTCAATCAGTACACAACTGAGATACATTTTGCACATATTCCGGCAGCGAATGGACAGATCAGTATCAGTTCATGGTAGCGGGTTCAGGAAAGAAATTGCCAAGGGTGTGATTCGTAATAGACGGACTGTACGGGACTAAACTCAACCCGATTGAAGTTAATGAGGTGGAAAAATTTGGCATTCCGAATGCCCCAGGTTGAAGGAAACCCCACTCTGCAACACAACAACTGGAATGTGTCTAGTATCAAGCGTGGGTCCCCAGTATGACAGAAAAGTCAGCATCTCAAAATGAACGTCCCAGCTTGTAGGACACTACATTCTAAGCCACTTACACAAATTTGTCACTACAGATTTGCTAGTGACATTCTTCAACCTTTGTAGCCTACAATTAAGGCTGTCTTCACCAACTACAGGAAGAAAAGTCTGGCAACCCCATTTCACAAGATTGCAGGAAATCGCGTTGTAAATTTCTAAACAAAAGCCTTTAATACTACAGTTGTGAGTCTACCTGGAGCCTGCAGAGTGTGTTCAGAGAACTTTGTTTTGCTCTCTCTGTAATAAGATCTGTAGTTGTAGCTGTTCCATGAAATAATTCACTCCGAGGATCATCATCATCATCATCATCATCATCATCATCATCATCATCATCATCATCATCATCATCATCATCATCATCATCATCATCATTCATTCATTCATTCATTCATTCATTCATTCATTCATTCATTCATTCATTCATTCATTCATTCATTCATTCATTCATTCATTCATTCATTCATTCATTCAACTGAATATTATTCGAACAGTTATCATATGACAGCTCCCTGCCGAGAGAGAATGTGAGTCATTCGTCAAGACAAAATTCATATACTGTAATTAGGGAGTTGTTAACACCTCCCTGCTGTAATCAGGTTAGCACTGAGCGATGTGACAGAGACGGGAGGGGAACTCTGGGCTCTGTGGTATTTATAAAAACGTGACCATTAGAATGAAGCATTTGACTATCTCCAAAATGTCATTACAGCGCACTGAAACAGGCTACAAAAATAGAAATCACAATTTGACCATTGTGTTAGCCTTACTCGCACTAGCGATTTAATGACGGGAAGGGGGGATGTGTAAATGGGGACAGCAGATCATGTTAATGTTTTCCTTAGCTGAACAATAACTCCACTCATGCTGCATAGTAGGAATTAATGTTGAGACAACTACCTTCCAGGTATGCCACTGAGGGAAAGCCTTCAACTTAATTGGAGCTTCCAAGGTACATCTGACGGCTGCAGATCCTAGGTTAGCTGGAAAAATATGGAAAAGAAGCCGTCTTGAATGCAGTTCAGTGGGATTTAGGTGCCTCAAAATTATAATTATGCCCAATATATTTTTGCATTTTCTTCAGCAATACATGAAAATGGGTGGGTAGCTCCTACTGAGACCATCCCTGGTGCACGCGCGAAGTGGCCAGAAAATTCTGGTTTTGAGCGTCTATGAAAATTTTGTGCAAGTCATTTTACTTCTTTCGGAGGTATCACCACTTTATGATCACTGGTGGGGTGCTTGGCTGCACCTCGGGGGGGGGGGGGGTACAGGAGAGCAAAGTTTCGCCATGCAAATTTGAAGGCATCGGTATTTAAAATAAACAGATATTAGCCTATAGGAGTAAAGCTATTTAATTATCCTCATATTTATTGGATACGCGTTGATTAAGGCAATGAAAATAGCAGTTTTTTTACAGTTGTCGAACATAAGATCTGACTAAAAGATAATCGATGTGGGAATTGTATTGAAGGGAGAGGGTTCAAGGCCACAGTAGCCTCATTGCTTTTGAAAATAAAGGTTGAAACAATAGCTGTGGATTATATCTTTCAGTAAGGCAGTCCTTCATATAGTTCAACAAACAGATGCGCGCAAAGCGCTCTGCAAATTGGAGTTTTGGGAGCCTTTTGTGCAGTTTAAAGGAGCTGGGTAGTGGCGTACTTCGGAAATAATGACCGTCATACTAAACGAGATGTTTACCCTCGATGTAATACTAATATTGAAAATATCCCTCTTAATGCGTTTTGTATTCTCAGTTAAAATAAGTTTTGCAATGTAATTCAGTAATTACGTTCGTGTTTTATTTCTTTGATTTTTTTATTTTTCACTTGCTGCATATTTAACAATTTGTTTTTGAATTTATATTTCGTTACTTTTTCTTCTGGCACGGGCAATTTTGTATCGTTTCAACTTGTAACGGTTCTGATCGATGGATCAATTAGTCAATACATCGAGTTATCATGGCAGCTACGTTGGACAATTCTGATACCGTACTGTTTCCGCGAAAAACTGATCATCTGGTTGCGTTAGCATTTTGTTATACTTGTAGTGCTTCTGGGCATTAGTTTGGTTTCATTTGGAGTAATATAACCAGTTTTAAAATGTTGGAGGGAGAAAGTTTTCCTTTCGAGCTAGTGGAAATCTCAACAGAAGCAGATGCTAGTGTTTTCAAATCAACGTGTCAGCGTAAGGAGTCTCGTAGCGGAGGCTGTCCGTGTAAAAGCACGAGCAACCTCCTCCTGTAGCTCTGTGTAAATGTGGGACCAGGAAAGGAAAATGCTTGAATCAACCACCTCCGGCAAGCCTTAAACTTGTTGCTTTTGCAAGCAACGAGTTTCCAATTCTTCTCCATAACAGATTCGCTTTTGTTAACCAGCACCAAACTCATTATAGGCTAACTAAGAAAATCGTGGGCCTAACTAAAATTACGTTAGGCCTAAAAGTAAGCAGTATCGTACTAAAACATGCAACACTAATATACTACACACGTACGTACGTTGTGAGTTGTGTGTACAGTACTAGACACAATGCGTTTCGGATCGAATCGATAAACCAAGAAGCATAACCGGATGTGACGTAACGAAGTCGGCGGTCCGAGAATTTATTCTGTTTTGGCGACTACCCAGCTCCTTTAAGTCGTATGTTTGAGTGATTAAGTGACAGTGGGCCCTCCTGTTCATATCGACATATGGGTGAATGGTGTGTTTGTACATAATTTTTTTCATACCCAAAATCTCATTTGGGAGCACACAGGGGGCACAGCCAATCGTTGGGGGACACGCGCCCCTGCCCCCTTTGGCGACGCCACTGCGAACGGATCTTGTCGAAAAGAAGAAGTGGGCCAATAAATCGAAGGACTTGTATTACAGAGGAACCAAGTTGAGATTTGCAGGTGGGAAAAGGAGAGATGGAACAGGGAGACCTTATAGCTTTGATAACTTTGAATAACGACAGTCAATTGGGAGGTTTCTTTCCTTGTGCAGGATTTTGTTATGTGTTTTTATAATATTTTCACCTTCCCGAGGAAAATTTCCTGTGGCTTCTCATACTGCTTGTCGATGTCTTTGGACCTTTTTTTAGCTGATGTGGTCTGGTGAACATGTGAGGACTGAACTTTTCAGCTATTTTCAGATTTTTTCTCTGTCCAACGTACTTATATTTCTTGCTATATTTACTATGTAAGCATAACCTTCAATTCTTTACATACGAATATTGTTCTAATTCAGCGAAATATGGTTTATGTGAATTTTCGTTACATTTATTACGGCGATTACAATAGAAAGTTACGATGCAAAGGGGCTAAGACAACCTAGTAAAAGGCGACAACAGTTTGCTTATTTTCACAGGCATCATTTTGATATTGTTTTCATTCAAGAAACACATAGCACATGTAGTGATGACCAGTTCTGGGCTAACGAATGGGGCGAAAATAATGTTTTTTAATCACGGCAGTTCATCAAGAAGAGCTAGGGGTAGCAAATTTCTTTCGACGGGCAACCTCATTTGATATTTTGAAGATTAATTGCGACAATTTTGGTAGAAATATCGTGGTTGATGTAGGTTATAATGGTAGTATTCTTTCTTTGGTGTCGGTTTACGGATCCAGTCTTGATTCGCCAAATTTTTATAGTAAGGTTTATACCTGCTTCTCTAACTTTCAATGTGATAATATGATTAGTGGCGGAGATTTTACTTTGTTTTTAATTTGGATCTCGATCAAGAAGGAGGCGCTCGTCTTACTAACTTTAATTAATGCTAGAAAGTATTGTCTTAACTTAATGGAAAAGTATGATATGGTTGATATCTGGAGAGACAAGAACCCGCTAACAAAATGTTTTACTTGGAATTCTAATATTTCCCAAATTCATTGTAGATTAGATTTCGTTATTGTTTTTCGTCGTTTGTTCTTTAAAGTTAAGGATACTTTTTCCAGCCTCCTTTTCATACAGATCATTGTATGGTCGTCCTATGTTTCCAACTTACTGATATACCAGGGGGAAGAGGGTAACAGAAGTGTAATAACTCTTTACTTTGAGATACCGCTTATATTGATTTAATTAATTCGTTAATTGAGCACTATAGACAGAAACCTTATGTGATTAATTCTGATCCTGTTTTTATGTGTGAAAACTTGAAATTTAAGATTCGCGTTAAAACAACTTCTTTTAATACGTAAACCTACCCAGTCTTGTAATTACGAGCGCTCTCTTATTTCTTAAATTGGCAAACTTGAATCGAATATTTTAGTGAGACGGCTCCAAACTCTCAAGATGATTTGGAGGATGCGCGGGAAAAGTTACACATTTTGTAAATATAAATAAGTTAGAAGGTATAATTGTCAGATCTAGAGCTAGGTGAGTAGAGGAGAGTGAGACAAACCCAAAGTATTTTTTAAATTTGGAAAAACGTGGTAAACTTATGTCTATTATTTATGAATTATTGAATAAGGATGGTGTGTTATTGAATGATGCTTCTGAAATTTTAGATGGAGTTCGGTATTTTTACACCTCTCTTTATTCCGTCCGACACTATAGTTCGATGCGGTATTTTGATAACCTCCCAGGGTTTCATACTGACTTAGATTTCTCTTCGTGTGATGTTTGGTTACCTTACAATTGAGAAAGTTGGGCTACGTTATTTTTAATGCCAAAGGGCGAATCGCCTGGCAGTGATGGAATATCTCTATTGGTTTTTATAGGTTTTTCTGGCCTTCAATTCAAAAGTTTGTAGTTGGCTCGCTGAATCAAGCTTTTCATAATCGAAAGTTTTCAGTTGAGCAATCTCGAAGTATTATTAATTTTAAAACAGGATAAAGTATCATCACATTTGAGTAATTACCGACCAATGTCTCTTTTAAATTCTGATCATAAAATTGCAGCAAAGGCAATAGCCGGTCGTTTAAAACGCATGTTAGGAAATATAATCAGAAATAACCACACGGGCTTTCTCCGAAAAAGGTTTATTGGAGAAAGTATTCGTTTGGTCTTAGATTTAGTGGAATATGGCAGTGCAAATGACATTCCAGGTTTCATTTTTTTCTTAGATTTTTAAAAAGCGTTTGGTTCCGTAGATTGGGATTTTATTCAGAGAACTTTTGACTATTTTAACTAAGTTGGTGCCATCTTTAAATCTTGGATTAGAACATTTTATAGTTGCACTGCTGCTGTATGTAACAACGGTTTTTCTACTGGATTTCTTTTTCAGTTAAGAGAAGTGTTCGACAAGGATGTCCGTTAAGTCCTTATTTGTTTGTTTTGTGCGCCGATATCCTTGCTAGACAAATTTCATTAAATGAAAATTTCAGGCATTACTATTTTAAACAAGGAAATTAATATTATCTTGTATGCAAATGATACTGTTCTTTTTACTGAATTAAGGCAGCAGTGATTCAATTTCTGATATGTTGAATATTTTATAGGAATTTCACTCTGCATCTGGCCTTAAACTTAATTTGAGCAAGTCGCACATGTTTCCTTTAGGTCCTTTTATCACGAATCAACTCTTTTATCTCTCCGACTTTGGCATTGTACCTTTTTGTGGGCCTATTAAATTTCTTGGGATTACTTTTAATCATAACGGGAATGATCTCTTCAGATTAAATTACCTTCAAAAATTGTCTCGACTTAAAAATATTCTCAACCTGTGGTCGGTTAGGAATTTGACTCCCTACGGAAAAATGTTATTGTTAAATTATTTTTTCTTTCTCAGAATGTTTTCCTTTTTCAAGTTTTGCCTGATCCACCCGATTATTTTATTGATGACATTCAAACGTGTGTTTTTTTTACTTTATCTGTTCTGGGAAACCCGATAAAATAAAAATGATATACTATGCGTAATAAATTTGTTGAAAACGGGGGCTTGAAAGTTACTCATGTTAGAAATTTTATATCTGCTTTGAAAATTACTTGAGTGAACAGGTATACAGTTGAAGGCAATGAAATAAGGAAAACGTTCTTTGACTATTATTTGGATGAGTTTGGGGGACAGTTTTTATTTGATTGTAATTTCAGAAGTACTGACCTGGCTCATATTAGTAATACTTTCATACGAAACACTTGTCAAGCCCGGGGTACAATGCGCTTTTATTTTCCTAGGGATTACTTTGATACTCATATTCTTTGGAACACTGGTTTAATAAAAGTAAATAATAGGACGGTGTTTTAAGAAAAGCTCTTTCAGGCAAGAGTTATCCAAGTTAAGGTATTTTTGCTGGCAATAACATAGGCCTTTAACTTTTAAATTGTTTTGTGAAAAACATAGCATAACAAGGTTTCCTTTTAGTATTTATTTTGGTTTAATCTCACTGAGACTGTTACTCAAAGAGTTATCACTTCTCAATTAGCCTACTCAAAACTTATTTCGGGTATTGTTTTACCACCAAAGTCGTTGGGGAAGTGGAATACTGAATTTAATTTATCCGATGAAGACTGGAAGGTGATTTTTAAAGCTCCTTTGTTAACACTTTCTGAATCAAAAATAATTTGTTTTCAGTTCCGTTTCCTTCATAGAATTTTAAGCACAAATAAGCTTCTGCGTTTAATGAACAAGCTTGATAACCCTTTCTGTAGCTTTTGTAATATTGAAGGGGAAACGTTAGAACATTTATTTTGGAACTGTTCCTTCACATAATCGCTTCTCTTAGATATTGAGCAGTATCTCTTGGGGAGACAATTTATCCTTTCTAAGAGTGACTTCTTTTTCGGGTACAATTTATGAAGTGATCACCCCCAAGAATTTTTTTATCTTTCATTGTAAATACTATATCTTTAGTTGCCGATTATATCATCATCGTCGTCGTCATCATCATCATCATCATTATTATTTACTAACCAGAAAGCCAAAAGGCTTAGTGATTCCTTGCCATATGGATATATTGTAAATCAGTGGTCGGCAAACTTTTTGGCTCGGTGGTCCCAACTTTCTACTCCGGAATCTTGGTGGCCCCCCTTGATGGGTCGGTGAGAGCAGTTGGCGCGTAGCCATTGTCAAAGAGGGAGCGAAACCTGTGAATAGACTAAGCGTAGCGTGGCCACCATATTGGCGCGAAGCGTACAGAAAATTTTGGTCGAAAATGCCTTCCAGATGGTACTCACCGGGCCTATTCACTGCATATAAATAGGGTAAATACTAACAAAAAAAAAAAAAAAAGAAAACTAACAAACTAACAAAATAAAAAAATAAAAAAATAAAAAAAAATACCCCAAAATATGTTCAAAAATATTTTTAATCCACTTCTTTTAGAAACATTAAACTCTCTTAGTTTTTCACACAAGTGCGACTATTCACAAAAGTGAAATACTTGAAGACATGACGTCAACAAATGGGAAACGCAATATACCGCACACTCTCCATCATCTTTTGGAAACATTCCCTGTAACTTCCCTTACATAGCTTTCAAGTATACCAATGGCCATCCCCCCAAAACATTCTGGAGTCAGTGAGAATAAATGAATGTCCATGCTTCCACACTAATAACATATTTTTCAGTGGGATGAACGAGCTTACAGCGGCGGCGGAAGCAATAATATTTAGGGGGACGAGCGGGCCAAAATTTGATTAAATACTTGTGGAAATTATATGGTCGTCATCCTTGGAGGGGTGTAAGGAAGTAGCATATTAAGTGCACCAGTGGATGCAGGGTCTTTGTTTGAGACTGGCTAAACTGGTTTAACAGTGATATGGGGAGGGGGCCATTTTGATATGGGGAGGGGGCCATCCCCTCCCCCTTTGGAAATTTTTTTTCATAACTGAATCCCATCAAATGCGATTTGTTGTAACAAAAATGTACACAAATTTCGCCGGTAAAAGTCTCGCTGTTCGGATTCTGCTGATGTTAAGGTGTATGAGGAACGCCGAAAAGGTAAAATGTTGCAGTCCATTCGTCATCGGGCAATATTTGGTTGCTACGGAGGACTATTTTCTTATTGAGGACATCCCCCACTGAAAAATTTATGGGGGATGTCCCCCCGTCCCCCTTCTGCCGCTTTTCTCTTATGTGAGCTTGCTTTTCTCTTACACTGTTCTCGATTCTTGGTTGGAGTGGAGAAATTGCGACTCTCAGAATAGACTCAAGATTCTCCGTTAATTAAAAGCGTACGGTGGTTTCTGCTACAACGCCGAAACCGCTCTCACACATCCAGGTAGTGCAAAACGGCTACAAAAATGCAACAAATGAATATTCGCTCTTGATAGCCGACTAGAATTCTGGCAAAGTATGCTCACAAAATATAAATATAGTTTTCAAGGAACGCCTCAAATTAAATCTACTGTGATGGCACACGCAGTTGCTGGGGAACGGAACAGCTAACCGGTTATTCGGCTCTTAGATTAGAATTACTCCCATTGCTTATTTTTAATGAGAAATTTGGCAATATTTTTTTCTCTCTTGAATGTTTTTGCGACCCTCTGAAATATTATTGCGACCCTCAAAAGGGTCTCGAACCCCAGTTTGCCGACCGCTGATTGTAAATAACATGAATCACCCACATGACAATCATGTGATCCCTCATAGTTATCCTACTTGAGATATCATGTTAATAAGGTCAAAGCTTTTGAAATCTTGTGGCAAAATGACCTCCATGCTAAATATAAACAATCCACTGGCTAAGAATGAGATCCCTCATAGTTACCCTAGTGAAAATATGATGTTTACTAGGTTTTGACCTTTTGTGACCTGAAATGGCCTTTGACCTGCACGAAAAATAATACTGATCATCTACTCAATATTGTCAATACACAAGGTAAGTATGTGATCCCTCACAGCTACCCTTATTGAGATATCATGTTTACAAGGTTTTTGACCTTTTGACCTCTGGTGACCCCAAATGACCCCAAATGACCTTTGACCTCCACCAAAAATACTAGGGATCATCTACTCAATATGGGCAATCCAGATGATAAGTATCATATCCCTCCCAGTTACCCTTCTTGAGATATAGTGTTGACAAGGTTTTGACCTTTTGACCTCTGGTGACTCCAAATGGCCTTTGACCTCCACCAAAAACAATAGGGATCATCTACACAACATGGGCAATCCACGTGCTACGTATAAGATCCCTCACAGTTACCCTTCTTGAGATATAGTGTTTACAAGCAAAGCGTCACATACACACTGCACACACACGCACACCCTTACACACATACACACACACGACATCACCATCGCATAGATTCCTTCGGCCTTCGGCAAGGAATAAAAAACTACGTAATAACATTATGCTACTTTTGAAACAGCATTTTAGACAAGTATTTCTCTAAAAGACCTATGCCATGCTTCGACTGATTATTGGCGCTAGGTTAATGTGCCGTCGCTGGCTCAGTCGCGTTCCTGGTAAAACAGATGCATATTCGATCGTCTTTTTGCCACGGATTTAGGGAGAAAATACATCGGAATGAATAACAACCTGTCTATATATTATTTGAGTAATGTGTATTGGGAAAATATTTGTGTCACAACTGCTTGTCGTTCGGGCAAATGTCATGGCAAACCACCTTCCACCACCTTGTGAAATATATAGGCCTATGAAAAAACAAAGGACTTTGGAATTATTTTGTCTTAATTCACCAAAATTTCACCAAATTTAACATGCAACCCTCCAGTCGTTAGATATTTGCGTCATCGGTCTGTCTCTAGATTGTGGTTCCCCTTACAGTCACATCGACAGTGCTTTTAACAGATCATCTTTTTTTTTCACAAGCATTTAAGTGTACGTTGGAAAAGAAGACAGTAAAAAGCCTAGGTTCGTTTTGAAAATAATAGGAAACAGGGCCTGTTCTAAGGGGGCGTAAGTGGTGTACGTCCCCTTTTCGCAAAGCAATGATTTTTTTAGGCAGAATTTTTCATCTCCAAGCCCATGAAAAAGGTATGATCAGAAGAAATACAGGTTACGCCTTCCCCCATTTCTCATATTCCTCGATCCGGCCCTGAGAAAGACGATCTGTTGGCCGAAAATCATCATTTTACACATTTTTCAAAGAAGGTTCTGTGAGAAGATCTGAAGAAAGAGTACGATCTATACTTTCGGGAATTAGATGGAAACTACAACGACGTAGGTATCACAATTGGCCTTATATGAGGGCCCCCTCTTATTTTTGTTCACGATGAACTTTGTGCTGAGTGTTTTTCTGCATAATTTGCATGTGAATGTGGAGAGCACGAGTATAGAATTCACAAGGAGATTACCGCTTGGGTCTAAAGGTAAAACTTCTATTGTATTTGGTTAAACAAGGAAGTACTGTGCCTCGTGTGGTCAAGAGAGCTAGTTACTTGGTTTGCAAAATCTAAGTCGCAAGGGCGTGGAATATCAGTCACCTGTTCCAACACCCAGGGAGTGGCATATCGGGCCAAACCATGTCGGCAGCGTTATACTGTGGTTTAATAAGTGTTGTACTTGTCCGACTGTATTGACGGTTGAGAACTTGAGCCTGGTGTATTCTACATTTATGGAATTGTCAAGTATGGCTCCAGTTAACAGCACAAGGCATGGACGAGGATTCCGGTACTAACTAGCAACTACGCGATAACAAAGACGCACAAAATTGAACACAACTGATGTTATGATTTTCAATTAAAACAGATGGACATTCAGTTAAATGGCCATTATCAGTTTAGACGCGGCCATAGGACTCAACAGGTCTATAGGATGTTAGTTTAAGAGGTTCGTTATTTTTGGTTAATTTAAGTTACCGTGCGCATGGGGGGGGGGGGGGGTTCAGTTATAATTCACCTTGTTATGTAACTATATTTCCTTTTCTTTCAAATCCTTACAAGCAAAAGAGAAGTTTTTTCTTTTTTTAATATAAATATCATATACCGTTCAGGCAAACGGAACCTTTGTGTCTTTGGCTCATGATTTCGGTCTTGTCTGTTAGGAAGCGTATTTGGGAAACATTTGCTAAAATACTGATTGGTTACGAACCTGCACGTTGCGCCAAAATAGGGTGCCTCGTGAAAGTAGGAAGTTATTTATGGAGTAGGGACAAAATGAAACTTTGTGGTCAGTTGCCTATGAAAGCGTTTGGAAATACCCTTTGGCGGGATTACAAGGTGCAAGGAGGCTCTTGCCCCCACTTTTTCAGAGCTTAAAAAATAATAAAAATAACAAAATGTTGGAAAGGAAGCGAGTCCAGAGGAATTATAAGAAAATTTTTAATAGCCTATAATGATTAAATTTTGCAGTGTTAAATAAAGGAAAACATTAACATCAAATACTAAAAGGAAGCAAGAAAGATTTTCTCGGCGCGCTTCGCGTGCATCCCCAAAGAGAACTAAGTAAACAGTTGAAAACTTTGTCTGGCAGGGTAAAATTTCTTTCAAAGCATGGCGTTTCCTGCACCCCACAGTATTGTACCTTGAAGCTCTGGAGTAAGGGTCACTGAAAGTACTAATGTACGTCATTAAATGCACCATGGTCCTTGCAAACAAAATCCAAAACCTACCCATCTAGGCTATAAGTAATCGTTAGTCTCGATAAATGTTCGGCGTGCTTCGCGTAGACTAATGTAAATTAATGTCTCATTAGTACGGAGTACTGATGTGCTTCGGAAAACTTTGGAGGAATTGCCTCGTTATTACTTCCTGTAGGACAGCTTGAGTAAACCCTCGCTACCCATCCCGCTGTTCACTTTCCTCACCAACTACCACCGTCCTTATCAAATTGACTGACGGTTAGTACTTTAAATTTGCAATCATCATAGGAAAAAATATTTCATAAACATTTCAAACTACACTTGGGTGAAGTAGAATTTTCTGATGACCGCAAAATTTCTTGCAGAGGATCCCCAGTGCTCAGTCTCCGGCTTCGCACCTTCTGCGCTCTAGGTTAAAGGCTCGCCAGCCACATCTTCCCAAGATGCAGCCTTCAACATAGGTGTTTAAGGCGGGGAGGGGGCATATGCCTCCCACTTCGGACAAAAATAGTAGATCCATTCGGGCAAATGAGATACTGAAAGCCAAGAAAATAAATTATGCCCTTTTGCAACCGACACAGCGGTATCAAAATTCGGGCAACTTAGTGCAAAATTATAAATTGGGGCAAAAATTATCCCTGACCCCCAGAAATATTGACCCCGTAAGCCTACGGCCTCCAATATTACTGATATCGCTAAAAAGTTCAGAAAAAGCGATGCTTTCAGTGCACTTCGCGGGCACACACTCTGAGCAATATACACATTCTTAAAATTATTGTTTCAAAGCCCAGGGAAACCCTCAAAATAATTCATTCTCGCCCGCCTTTTCCTCAAACCCTCTGCATTATCGATCCCGGCCGACTGTTAGTCATATGAAGTAAGAATACAACTGAAAAAAGTAAAATTGTGATTTTGTGGTCTGTTGAGTGCCCATGCATCCACTGTTATTTGAACTTGAAATAAAAATGCATCATTTTAATGCCTACAATTTCGTAGATACCCCAGAGTTCCGAGGGCTTTCCCCTGGTTCCACACTGGGGCTTTGCCCCGGACCCTACCAGGTGCCCTAAGGCGGTTTCCTGGACCCAACGCCGTTTGGAGGAGTGCAATTTGCGCTACCGTGGGGATTTTGGCGCCGTTTGGCAGTCCACACGGTTCCCTCCCCTCTTTTAGACATTAAATTTAAAAACCCTGGAAATATCATCTAGCCTAAGTGACGAGCTGGCGCGTAGCTTACTCAGAAATTTTTCTCCCAAAATGGCTCCCAGATTGCAGGAAATAGCACTTCTCATACCCTGAAGTGCATTAGGACATTTTTCACTCTGAGATATGATGCTGCAGAAATTTCGTAAATTTCCAAAAGAAACATAAATTAACGTTTTCTAACAAGCATAATCCGGGGTGGGGGAACTTTTTCTGTGAAGAACTACTTGGGCATTAGTCAGTGCTTTAATCGAGTCCCCACCTTCCGAGTCCGAGTCCTCACCTATCGAGTCCGCCGGAGTCCAAGTCACTGGCAGTCGAGTCCGAGTCACAGGGTCCGAGTCCGAGACCGAGTCCCCTCTGTGGAAAAGTATACACTAAAAATAAGAATTCATAGTCATATACACTGAAAACCTAAACTAGTCCTAAACTAGTCAGGATGGTGTCTCTCCCGACTAATCTGACTGACTAAAATTAGTCAATCCACCGACTAATTTTACGCTAGTCAGTCAAATTAGTCAGAAGAGACACCACCATCCTGACTAGTTTAGGTTTTCAGTGTAGGACGGTATCTTGAAGTGTGTGTGTTGGGGGGGGGGGGGGCTGAAAATGTATGTTTAGTAGCTTCTTGAAGGTTTGTGACACTATCTAAGCGGAGCACCAACGAAATTTTGCGCGCAGAGTGCCATCCAAATTTTCGTTCAAAATGGCTCTCAAATTGCAGAAAATGGTACTTTCCAGACTTTATAAGTGAATCTAAACGTACCGTACTTCATTTTGATATGTCATGCTGTAGAAATTTGGTACACTTCCAAAAGAAAGGTAAATAATCATTACGCTTCAGATATAATTCGGACTGGAGAACTTTTCTTATGAAAGACTACTTGGACATTCGAGCCCACCGTCATTGCAGAAGGATTTGGGGATATGAAGGAGCCTAACTATCCCATGCCATTGCGGGGGCATATTTGCATAATATCACTTAATACTTCAAGAGCCAAGTTGCGCACTGATAACGTTCTCTTGAATCTGAATCGTGAAATTGCAAAGAGCGCGAAGCGTGCGAAAATTTTTGGTAGGCTTACACAAAAAACATTATGTAATCATTAAGCACAAAAATCAAAAAAGAAAAGCTGTAGGGGATGTATTCCGTATCGGGGGTAACAAACTTCAATGTATCGAAACCACCTGGACTACCCGATGAAATGGCCAAACTTTGCTCCATGAGTCGCTCATCAACTGACCGTACCGCATGACACACACAAGAGAACAGCAACTAGGCTCTGCCATATGGGATGAAATTTACGACCCCTACATAAACTGGTTACTCTGCCTACATGTTACTTGGTAAGGTGGACAGGACTTGTGCTATCTAGCTATGTGGAATGGAAGGAACTCTTGAAGAAACTCGAGTGACTCTCTACAGCGCGCCTAGGGAGCCGAAAATTTTGGGTTCATATATTGAGAAACTGTCCCCTTGAGGACAAAAAAAAAAAAACAAACAAACAAAAAAAAAACAGGTAAATTGTCGGGGCGGGTAGCCGTCGAGGACTGCATATAGTATCGTATCGACTAAGACTCCCCGACGATACTGTAAAAATTTCCTAATGGGGGCAGCCTTCCCCGACGAGGGGAACATGGCCCCCTGCTCACCACCTGACGCCATCCCTGGCAAGAGATGAAATAAATGTTAAAAAACATGTACTGATGATGGGAAAGAATAGAAAATTTGTTCTGGGTTGTATCGTGCCACCAACTGACATGCAAGAGAAAACTATTTGCGAGTTAGGGAGTAATTTTTCCAACATGAAAGATGTCTCGGGATAACCTAGTATGTTTGTGGTACTAGGAAAGGTGGAAGAGTATTTACTCTAAGTAAAGTCATGCAAGCTATTTTCAAATGCAAACGAAGCCTGAAACTACTCCCAAATGGAGTTACGACACACTTAGCGGAGACCACCTGATGTGCCATTTAGTTTTAGGCCTACTGTGTACTATTTACCACATGAAGACACATGGTGTGCTGTTTACCATTTACTACCATGAAAGCAAATTATAAACGCGAATGCAACTGAAGAACTAAACAGCGCGAGAAAAAAATACTTGAAGGATTTGCGTTCCTTGAGAAAAACAAAACGTAAATTTTGGGACGATTGGTCGCTACTAGGGATTAAACACTTTGTACCAACTGTCTTGGAGATGGTTCGCGAAGAACGCGGAAAAATTTGAAAATTCTCCAACAGGGGCATCACGGCCCATGTATCGTTCCTGTGCCACCTCTGGTTAAATGGTGGTATAAAAATAGTTGTATCAATATTTAGTGAAATTGCAATAGTGAATTGTCTCGCGGGTTGCATCAATGGTCCCTCCACTCTACACGAGGCTTGTGGGTCGAGAGCTCTCAAGGCACCCCATATAACTTTGGTAGTTGTAAATTTCAGCTACATGCGACTAGATCATATGTAAAAGCGTCAAGAAGCCAACCAACGAAAATTGCAGCGTAAGCATAAGGCTATGTTGGCAAAAGGATATCTCTAAAAAAAAGTGAACCTCTTTACTCTGTCATCCTAGACTTCATTAGCCAGATATTGAAGTTGCACTTAGCTTTCGTTCTTTTGTTCATAGCAGGGGCGGATGCAGGTTTTGACTAAAGGGGGGGGGGGGTTGCGATATAGTTACTATCTAAGCGGAGCGCCACCATGAGTTGGCGCGAAGCGTACAGAGAAAATTTTTGGTCCAGAAGACCCCCAGATTGCAGGAAATCATGCATTTCCCACGCGTTTCCTAGGCTCTTTGATCCGTATAAAAACAAGCTCTTGTGCGAGATGCATGCTCTACAGCTCGATAACCTTTGGCGTAGCTAGGATTTTTGATTTGGGTGGCCAACCGCCTTACCTCATCGCCGGCCTGGTGGAGGGGTCAAAGGGGAGGGGGTGTCCCCTTTGAGAAATTTTTGAATATTTAAGTACCCTCAGATGCAATCTGGTGCAACATTTAGCATCATTTGAAGTCATTTTTTTGTTTCATTACAAAAAAAATTGTTCTGCAAAGAAGGGGGGGGGAGCGTACGTACCCTGGATCCGGCCCTGAACTGTCATAAGAAAAATTATGCTTAGCAAATCAAAGGTTGTCAGTACATTGGTGTAGTTGTGTAGTCAGGCTTTTCTCGAGGTAGGCACTGGCCTATATGCAGATTTTTCCTGGGCTGTTGTTGTAAATCAGTCATAAGAAAATGTCAAACAAATTACCAAAAGTCATAAGCGTTATAACTGAACATAGCCAATAGTTTTCGCTTCAGAATGTTAATAAAGCCATGGGTTGAGCGCTGGCATAATTAGAGGAAATGGTCGGCTCTCCAGAACTCAGTGAAGTGACCAAAGTAGTGATATATCGGGATAAAATAATTTGATATAGAAATAGTCAATCTATATTTCATGGTGTATAAAGGTAAATTTTCAGGAAACCAGTGTAGGGTCTAATTCATGTAGTTGGATGACTATGCGATTGTGCTATTGCTAAAGTTTTTACCTTTTAACAACACAGAATTGTAAGTCCTTACGCGCACTACGCTTCCAACCCATCGGAACACTGGTCGCACTATGCGTTTGTAACAATTTCATTTAAAGTACCACAGCAACTTTACCAAGTCTCTTCCGAACACAAATACACTGAATAACGGCGTTTTCTATTTTCATGGGAACATCACTCGTATCGAAGGTGTGCTTTGTTTATCTGAAGAAATTCACATCGTGAGTATTTTTCGCCTCTCTGGTCATACCGATGAGACATGTGTATTATCAAAGCTAATATAAAAATCCCAAAAGAATTTTTTTATACTTTACCAGGGAGAAAACCAACCTATCAAGGTTTATCTGCACTCCAGAAACTTCCTAAAACTGAAACATATCCTTCTGTAAATTCAGAAAACTTTCGACACCTACAAAGAATTAGCTCTATTTTGGAAAAATAATTTTACATCCAGTCGGTTACATCCTTGCTTCTTTCACCGCAATTTTATCCTTTGTAAACCATTCATATAGACGCAGTCTTGTGCTACGTAAATATCCATTCACCCGTGATATTTCTAACCGCTACTGGCACAAACTCGACATACAGTACCCGAAAAGAAGCATTGAATCGCAACACTCTGACATCATTCCATCAAGTGAATGACTGCTTTTGGGAGGGGGTCTTGTTGTTATCATGCAACCGATTTGTTTTTCTGTATTGCTAGCTGTACACCAGCTTATCGAAAAATAGGAGAATTCAGATTTCACGATTAGTTCACCATATTTCTACGTCAACTCGTTGGTATTCTGTCGCCGACTTTACCTTACCGGTACTGATGAGACCTGGTACTTATCTTCCATGGTCGAAACGCGTCTAGCAATAGCATACCAGCTATGGCTTACTACCAACAGCGGTGTAGGAAGATGTTTGACATGGGGGGGGGGGCAGACAAGATGCGATTTCTCGACCTTGAACCCCGACCCTTTCCACACTCCAACTTAATATTTGCTCAAAGTAGTATATATATTTAAAGAAAAAGGAAACAACAACAACAAAACATTTAGCAGTGGTGTAGCTAAGATATTCTATGGTAGCTCTGGAGGGCTGGGGAATTTCGTTGGCGTTGGCTCTCGTTTACTATCTAAGCGGAGCGCCACCATAGGTTGGCGCGGAGCGAACCAAGAAAATTTGAGATTTTAATACAGCCCAGATCGCCGGAAATGGCACTTGTCGGCCTTAATAGCAGCGATCAAGATGTGCCATTTTTGTAGAAAATTTGTGGAGGTTGATTTGAATTTATTCTAAAACACATTAAATTTGTCACAATCTATCCGAATTTATTCAAAATTATTCAGAGTGGAGTTATCCCCATGGATTTCAGTGGATTTATTGGACTGGAAATTTTCCACAGCCAGAGTCTATTATTAAGTTGAGTAGAGGTGGCGCCAGGATTTGCTCGAAAGGGGGGGGGGGGCAGCGACCCGAAGCTCCGACAGCCCATTGCCGTCGGGTATTGGTGATGTGGAATTTGAAGAAAACCTGTGTACTAAGACCATGTCATTCGGGGCACATATATATATTGCATAAAATTTGTGTAAACTAGAAAAGCATAGTTCCGCGTTCTTTAAATGTTTTTTCCCGGAATCTAAAGTGAAAAATTGCAAAGCGCTCGAAATTTTTGGTAGGTTTTCACAAGAAACATATGTAATCATTAAGAATAAAAAGAAGAAAGAAAATCTCTAGGGTTTGACAGGTTGTAGACCATATTGGAGATAATATACATTGTATCGAAACCATCCCGACTACCCGATGAAATACCGGTGGCCAGCCATTGCTCCGTGAGTCTCTCACCAACTGAACGTACCGCATGACACACACAGGAGAATAGTAACTAGGCTTTGAGATATGAGATGAATTTACGACCTCTACATAAACTACTTTCTCTACATGTTACTTGGAAAGGTGGAAAGGACTTGCGCTATCTAGCTATGTAGAATGGAACTATTGAAGAAACTAGGGTCGCTCTATAGCGGCGTAGCGCGCCGAAAATTTTGGGTTCTTATTAGAGAAATTGTTCTCATGAGAGCAAAAAACGGGTAAAACAAAACTGTAAACTATCGCGATTTTGGGGGCCAGAATGACATTTGGCGCCCCGTCAAAACATATTAGGTGCCATGGCCCCCGTGCCCCCCCCCCGGTTCCTACGCCACTGACCAAGTAAGGTCACTCTATACCATTTAAACCAAACCCATCCGTGGTATCATGTCCTATTTTAGTTATCATAATATGGTAACATGACGGTTCTAGGATACTGTACATTATAGGTATCTTGTATATCCCGACATATCATCACTTCAGTCACGTCACTGAGTTCTGGAGAGCCGACAACTGTTTTTAATTCCTATTTTTTCAGAATTCGATATGGGGGGCATGGCCCCCGTGGTCCCCCTCTGGCTACGCCAATGCCGATAACGATCTTGGGCGTCAGGAGTAAGGAGTATTGAGTCCTTTGTGGTGCTCTCTCTAGGCACTCACAGTGACTCACTAAAAGTTACTCACTTGTGCTCAGTAAAGGAAATTTGGTTTCTCTTTTGAAATCTTCTGCAAGTATTTTGATATTGGGGCCTCAAAATTCAACTGGTATAGGCTTGATCGCGTGCATGGAATTTTTGGTTGTCTCGTTATTTAAGCGGAGCGCGACCATCAGTTGGCGCCGCGTGAACCAAGAAAAATTGACCCTTCTCAGACCTTACAATCTATACTTAGGCCATCTTCATGTTTCATGTTTTGTATGTTTGTCATTTCCATGGAAACTTTACGTTTCTTTGGTGAGCTAATCATAGAGCTGGATTCTATAAGGATTTTGAACGAGAAAGAATCGGGACAATAGAAGGAAAAATACGCTGTCAGCAAACTTATTATGGCATGTTAATTGCATTGTTGTAACTGAACATAACCTTCAAAACATAGCGGGGAAAATAAGCAATATATTATACAAAACGAAAAAAAATCCTCGAAAATCAAAGGGGGGGGGGTTTAAACCCCTAACCCCCCCTTGGATCCGCCCCTGCATAGAAGGAAAACGGAGAAATAGAATCGAGCTTGAAGCTGCCGAAAAACAATTGGTTTTTAATAATAAATGTTCTTCACATGTAATGTGCAGAAAAAGAAAAGTGATGATGAAAAGTACTATGTCGGCTTGTTGCAGACAACATGAATTACGATACTACTATTTGAGAGAGCAAGGGCTAAAAGAGGTATTTGTCCCGCATACTCAAGAGTGGGGGATCGCCATTCGTCCCAAATTCTCAGCATTTCCAGTACCTATGTAATTAAAAAGTGACTACGAAGACGACATTGTCAATTCTTGTACCAGTGAACCATTGTACCACGTAGACGTGGGTGAGGTTTAAAGTGTATCAGACAACAAACAAAACATGAAGTCCTTCTACTGGAATACCATTTAGGGTGCCCTTAGATTCTCGCATTAGGTACGGTACTACTTGCTACATATAAATGCCTACTTGGCCCACGTGTTTGTTCAGTGACAGACCTTATATCATCTGCACAACACAGTGTAAAGACGTAGTTACCACAGCGGTTATCGGAAAACAGCTCCCTAGGTTACCGTACGTGTGGAGTTGTACAAGAACTGCAGAGAACGAGATAAATGCTTTGTGACGATGGGTGAAGTTCAAAATGTAACCAAATTTTTGTCGGTCTCGGAATTTTACAGCCGAGTCACGAGTCCGGACTGTACGAGACCAAGTCCGAGTCCTTGCTTTCCGAGTCCGAGTCCTCAAAATCGTAACTCGAGACAGGTCTCGAGTACTACCCCCCCCCCCCCACCCCCCCCCCCCCCCACCCCCCCCCCCCCCCACCCCCCCCCCCCCCCACCCCCCCCCCCCCCCACCCCCCCCCCCCCCCACCCCCCCCCCCCCCCACCCCCCCCCCCCCCCACCCCCCCCCCCCCCCACCCCCCCCCCCCCCCACCCCCCCCCCCCCCCACCCCCCCCCCCCCCCACCCCCCCCCCCCCCCACCCCCCCCCCCCCCCACCCCCCCCCCCCCCCACCCCCCCCCCCCCCCACCCCCCCCCCCCCCCACCCCCCCCCCCCCCCACCCCCCCCCCCCCCCACCCCCCCCCCCCCCCACCCCCCCCCCCCCCCACCCCCCCCCCCCCCCACATCGTCAATAGGATTTGATGAACTCTGTTACCATACAACACACTTTTGTACAACGTGATACTAACAATGGCTGTCCTATTTGTGGTGCTCCGTTCCGCAAAATGGTTTTCATCTGATGATTCTCTGTTGGCGATCACAAATCCTCATATATTAAAATGCAAGAAGTTTCATTTAAGTATCTGTAACAGTTTTGTTTACCTTAATAATTAATAAAATGTTTGTTAGAAAACAATCATTCGTATCATATGAAGATTACAAAAATCCTCAAAGCAACCGTCTTTTTAAGAATACATTTTTCCCTAATATATTCAATTATCCTCAACCAATTTTGTTTTAGTGCCTATTTAAATAAGGCAAAATCCCCAAAATTAACTACGATTCCAAAACGAACACGAGCAAAGCTCTATGAGAAGGCATTACTTATGCCAATCAACTAACTGATTATGAACGGCTAAACAATGTGTTGTTTAACCAGGCGGTTTACTGTTCGTTTGCCCCAAACAAATGCTGTTGTTCCTGCCTAAATAAAGAGTTCTCTGTCAAGTTTTAAAATATAGTTATATTAAATATTTTGTGCTTCTTGTTTTCTGTTTCCTTTGCAACTTTTTGCAGGATACTAGTCCTTGCCAAGTTACAGTGTAGTTAAGTATTGGCCCTGTTTGCCTTCAGGACTTTTTGAAAACGGTGTTCACCCTTTTCATACATGATCAGATTCAGCCTATTGTAAGCTTTGAAATTCATTTATTTTAATAACAACATTGATCGGAATATGTTCAAACGTATCCTCTGTTATTCATTCTAATATTTTTGAGTGTTCAATACTATCCAATCGTATGCAATCCATTGTACTCAATATGCGGCCATATTTGTTAGTCCCCCGCTGAATTTGTTGGCGTCATCCTAAGCGTGAGTTGTAACATTAGGTTTCATTTTTCACAAGGAAAACACAGAAAAAACCTCATACCGAAAGAAAAGTCAAAGAAGCTAAGGTGGTGAGTGGGAGAAATAAAGTCCCAGAAAAAGAAGAATGGTCGAAGACACACAGAAATCAATGTTGAAGAAACCGAAAAAGTCTCGAAAGCCCGAAAAACATTGTTCAGAGCCCCTCTGTAAAGACGTATGAACCTAGCCCCTCTTTTGACATGAGTATGTGGTTTGCGGAAAGTAATCTTCGGATCTGCATAATAGGACGTTTGGTAAATGGAAAAAACTTTGATAACACGGCCGTTGGAAGCCATTACATTGTCACTGCAGCCAGTTTATGGCCATAGTGTCTAGTCAACTATGGCTATCTGTTGGACTCAAGATATATTTATACAATTCCCCTTCTAGCTTCCAAATTTTGTTCCTACTGTTCTACTAGCAGTAGGAGGGCATGCCCAAATAATTAATAGGATGTAATTTTGGTAGCGCGATATGGACACCCTTAAATTAGCTTCGCGACGCAAAATTTCAAACTCTAAAAACACAGAAATTTTTTTTTACATCTAAGTTTTGCCGTTCTACCATGCATTGGCCCCCCCACCATACATGGAAATATATAGCAATTACAGGAAACTCCTCTCTTAAAGCACCGTTTATGATCCCCTCTCCATCGGTGTGCCATAGAACTCGAGTTTCGCCAGTGTGGCAAACAACTATGACAAGTCCTGCCTGTCTAACTGGGACACCTAAGTGAACCACTATTAGGATCATTTTGCCATTATAGTACTTTGCACCAAAGCCTAGAGGAGACGAAAATATCGTGGAAATAACTTCCAGCAGGTGTTTTACCTTCGACCAGTTAAGCGCGTAGTAAGCAAGACTTGTCTCTCACCTATCATTTAAACATTATTCAGTGTAATAACCGTCCCGCCACACCAAAAAGAAAGACCGATGGTCGCTCTTGAAAGCCCGTTCGTACAGGTGACGAACACTCCGGGGGTCGAAGCGCCCGTAGGCTCTGGGGGTATTTTTTTTTACAAAATTGTGCACCATTAGTACGAGAAGCCTTTAACTACTCTCCGAAGTATGCCTCTGAAGGGGAACCTCACTCTTTTGGCCATTGCAGCGCATTACTACTGTGCATCCTACAAGCGGCGAGGTCTATATCTGGCTGAAATATTTTGGAAAAAAGAAACACCTTGATTGTGCGTTCACTGGGTTTGGGGTGGCCTGAAAATTATCAGTTATGACAACTAAACATAAATTTCCTTTATTTTTCTTCAGCAATAAATGAAATAAATGTGGTTTAGTATACCCGCCAGTGCTGGAGTCGCGTCCATAACATTCTCGAGTCCGCGCCGATGTCCGAGTCCAGAAGGGCCCGATTCCGAGCCAAGTTCCGAGGTCCATAAACACCTCGATCTCGGGCCGAGTCCACGAAGGTACCACAGGCTCCGCGTCCGAGCCGAGTCCGAGTCCAGCCTGACAGTCTTGGAATCTCTCTTTGAATAGGGTTCAAAGGGCTCACCCCTGGCGGGCGGGGCGAGCCTCACAACAGATGCCTAGCTGAAAACTGTAATGGCCTTAAAGTTGTTCCACACAAAAGCCACAGTGTACTTGCGAATGAAACTGTGGACCTATCAGCGTTGTTATCTGCCAAACTTTGAAAACTTGCCGTTGGGGGACGACAATGAGTCGGCTCCCCCAATGACGGAGACGCCAGGGACTGCAAGAGAGGAAGGGGCTTCGGGGCTATAGCCCCTGCACTTTATTCTGCCATGGTCATTTAGGGCCACTTTAAAGCTGCTTTTTTTAAACATCTAATTTGGTGCATGCTTTGATGATTAGGACCCCCACCCCCACTTTCAAAATTGGCTCCTCGCAAGACCCCCCCCCCCACCTTGGTGTCCCCATGCGACTGCGCAGCTAAATTTATAGTAAATTTTATATAGAAGGGGGATTCAAATATAGACAGAGACAAGCCATGCAGGGCAAAGGGTGTGGAATAAGGATTTGGTTGCGAACAAAACATGCCCCAGGGCAGGCAGAACGAATGAAATAAGTACAGATCAGTATGCCAGAGTATACCTAAGCCATAAAAGACTGGTGATTTCCCTATATGGCCACTTTGGTGTCCCTAATCAGAATGACTTGACCTAGTAGGTGGTATTTTTTGCCTACCTAAAGCAGTTTGGAGCTTTGGGCGTCCATAAGTACTGTATGTCACCAATGTATTGTTTGTCAAGCGACACCTGCCATCTTTGCAAACCCAAAATTAATGTTGTTAACATATCTACCAGATTCCCTTCAAACACTTTTGTTTACTGGGGATTAACAATCAAACATAGCCACATTAAAGAATATATATGCTCCTAGCTACCATTACATTTCTCTATTATTTCTTATTCACACCCAGCAAGGCTACAACCTAAACATATATACCAAATAAAAGACCACATGCAAAATGTGCACTGCAGACTTCTGCATTGCGAGAAAAGATAAATGCGCACTCAACAGTTCGAACGATGGAAATCCAAATTACTTAGATACAAACCACCTACAGAGGTCTGAAACAACAAAATTGCCTATGTATTTTATAACTACCCGGTAACCAACAGCCCTTGCCAACGTGTTTTTTCAGAAAAAGTACAGTTTTGTTGCCCTTTGTTTAAACAAGTTGTTCCTTTAATTGTTCACCCAGTACCCCTATATCAATATACAGTCCCTCAAATATTGTGCAGCCAAAGGCTTAGACACTTCTTACTTCTGATTTTTCTCCACATTACCGTGTACCATAAAATAAATGTAGTAGTACAGACTTCCCCCCCAGTAAAAAGCTTGTTAGATCTTTAGGGGAAATTTTGTGGACTCAATAATATCTTCCGTGAATCCAGGAGGCACGAACAGCCCGGGGGCGCCCCTTTTGTGTCACACTGGGCACTGTTCCCACTGGAGGCAGGCGAGACTTTAAGGATCAACAAAAGATGTGGCGGTACCAACATGCATATGGAGATGTCATACAGTAAGCTAAAAACCTACATGCCTTGCTATTTATTAAGTCTGATATCACTATTTTCAATAGAGTACAGCGAGCCTGCCTCTTTAGTTTCTGGTGTATGGGGTGTTGCTCAACATTTTAAACTGAAGTAAAAGAGCAGGCACACCAGCCATCTTGGCGAGGAAAAGTGAAGGAGGGGAATTGATCAAAGGGAAGAGCAGCAATCTTCTGCAGACAATTATTGTACATGTTGCATGGGGGCCAAAATATTCCCAAAAATGGCCCACATGGGCTCTCTACTTGGAAGGCTTCCTAATTTGAACCGGAAAGTGCCGCGTCCTCACTGCCAGTAGCATGACCCTAGTCTTTGTTAAAAAGCTCAGGTCCTCCCTCATGTTTTGAAACGATGCACACCGAAATCCTAATAATCATTTTGTATGCGTTGTTATGCAGTTTCATGTCTATCCCTGGGCCTTGTACCTACATCTAGTACTACAGTAACAACACATATATGCAGGTAGCCCGTGATAAAATTTTGACACACGCTTGGTATGTAGCGAGAATGCACATTAATATACACATGCACAAGCACTGAGTTGCACATAGTCTTGCCCATATTTGCACGTTTTTTTAGCCACCGGGGCACTACAACCACAGAACTCGGCTGCCATGCCCAAAACCTAGAGTGGTGTTTTTCATGGAGTTTTTATATTACTGGACACAGCAGTACCCACTGAACAAACCAATCGCATACATTACAGATGCCACCTAAAGCTTACTTTAGTTTTTCCTGTCCTGATCACTGAGAAGTAAGTTCTGTATGTACTAACGTTACACTATTCAACAAGAACTGTATAATACAATTTTACATGTCACAGACCGAATGCCTATGCCTGCAACCTTGTACAACTGGCATGCATATGGTAAGAATGGTGTTTACTTACAAAAAACCACTCAAAACCTCTTCCACTAACAAAGCTGGATTAGCCGGTAAACTAATTTGTTCGCAGAGATACTACTTCCGGAAAAATGACTATAAAGCTGCTTACTCATACTGACGTCGTTCCAAGCAGGCGACGTGAGCACCACAAGTTAGAGTAATGAGCACGATGAAGTTTTCGTTTTTACAACTAAAACGACCCGTACTGTAAATTAATGCGGCCATTGAGTGTTGTGCACAACGCCCAATAATTCTACTCCCTTAACTTACAGCACTAAATTAGCTCCGTTTTCGAGGCCCCTGCAGCCCCTTGTCAAAATTCACAGCTATTTCGAGATACCCCTCATATGAAAGCTTAGAAGTTTGCCAATCATGGCACACTACAAAATTTCCTATACCATGAACACGTTTAGATTTTTGATTTGAGCTAAAAGGAGTTAAAGTTTTGGTAGGGTACACCACGCCCTATATTTTCTCTTCAACATAACATAAAACGCCTCACTGTTTGATATGAATTTTTAAAAAACAGTCTAAATCACCTTCAGATTCACCCCCAATTTTCAACCGCTACACATTTTTTATGTTCTCTTGAGATTCCATGGAGTTTTAATCACCCAGTGGACAGGTTATCATGACCAAATTTGGTCTAAACTCGAGTTAATAGCCACTAATACTTTTTTGAGGTGTGGACATTGATGACGTCCTCAAGAACATATACTGTAATGGGATCGTGATGCCTTGAATGTTAGGTCGCAGGTAAGGTAGAATAAGCTTAATGTGTAACTTTAACGTACTGTGAGCGACTTTCCTAGCAGAACTAGGTACCACGTGTTCAAAACTTATAGCGTGCAAAAACTGGGACAGGAGTACATGCATACAAGGTTGGGGGATCCCCCACAACATTAAGCCAGAGTATTCACAAAAATATAAAAATATTATCTGCCTATGCATGAAATCGGCCCTGTAAAGCTAGAATAGCTTCCTACCAGCGCGTCAGTTATAATTCGAAGAGGCTTTGTAAAAATTGTTTGACCAAACTTTGTAATGTGCCGACAATATCACCAATTCCTACTGCCCATTTCCATCCCACCCCAGTCTGTCCCCTCAAAAGTCATACGATTCACCATCAACAAATACATAGGCTACAGCCACAATTAGTCCCCTGAATAACATGAACTAACATTTAAGCTCTACATGTGGATATTCTAGCGCATGTAAATGACTGAGTTGCGTACCACATAGCGGGATTACATGAGTGCAATGATCCAATCTCGTTATCCTACATATAATTTCTCTTCAGAATAAACTTAGACAACATCAGCAGCCACCAAATTGACCACTTCGAGCAGTGGGACAGTTTTATTCACATACTACCTAGTGATCAGGATGAACTTAATATAAAAGCAAGGAAGTCTCCTGATGTTACTAAGCATTGTCTACACTTTATACAAGGTTGAATTATTTAGTCTCTCTTTCTTTTGTAAAAATTTCTTGGGTAAACACACAGAGAGCTGCATATGCATTGTGTTTGGAAAGCACAATTTGCCCTCTCCACCAAGTCTAATGATACTTCATGGTTTTGAAAAATGGAAGCGTTAGGAGATTTCATGTTTATATGTGTTTGGGATTTTGACTTTCCAATGTTGCTGCTAGGCAAGGCACAAACCTTGTAAATGTTTGCAGTGTGGCATGGTTTGTAATAATCAATAAGCCATCAGGCTTATGTGCTACCACCTAATGGCATCAGGCCTTCTGTATATACCATAATGAATGCGAACTAGCTTTCAAGGCAACATGGCCTTCTATTCCTTTGGATCTTCTAAGTTATTTGAAGATGTTGTGTAATCCTCCTTTAGAACTTTCAGATTCGAGCAACTTGATACTGAACTACTCGTTTTTTTAATGCCTTAATCTGTTGGTATAACTAGCTTTGATTGGAGTAATATAGGCTATATACTGGTTGCTGCCAACATGCGTGGTGTCATGCGTCATGTACTGTACACAGCTAAGAGTCATTGGGTGCCAAGTTTGCCGTTTGTCTAATTTAGTTTCTGGTAAAGCTTGTAGTCTAAATTGTCCTGATTACCCAAAGAAGTTCCACATTCACTTTTTGCAAAATTGTGACAGTAATTATGGCCTAATCCGGGTGGAACTCGACTCGGACCTCGGCCTCAAGTCCGAGTCCTAGGAGCGTTCGTCCCCGACCAAGTCCGAGTCCAGATAGGCCCCGATGTCCGAGCCAAGTCCGAGTCCCGAAAAAATAATGGACTCCGAGGTCCCCGGACTCGAGTCCCGAGTCCCCGGACTCGCAGTCCTTCCCCAGCCCTTGTACCCGCTGGCCCCCCAGCCTAACCCTTGCCTGTACTTCTTTCGCGACAATTAGACCCTGTTTCTTGCCTTCGTTTCCGAACATGGCGAGAACATGGCAACCCTTCCCTGCAGGTGTCGAACATCTGACTCTTACAGATGCAAGGTACATTTACCATGGATACACGTTCTGTGCACTTATAGCACACATGATTTTCAGCGGGTACCTCCAATAGCGGTCATGCTATTATCCTGTCGTGTTCGGCGCTACTAAGTAAACAAGCCGGCGGTCATACGAAAGTGACAGATACTTTTTAGACTATGGTACAGTATTTGGTCTATCGTCAGTCTCTAGGAACAAAGGCCCAACCCTGGCCCCGTACCCCCTGTTTCATACCTTTACAATTTATTAACTCCTTTTATTTTTCATAACAAAGCTCTGTTGTCCTGTTTCTCCCGGTCATGGATCATTTACTCCCTGCCTGCAGTACCTGCTTTAGTTGTTATCATTTGAAAAATGGCTTAATAAGAACAGTTTACGAATGGGCAAAATTTGCTGAGAATATCCCCTAGCATTTCATCCTGTGAGAAGACATCTCCCCGCCATCTTTAGCATGTTTGTTTTTCGCTTGCAGCCACTAACAGAGGTGAGTGAGATTTGCCCGGTGCCCAAGACTAGCATTCGCGAACGTGGTGATTTCTTGATCGCCTTGCATCGAGAAACCTGTTCTCTGGTCCAGGAACAGGGTGTCAAATACAGCCCTGGTGCACGTGCGAGCAGAGAACAGAAAATTCTGGTACTAACGAGGGGGGAAAGTGGATATTGTGCTTTAAAATGCACCAACATGGATAATCACAGAAAATTGCTATAATCATTAATAAACTTAGAAACACGTTTCAGTCCTCACCAAAAGCTCAAACAAGTAGATGTATTCTGGCCTCAAATTATTATGCATTTTCAAGGGTTCACGGGTATTGCCCATCATTTGGAAATTTTGAAAGTTGTTGGTCAAACAAATTATTCTTTTTCGAGCCCAGCAAATAACAGAATTTTTTTTCTTGTTAGTAATGAAACCGTTTACTTCTTGAAAAGGAAGCAAACTTGGTTACTCTTGCTGTTTAGCCTAGACCTATTTTGAATTAACTTGTCCATTCTGTATCTATAAATGTCGGTTTTTTCAAATATGGGAGAATTTTCTTTACAACAAACGCCAATATGTCCCATGAAACTTTCGTGCACGTACTTAACTCCTTTTGGAGCGTCTCAACCAACCTTTAATATCCTGTGTGATGTGACCTGGGCTCCGCCTCTGCGCGGATTCAGGAGAACAACATTCTCCTTATCAAATTTCTTAATGGTAGCAGGTATGTTCAAATAAACGGGCCAATATCCTATGAGAGTGAAGTATGTTTTAATTATCGTCATACTTATTGCAAACGCGTTGAAAAAGTCAACCAAAAAGGACAGTTTTACTGGTTTGTCAAACATAAAATTCTGAATAATACATAATAGGATGTGGGCATTGTATTGAAGTTTCGAAGAGAAAGGACCCTCACTGCAGGCCGCGTAGCTCCAAGGCGGGCGGGGGGAATCGGGGGCGCAAGACCCCCCTGAATTGTTTTTTGCCCCCCTAGATAGTTTGAATCTTACCATTGACTTAGGACATTTGTCACGCATTTGGCCCCCCCCTGTGAAAAATTTTCGCACCCCCTGGAAAAATTCTGGCCCCCCCCCCCCCCCACTCACTGATACCTTGTCCTGGCATACGTACCTTACTCACTGCCATAGAAGTCTCAATAGCTGCCTGAAAATAGAGTGTTGTGTAAACGATAGCGTGATGGACTTATTTAGCCCTCCCAAAATTCATTCACTCACATATGTTCAACAAACACATGCGCGCCAAAATGCGTCGCTTAGCGCTTACAGCTTTGAGATCATTTTTGAGGGGAAAGGCAAAAAAAAAAAAAAAAAAAAAATTTTTTTTTAGCGGCCCCATATGATTGACCGAGATGTAGTGACAGTGAGGTCCTCGTGTTCATCATCAGTATATAACTGGTTGTAACTGTGCAATTTTTTTTTTAATACCCAAAAATCTCCACTGGTGAGCCAAATCGGGGCCACAGCCAAGATTCATGAGGGACACAATCTTGCCCCTTGTCCCCCCTGGCACGGACGCCAATGCTCAGGCGTTCCTTCAAAATACGGCCCCCCATCGTTCGTATTATGCTAACTCAAAAGACGCTAATTCTTGGTAATCACGCCCCCCCCCTCCATATTAAATGAGAAACACCTTAAGAGGAAAATGCAGTCACCCTAATATGAAGTAGTTTACCCGTGTATCCTAATTCCTCAATGCGGGATCTAGTTTAATTATGTAACGATACTTTCGTTACTGAAACTTTCAATTTATGCAGCGTAACCAGGCCTACTTCAGTTTAACCTTAATATAAAATATTTTTGTTGGGACACATCAAGAACGATATTTGGTAAGGAAATAAAGTAGAATTTGTAATTAGATGATGTTTCTGAATACATATGGGGCGACTGCCTCATTCACCTTTGAATTTTTTTAAATTACATGAATTTCAAATTTGCAATTTTATCAACCAGTACGAAAATAATTTCTCCTTGGCACCAATTTTTGGCAATTATTACTCCAAATTCTCCCTGCATATGACACTCGCTATACGGGCGCTCCTTTATAAAGTGGAATGGGTCCTCTAGGCCAGCATTTCACACAATCGTTTCTTTTAACGTAAACACTACAAATGATTGTTATTTGTCAAAATTACACATAACATTCGTTTTCATGACGATCCCCGCTTTTCTTTCTCTTCTTCACTGAGATGGCTTTATAAATGTCGATAAAATTGGAATTGGCAAGAAAAATTTAACACAACTTACACCCGAGACGAGACAATGATGCCCTTTTCAGGAACGGTGAGAAACTGGTCGTCTATGGCCAGCCATTGAAAAGAGAATTCTTAAAATGATGTATGTCTATTGTAATAAAACTGGGTACGGTAAATAGGGAGAATTGAAGGTAAAATGTTCAGATATCCGCATCTCGTGTCACTGCAACCTTCTCTCACCACTTTTCTCGGACCAATAGCAGCACGAGTGGCCTAAGTTACCTGGGAATCCCGTGGCTATGACAAAAAGTGCCCACAAATTGTCAAACAAACCGATTTTGAAATATTAACCACAAAAATCAACGGTGTGAAATATGAGCTTAGTGCGTTGCGTTTCTTCACTTTGTTCATTGTAGTTAATAATACTCCCAGAGAAACTTCGTTCATAGCTGAGTGTGGGACTAGTTTGTCCTTAAGACATGAAAAATCAATGAAGTTTCTTTATAATTGTAAGCCAGCTTTTCATAAGAGCGATTGTTAAAAATCTTCACTGTTAGGAAAGAAAAGTTCTTTCAAGACCGGTGTTTCAACGAATTTTGATATTTTATGTAATGACATTTATTAGTTTCTATCTTTGTGCAAGGATTAGTGATGAAATCGAGGCAGTTCAGTTTTGACCTTTCCGTAATATATTTAAAGTGGCCGCGAAGAGCCATGTTTTGTTGAAGTGTGATACCATACACAACTTACCTTCGTTGTGGTGAGACTACAAGTAAAGAAAGTATAAACTCCTGTGGCTGATATTGTAATTGACATGATGAAGAAACTGCCTTCGGTGCTTTCTAGATACTTTTTTTTTAAACCTCCTTTAAATGCATTATTTACTAGCACTTTAGCAAGTAGGACTTTGAATAGTTTATGAGTAGAGACTTCAAGAAAAATGACTGTGTAATTCTGCTCATACCGACAGTAACTACACGTTATGTCATGTGAACACGTTTGGCATAATTTTAAAGCTGAATTTAGACAGCGGCCCCATAGTTCCACAAAATTTCACAGGGCGAGGTTTAGCCTCCCCTATAGCTTTTGCCCTCTGCCCTGATGATGTCTCTGAAAATATTTACATTTGCGGAAGCCCACCTCCTGAGATATAACGGAAACCAACAGTAATATCCTTTCAGCCGCCGTCGAAGTGTCTCGAAGAGTCTACAGCAAAATGGGCTCATTGTTAAGTTCTCCAAGTTCTAGGTACCCTTCGTTATCTCAATGTGAAAATGCCCCCAGCCCGCTCAATTTGGATTAACTCATGAACGGTTAATTTGCAACTCATACATATCTAACACGTGAACCTGTCCACAAGATGGGTTTGCAGTACAACAAGACGCCATCTCTTAAGGTCTTCTGCCACAACTTTTCCGTAACATTCGATTTTCACTGGCCATCTCATACGAACGGGTAAGCAATTTTCATAAAATCAAGTTTATATTTGAACCTTAACCAGTTGTGCTTGTAAGAAATTAAAGTTATGGCGAACTTTGTAAATTATAAATGTTTCTCACTGTCACAACAATAGTTTTAAATGATTTAGAAGGTTACTTAACACCTGGACCATCCAGGACTGAACATTCCCTAACCAAATGAAGATATTATTTTTCAGTTTGCCTTTTTTTGCATGTAGTTTGTATTGGCTACAGCCCTCAACTGGATATGTCAGTCACATGGATATTTAACGAGTGCCACTATGTTAAGAGGTCAAAAACCCAATTAAATTTGCCCTCCAGCATGCAGGTCTGTGTCTAGGAGTTTTCTTAGATTGGCACGGGGGAAGGAATGAACCCTTGAATTTATAGTACCTGGTATTTCGCATTTTCAAAGGCCCTTAGATTTTGCGTCTTTCACTCTGAAAAACATAGTGAAGGGTAAAAGTTTGTATCACCAAACGTTGGCGACACGCTACGTGAAAATACTAGTAAACTGGCACCCGGTTTAATCTATGCTCTAAAGCCCGATGAGTTTTTGCACAGTTTTTCTAGTTTTTACTGACAACGATTCTTCAACCATTACAGTTTTAACTGTAACAAGCCTATGAGAATCGGGTGGTAACTGGCGTAAAGCTTTGCCCAAAGTAAATGTTGAGAGTAATTGCCGCTATTTTACCGAGAGTCACCGATTACCAACAACGTAATTGGGTATCCCAACGTTGCGTGACAATTTTTTTTTACCCAACTTTTTTTTGAGTGCTCTAAGACCGAGTTGTGCCATAACTGATCGAACTGATTTTTATCCACAAGAAAACTTCCAACTGGAAAATCGATGGGTCGCCACGCTGGCGATCACAACCCATCTAGCCCGTTCTCGCCGTTTCCAACGGTTTCTGATCATAGAATTTTTACCTTCCTAATTCGAAGGCGAAGGCATTTATTTTTTTGTGAGATGGGGGGGGGGGGGGGAGTATGGGGGTTTTTTTTTTGAAAAAGTGTGGGTATTAGAAGACCTACTTTGAGGGTCTTAGCTACAACCGGTATCTCAGAGGGAGCGCTTGCCATGACTTAGACTCGTGACGTTCCAAGAAAAGTTGCTTTCAAATTACAGGATTGCGCACTTCACAGACCTTGTACGTGCATCTAAGACGTCCTTCATTTTCGACATCTCATACTGTAGAGAATTAAATACGCTACACTTCCTAACGAAAGGTAAATTCGAAGCGTTTCGTTACGAGCAGACAGTGGGTTAGCCATAGTTTTCTATGGGGCTGGAGGGGTGCTGGATCTCCCCAAATGGGAGGGTTGATACAACACAGCCTATTCTATTTTTGTCAACATATCCCCGATCACCATTGAGGGGCCTGCTGGGGGCTTCTGAGGTTTCTTGGGAGGGCTGAAGCCCCCCAAGCTCCCTGTACGTTCAGCCACTGTGGAGCATAATCCGCGGGTGGGCGACACTTTTCACTTTGAAGAAACCACTTGGAACATGAATAACATCATTCTTTTTTGAGTGAACTGTCATCGGGGGGGGGCGGGAACGGGGCATCTGACCAAAGGAAAAATGGCCGTGTTAGCTCCGCCCATACTCGAGAGTTGGGCGATCGCCCCCTCTTCTCCTTTTCCTACGCCTGTGACCGAAACTGGGAAGAGAAACAGCTCTGACCTTTTTAGGCCGAGATCAGTTTTATTCCATGACGAAGTGCTCCATGCCGTCCTTGCCGGTTTGTAATTCAATTGATGAAAGCCTCTCTCCCCCCCAGCTACAATTGCTAAATACATTGTACCCCCCCCCCCCCAAAAAAAATCTCTGTGTACTTGCTGAGCCTTTTTGCAATTAGGCTCATGAGTTTACGAGTTGACGGAAGAAAGAATATTGTTTCTTTCTTCACCATTTATGCTTCCTCGGCATTCCATCTAAGCTGAGTATTTAATGTCGCTTTCTTACTAAATTGCTACCGGCATATTTGAAGAGGAATACATTCAACTATTTGTTTGTGATTGCTCATTAATCTGTCAAATGTTTCTGTGATATTTCCATATGGCTAGTCCAATCCACTCTGTTGTAGGCGTCATACGTAATTTTCACCCAGATTTTAGCTACATTTACGCTGAACATCTACAAGCGCCAACAGAATGCTTCAGGGGGGTTAGCCCAAATCGTGCAGCGTCAGTGTATCCTCCTGACCTATTCTCTCATTTTTTTTTAAAGAGAAAACAGTTTTCTTTTGGGTTTTCAGCAGGTACCATGGAAACCCCGACAATGTCATCGCATTACAATTAGGAAATGCCAATAATCATCAGAATCCACGTGACTCAGGGTTTGATACCCTGTACAAATACCACACTTGAAACAATTAACTTTAATAGGCGCCCGATCTAAGAAAAAAAGAAAAAAAAATACGATCTACGTCCATCCCCGCCATGTACAACAGTTTTATGCATTCTTGTCCATTTGAGCTTGACTTGAGCTTCCACTACTCACGTTCAGTCACTGATATCGATTCCACCGAAATAATAGAAAATACACAGAAAATCATATCTTCGGACTTTACTAACACACTGTTAGCAATGCTTCATCTACTACTGATGTATTCAATCTCAACGAACAGTCAAACAAACCGACGTCGGAATGGCAACGCGATGTGTTTTTCACTTTAGTAATTCCTATTAAGCCACATATCGCAAGGTAGACTTTTTGTCTTGCGCAATTATCATTGTCATGTGCACATTTCGGCCACGTGAAAACTGATCCGCGATTCCGAAGCTGGCACTCAAGCAGAACCTTTGAGATCGGATGTCTTTCTTTGCCAGTTTCAGTTTTCGAACTCGTTTATCGACTTATGAGTCAAAACATCAACTCCCGACGTGTGAATCGTTTTTGGGCACAGTGCGAAACTCAAGTCCAAGTATAGACCCAGACCCCGCCTACCTCCGAGGATCAATAAATCTTTGGACTACCTTTTCTTCCCTCCTCCAGGAAACCTTCGAAAAGAGTTGCGCAGCGATATAGGCTAGGATGATGACAATCAATGAGGAGTAGAGATGACAACCATATTCATATATAGACTAGACTCACCTGTAAACAGAGTATTAGAGATATAGAAGAAACATGCTTGTCTGACCAATGTCTCCTCGATTGTTAACTGTACAAGGTCTACAGGTTTGACAACTTTGTTTCAAATCAACTTTATCAACCTGGGATGTTCTTGTATCATACTCAACGAGAAGCTCAAGGCTTACTGTAGTGATTCCTTGCCGAAAGACTTGGTGTTGCACTAAGGTTGACCCCTCATTTTGTCCTCTGTGACCTCACATGACTTTGAATTCCACCCAAAACACACATATAACCAAACACACAGACAAAATGAAATGAGCGTTTTAGATGGGGTTCTACCCCTCGTTTTTGTGAGAAAATCGAGCATTTCTACTACACCATCGACAAACTATTTATATATGTAAGGTATTTCTAATTAGATTATGTCACAGCATTCTTCACACGCGTTCACCATTAGATGATTGAAAAATTAAAGTTAACCTAAATACTGTAAAAGCTTATGTTTTTGAACAAAATGTATGTTGTTCTCTATAATTTTAAGCTTGGATGGTACAAAATTCAGCCCTAAATTTTCAGTTGGTCCAAAACGACACAATTCGGAGGTAAACGCGCCACTGTCCTGCTTAGTTTTAAGAGGTTTCATCAAGTTTCACCATCGGGTGACCTCAGATTAAATCTTTGACGCCCAACAAAACCCATAGTGACTCTCTCTCTCTAATCCTCGTCTCTCTCTCATCTCTCTCTCTCTCTCTCTCTCTCTCTCTCTTTTAAGATGACAATTTATATGCCAAATATGAAGGTATCCATCATCCCTGCCTTGAAATATCGTGTTTTCTCAGGTTTTCTGTTATTGACCTCAAAATGACCTCTGACCTCCACTTACAGCATTATGAGTTTCTTCCTCGCCAATATATCGTAAATTTTATACACAGCGTATGAAAAGTGTTCCTAATCTTTGGTATCTTGACGATTGCGTGTAATGTTAAGAAGTCATTTTCCCCTCCGGTGACCGCAGATTAACCTTTGACCTCTACTAAGACATAGAGCCTTATTTTCTGACTATGACGCATCTCAGTGCCAATTATGAAAAGTACAATGCTGCCTACCTAGAAATATCGGTTGTTTTCAAGGTTTTCGGTTTATAAACTCCGGTGACCTCCACTAACCTTTGACCTCCACAAAAACAATAGGATCTTTCTCTTATCTGGGAAATACAATATAGGCTGCCAAGTTGAGAAGTATCCATCACTGGTATCTTGAGATATCGTGTTTACAAGCCAAGTATCACAACACATACACACACACACACATACACTCTAGGAAAACAAAGCCGCGTGATTGCATAGTATCCTTTCGCCTTGCGGCAAGGATCAAAAAGGTGAACAAAATCAGTCAAATGTCAGAAAAGAGAAAAAAAAATAATAATTAATAATATAACCTCATCCAATGAAGAGAGTTATCGATTCATGTTTTGGAAGTGAAGAAATTATAACTATCTGAGTTTGATCATTTTCTTGGATTCTGACCTGTTATTTACTTTTAGACTGATTTGCTTGGCATTAGACTTTCTCACAACCAATGCCATCTCTGCTCAATAGAAAGTTCAACCAGCTGACTTGAAAAGCTGTTCTTCCTCCATGGGTGTGTAATTTTTTGTGCGTGTGTTTGTATTTGTGCTCAGAAACAGCACAGCATTACAGTTTGTCAGTGTTTCCAGAGTCTAAAAGAAACAGAAAAGTGAGTGAGAAAGAGGGGAGCCTTAGAGCTTGATGAGGAATTCGTCTGGATTCGAAAAGCTTTCTTTTTTCCTCAAGTAGTCCTCTTTATCGTTGGAAATGGCATGCATCCATCAAAATATCAATTAAGAAGCTGGACAGAATCAGACATTGACTAAGTCAATCACCTACAACAAGAATCAGTAGTCTGAGTTTGGGACTCCATAACACAATGACAGGGTACCGAAAAGGTCATTAAGTAGCCTTTTGCTTAAGCAACACCTCCAAAGCACCAGATCACTCTGTGATTCCATAAATTAGATGAAGACGCTCTCCAATCTCGGCTACCTCTCCCACACCCTTTTCACGACAAGCAAACATACCATCAGTGGAAAATGCCGTTTACGTAACTCATAAGGATAAAAATGTTTTTCAGTTTTCTCACTTCCTTTTTGTCTTTCTCCCCCCACATATTTGAGTTTATGAATGTATTAGTTCCTAGATGTTGCATTTCACGGTAATTTGTAATGATTTTTAAGACTAAGTCTAAAATAATTTTTGGGAGAAAACGTCCAAAACTCTCCAAATTATTGGGGCTGAACGTCCTCATCCCCCCCCCCCCATTTCAAGGCCCTGGTTGGGTAGACCCGTGAATGAAGGCACTACTTCTGCTTTCATCGCAAACTAATGTACACAAGCTAAAGATAAACTATAATACTGAAAATGACGGTTCAAATGAGACACATTCAATTTATCATGTGCCGTATAGTTGTTTGCATACAATCTTTCTTGTCGAGTTTCTTTCGTTTACAAGCCTATTGGATCTAGCTGAAGAGAAGTAGCTTCTGTTGTACCTCACACAAACATTTCTCTTTTGCACGGTCTGAGTAAAATAAAGCAGCCTTCAATCTCAGTATAGTGGATAAAAGAATGCTCACATCTTCTTTTTTTGTGGGACTTTTTTCGGAAATTAGCTATGAATAGAAATTTTGTTGTTAATTGCTTAGCTTTACATCGGCTAATTCTTTCTGTTTCGATCCTTGTAGAAGATTCAAATAGACTTCATAGTGTAAGTAGGATAGAATGTCACGAGTACGGAGTGCAAGTATAGACTAATTCTAGTGGTAAAAAGACGGACATAGACTTTGCTAATTTTTCATGCTCCTTCAATATTACTTCATACTTCAGTATTTTAGAAGCAACAACTTAAGTATGAAGTTTGTGAGTACAATCGCGATTACAAATCCATTTTCTCGTATCAGCCATAGAGTATGCGCCAAAGCCTTCCGCGAGTATTAACGTTTACTAGTGTTAACAAGTCCCCATGAAATAAACGTGGTCAGGCATTCATTTCAAAAAGAGGATTTTTTTTTTTTTTACTTTTTGCGATACTTTTTTCCATCTCTAAAATGCTCTGTTTTCGAGTGATATCTGTTCTGATGAAAACGTTGTTCTGTTCGTAGCTACGGAATTATAGAACACGTGTCGTATTTTCTGACGTTAGTCATATTCCATTACGAAAGCATAATGATCAGTAGCCCATAGAATTCAAATCTTAATGATGTCAATATCACAAACATAGAAAAGCATGAAATTACTCTTACTGCAAACATTCGTAGATCAAAGCTGTACCACATATAAGATTTAACAGCTTTCTTCACTTCGCTTCACTTTTTCACCATTGTTTGCACAGGTCATGGTATGCAGTACACGCACAGACGTTCTTTCAGCACATACGATCAGGACAACGACGGATGTGGAAATCACAACTGTGCGCAGAGACATAGAGGAGCTTGGTGGTACGCCAGTAACTGGTGCACTTATTGCTATCGTAGTTACTGCTACACTTTTCCAAACGGCAGGTGCAGTAGGTATTGCACTTACTCTAACCTAAACGGTAACTATGACGGAGGAAGGGGTGAGAACATCTTTTGGGATCATCATAATTACTGCAACCTCAACTTCTCGGAAATGAAAATTCGACCAGCATAGCAGGAAAGTTAACCGGGGTAACAAAACTGAAGGCATAATTAACTAGCTATGACTTCAAGGGTGTGTAGAAAGAATAATGTCACACAACATTAAATGAAAAAATAAACGTTTTAGGAAGGTTACAAAATAGTGATACCTCTCTGAAGTGCCGTCATCATAATTACTAAAACTGTGTTCCACAAGGCGATCTAGGAACTTTATGATGATTTTCTTTTATTCGACCTGTGCTTTTGTCCAGTCCTACATTATATGGATTAGTGAGTCCATCGCAAAGATATTCTTCTAGTTGTTCTAAAGAGAGGGTACTAAAGTACTTGTCAACTTGACCTACCACGGCGACATTTGCTCAGATTTTATGAACTTTATTAACGACACAAGAAATTATTATTTATAATTATAGAAATAAACTGAGCCTATTCATTTCACAGCTGTGATAAATAAAATTTAACACCATTGAAACTCTTCCTATTCTTGACAAATGTTTGGAGATATAACTACTCACGGTTTTATCTTTTTTGCTTTATCATGTAACATTCTTGGATATAAGCAGAAATATGACCCAAGAGAAATATAACCGAGGAGACTGTTGTATTAAACAATGAAGGAAAGTAGACTTGACGTGCAGAATGAAATATGACCAATACCCTTTTTAACATACAAATTCGGGGGTGTTGCGGTTCCAGTCCTTACATGCCCACCACTCAGCAAATGTAAACCACAGAAGGGTCTCTGACATATAAAACAACGATAGCACAACCCGTGCAACCAATGTACTCCTACAAACAATATATCTGCAGTCTTTAATTATGACAGCCTATCAGTCGCCCCGACGGCCTACCTGGTTGCAAACTGGGACGTTAAACCTCATCTAACTAACTAACTAACCAAAGGCCTACCTAATTTCAATCAAAGGCGGGCAGGTAAGTCTGTTCAATAGCATCCCAAGAATTTTGGCGTTCTTCGCGTGCTGTTATTTTTTGTTGTTTCAGTTTCTTCAAGAGTCCTGTGATATACAGTTAATAGTACCGGCTGGGCCCAACCCGTTCGTCACCAATTAACCAATAGCCTATACTTGGCCGACAAAATTTTCTGTGTATATCAGGGAGAGCATAGCTCTTCTCTTGTATTTGTCGTAACACACAAGGAGCGACTTCAGGAGGTAGTTTTGACCATTCCATTGGAAAGGTCGAATAGATAGGATAAAGTGCATGATACCCATTCTAAAGTTCATCTAGTATAAGGAACTCAATGGTTGTACCAGGGATTCTCAAGTATTTTAGACCTCTGGCAACTTTGAGTTGACTTATAACTTTGCAAAATTGTTGAAACCATGACTCCATTACGCAGTTCCATTTCTTAATCTTATTTGAATTCCTTTACTGTGCGGAAATTGCGTTTGACACTTAACGTGCACGTCACATGTCCCGATGGCCGTTACATAAAAATCTAGGGGTTATCTATTAGACCACCTCTATGCGTTTGTTAAAATTCTTGAGATTCACTTAGTCAATTGTATGCGTTTATTTGAAATGTGCATATATTGTGAAATGTACACTCGTTCATGAAATGGTGTTAAAAGGGTATTCCCCCAAGATAGCCTTACCAACCCTTACCCCTGCCACCATCATTTCTCTCTAGCTTTGTTTTGCTGCATCCCCATCCCTGCGAGCAGCTTCTCCTCCTATCTGGAAAATCATGACGAGGATCTGCATTATTGCTGATAAGACTGCTACACATTAATCCACCCTTGATGATCTGTATTGGTTCAATTATACAGGAATTTGCAAATACCAGACGTAGTAACACACTTTGCATATGGCATATCCCAACAGACTCGGCAGGAACATCAATGTGAGGCATTATTGCCTACTATTTAGAACAAAATGAAGTGTGTTGCGCACTTCAAACGCACTCATACCGAATGACTGGCCGTTTGCAAACAACAGATAGATCTACAAAATTTCTCTTGTTTTCCTTGCAGATATCCTTTACTATGTTTCTGAATGAAATATATTCGACACTCAGGCGCGTAGACAAGTGGGGGCAAAGAGTCATCCGTCCCCCTTGAGCACATTTTTGGTATTTTTTAAAGATTTTTTTTTTTATGATACCGCTAGTAACTCAAAATAAAACAATCTTAGATGCAACTTACAAGGCCTGTGAAGTGTGATTTCCAGCAATCTGGGAGGCACTTTCAGCCAAAATTTTCTTGTACGCTTCTCGCCAACTTATGGTGGCGCTACGCCTAGATAGTTTGCCTACAGGCCTTGCCCCCTCCTTGGCAAATTCCTGGCTACGTCCCTGTCCATACTTAAGGTAAACCAATGAGTTATACTGCTGTTAATATAACTTATAAGTAACAAAATGTTACATGTTTGAAAGGAATCTTCTGAATAAGTATACCAGGGTCTACAATGACGGCATTTTCATTTTGAAGGCTTCTCACAATAAAATATGGTCAAGAAGCTTCTCAACAAAATCTCTCTCCCCGTAAATCAGTGTGATAGACTATGTGTCGTTTTTCATTTCCTCTCCAGGTTTATAACAACAACAGTAATACTAAATACACTATAGCTTCAGGGGCGCAAACTGATGTTAAAAGGGGTTTTAAAAAAAATTTGGAAAGTGGTGTAGTGCGACTTTTCCTGTTTTAACTTAACGGTTAGTACACCATCCCAATTCATACCAAAAAAACAATAAATTTTCCGCTGCCAAAACAAAACAAGACTTCGAATGCAAGTGAAATTTATGATGAAAAGATACATATAACGCGAATCAATATCATCATCAAAACCGACATCATTTAAAATGAGAATTAAAATATGAAAAAAGCGCCATCATAAGACGAATTTGAAAAGGAAAGGAAAACTTCGGAATTTACAACAAAAAACCCAAAGCAAAAAGCATAGGAAATCCCAGAGAACACCAAATTGTGAAAAGTGTCAACAACAGCACGGCGCGTATCCAGTCTTTCAGTAAATCTTCACACACAATACTTCTGTCCAATGAAGCTTTCATCCGCGCAAAGGCTGGTGTAGCGGCTAAGATCATTGTTGAAAGGTGGTGATTGTGAAACTATTATACCATGTACATTTCCGCTACTAATACATATCAATTACATACTTTCTTCGAAAACTTTCAAGTTAGGGCGATTAATTAGAATATATACTTCTACGTGAGTTCCTTGTTTTCTTTGTTTTTGCATTCAAGTAGAAAGGCAAGTAACCACATTTTTAGCGTCAAAATACATTTTTTCAGTAGGAACTTCTGTAAGTTTCAAAGAGCTGTCGCAATATAGAGCTAAAAATGTTGGGTACAATTTTAATCAGTGGCACCGCCAGGCTTTGGTGATTGGAGGCACAACAGATGATGTCGTAATGGCACTTCAGTTAACCTCCCAAGTCTGCGCAAAGTGCTTTTTTCGTGTGCTCCCTGCTTGCGTATACACAGTGGGGATCCTTTCTTTTCCCCTTTGAGAAAGTTTTGTTCGTTTAAAGTTGCTTAGATGCAAAATGGTGCTATCTTTATGATATTTTTGGAGCTGATCACATACCTGTATGGCTGTAAAATGTCCATAGTTTAGTGAATTCTAATTTTTCCGACTGGCTGGATGTTTTTCCAACTGAGTGGCGACGCTTAAATATTCCCTTTTTTGTGAACCCTGCGTTTTGAATACAGCAGTGAGGATCTTTCCTTTGTTACTACATAAAGGTGCCGTCCTGGGGGAGGGGTCTAAAGGGAGGGGGTGTCCTCCTCTCCTTTAACCCCCTTTAAGAGTTTTTTGCTTATTTGAGGTTTCTTAGATGCAAAATGCTATCTTTTGGAATATTTTTGGAGCTGATCATACATAGCTGGAAAATGTCCATAATCTAGTGGATTCTAATTATTGGTTAGGTGAAAAAAGAGAGCATGTTGTCTAAGAGAAGAATACGTTGTCAACAAGCCTCCTGAAGACTCCCTTTTGGCTACTTTACCGCCTTCTATTGGCAAAGTTTTTACCCAAAGAAACGTGCGTGGAGTCCACAGAAACATTGTTGGGAAATAACGAAATTTTTCCTCCATTCATTGTGCATATAAAAAAGGCATCTAGGGTGACAGATACATAGGGCCTTCCGGAAGCTCTGGATACAAGGTACCAATAAAATGGAGCAATGACATACTGCTTATTTAATTGAATCCAAATGATAAATTAGATAGAGCACCTTACAATTTTCATGTTTTTACTAATTTTGAACGAAAATCCAGATAAACAGCTTCCAGCAATGGGGAACGGGCGGGAGGGAGACTATTGGTGCAAGAAGGTGATATTAGACCTCCCTGATAGGTATAGAAAAATGGGTAAAGGACTAACAAAGGCTTTTTTAGAATGCTTTTTTGTCGTAAGTGTATTAAAAATGACCATCTATCAAGGGCGTAGCCAGGAACTTGTCAAGGGAGGCGAAGCCCATAACAGACTTTCAGCGCTTTGCGCCACCATGGGTTGGCGTAAAGCGCAAGAAAATTTTGGCCCAAAGTGCCTCCTAGATCGCTGGAAATGACACTTCCCAAGCCTATTTTACCGCATATAAATAGGCGAAACACTAGCAATAATGTAAAGAAAAACATTAAAAATACCAAAAATATGCTAAAGGGGCGACTGCCCCCTTCACCCCCTTTGCTACGTGTCTGCCATCTATATTGATAATGGCTTAACGCAAAGCGCTCGGTAAAATTTTTTGGAAAATATATAACAGCAAATACGTGATTTCAACTTTTCAATTCATGCTACAACAACTTAGATTGACTGATCGCAAATTGATGCTAGGCCACTACAGATGTTGTGATTATAGCTCCATGTTAATAATGGTCATGAGATGGAGTGCAAACCGTAAAGCATGCGCCCAAAGCGTGCGAAATTTTTCATTAAATGAGATTTCCATGACAACACCTGCATTCAGAATCTGCATCGAGACACTTCAATTGCCCAACAAACCTACATGTCACTCAAAAAGCCAATCTTTTACCTGTTAATTCGTGAAAAGCTTTCAACTTTTGCTGCTGTGCTTCTCCGGGAGTAACTATCAGAGGATATTGATAACAAGAACACAGTGGTAAGGTTTAAAGCGCGCGGAGCCAGGGGCGTAGCTAGGATGAAATTTATAGGGGGCCTAGTTAACAAATGGGGGGGCGGCACCGCCGAGGGTCAGGCTTGTCAAGACTATCTAAGCGGAGCGCCACCATTAGTTGGCGCGGAACGTGCAAGAAAATGTTTGGCTTTACAAACCCTCCAGATGGCCGGAAACGGCACTTACCACGTGTTTTAAGCTGCGTATACCCAGCCTTGAAATTCGAATCTTATGTGTGCTATTTCTCAAATAAAGGGGAAAAAATCAACCCATGAAAAATAGTAATACACAAGGCCGCACATATAATTTTTTGCTAGGGGGCTATAAGTGGGCATTACTGATCTGTGACCTGGGGGAGGGGACTAAAGGGAACGGGTGTCTCCTTCCCCCTAGGCGAAAATTTATAATTTCAGAAGGACGTATAGATAGCAAATGGTGCAATATTTGAGGGATTTCAGCTTTAAAACAAAAAGTAGTTGTGACTAAGTGCGATGCGACAAAAGTCATTTTTGAGAGCGTGGTGGATATGATGTGAAACATGACCTCAGCCATTGAACTCCGTTGTGGGGGAGAGTTCAAGGGAGGGGAAGTGTTATTAATTATGAAACGTTTTCATGACTAAACTGGCACGGTTTAAAAACGTTTTAAGCTATTGATGATTGAAGCTACCTATAACAAGAACAGCAACATTGTAGCTATGCATAATCGCGCGTAGCGCGAGAATTTTAGAAAAGTAGGCTATATACATCCTAATAGAGCTGTAAATGATTGGTGGTGTGTACAGATACAGGCATGAAAATATTGATCTGCCTAAAAATTTTTAAGTTCTATCATTACGATTACAGTTATTTCTTATATTTTTACTGCGTTTTCTCTGTACATTCTCAAAGTTGGAAACGGCGACTTCGAAAATTTCTGGGGTAATTTTGCCCGCCCCTCCCCCGCTGTGTACGGCCGTGGAAATCATATGAGCTGAGATAATACAAGAATCATACTGAATTATGCATCCCTTTCCATTTATTCTTCCTGCAATCCTCCCATATTCACCTTCTAGTATATATCTGTTACATTTGTCCATCACCTATCCATAGGCTACATGTCCACTACTCAGTTGCATATACCATTTGTCTCCAACCTAGGGTTAACATATTTATTTTCTAGCAAGGAGGACATAGGTCACTGTTCTGATGAAGGGGTCTAATGGTGTCCCTTTCCCTTTGGAAATTTTTCCGGTTTTTAATGGTGTCTAGATGCAAAATGGTGCTGTATTTTTTCACAGACTCAAGTCATCGGTTTATTACTTGGTCAGACCTATAATACCCCCAGTAAATCCTTCAAACTATTTAACCCGCAAGGCAGAAGTAGGGATAATGTGGGAAACACATGAAATCCGGACCTTGTTGGCAATTTTACAAATCCGCCCGGACGCCAGTGCGAACTAGTAAAAAGAGGACTTGACGTCGAAAACAATCTTTCTAGAGTGCACTTGTCATGGGCAAGGAGAGAAACACGACATACCTTTTAAGGATAGAAGAATTATTTGAACGCAGTACCTTACCGCACGGCATATTTTGTGTATGATACCGTATAAGAATGGTTGTGTAAGAATGGTCTTCAGTGTATGGTTGCCATGTTTTCAGTAAATCAACCAGCCATCCGAAAGGCAGAAAGGGTCTAAACCTGACAAAGTCACATCCGAATTTGTCGTCGGGACGTTCGTTTAAACGTCCAAGTGAATTATATGCGAATTAAACGACAGTGCAGACTATATACCTAATTTAGTGAAAGAAGGCATTTTACAGTTATAAGTTGAGTTCATATGTGCGCAAAATGTGTTTTTCACACATTTACTTTTTCTTAATTCTTACACATTTTATTTCATTATTTTTTGAAGGAAATACTTCAAAGTTTATTTCCGTTCAAACGTTTATCTTTTTCTTAATTCTTACACATTTTATTAGGACACAAAAAATCGAGGAGGGACTGACGAATATCTGGGGGCCTAGGCCCCCAGACCCCCCGTAGCTACACCGCTGCGCGGAGCGCGCGAAATTTTTGATAGTTTGCGAAGGATTTTCGAAAATTGTGATAGTTTAAAAACAGTTACGACAGAAAATGATTAAATAGATCTATCACTCGGTTGAAGCACACCTCACCCTACCCCCTACAGAAATCTATAGCTTAAACGCCCTTTGGGATCATTTTAAAATTTTCAAAAAAATTTCGTTGGGGGAAACGCGTCCCCCATGCCCCCCCCTGCAGGCGCCACTGCAATTTTTACACCTTGTTATTGCATTTGACTCTGCAAATATTCAATACCCCTCCCGTCCCATTCCATTTCATCCCATCGCATCATGTGTTTTTGCCGGACAACTTTAAATACTGCACGGTGCAGCACTCAGAAACCATTTTGAATTTATTTTCGTTGAATGTGAAAACTCGTGGAAAAAATCTGACTACCACCGTTTTGTTTTCTTTGTTCGGCTTGAAATATATAGTTTCAGTCATCACGTGGATGTTGTTCTATTGAGGGGATAATCCCAGCATTATTTACCCTTGACTATATCGTCCCGGTCACGATCTACTGAGAGAATGGTGCGAAAGGTTTCATAGGCCCTGACTAGCCTATTCAGTCACCGATACCAATTAACTTCATCATGGAAAAATCAAGTGAGCCCAGTGCACTTTTAATGGTTCAGAGACACAACATTTGCTTTCTAAAAAGCAGACCTTAAATTAAAAAAAAAAGCTTTCTTCAGTTGCAACTCATTGTGCGACCCCTTTTCTATCGCTATGAAAAAAAAACATTGAAAGCGTTAAACACGATGACAAAATGGAATCACTCGGATTTATTGCATTCCCCCTTTCTCTTCTCCCCCTTCTCTCTTCTCCCCCTCCCCCTTCCCCTCCCCTCTCAGGCTCCATAGTACTACGTTACCATCATGTCGTGAATCCTGACCATACCAGTCACGGCATGTAATGCAGAAAGGGAATTTTTCGAGCTGGGCATTTCGGAGAAGTGCCCACAGACCCGGCCTTGATACCCCATGTCTTTCGGCGTCGGATGTCCTGCCATTATGACCAATATAAATTGAACTATAATTAATGTCAACAGCTACCGAGTGGAAGAGGGTAAGATGACAAGAGATGTAACCAAAAAGAGGATGGAGACTCATCTTAGGATTTTTTATGTATGTTCGTTTGAATTGACTATGTACCAGATATACCTTAGGATACCTTAGGAACCTCAGTGGACGCAGGTCTAATGACCTCTATGTCCGCATCTTCTTAATCTTCATGATCTGGAACTGTAGTAACGATCAAAGAGCTGTGGGTGACTGCCATACTAAACTTACAAAAAGTCTGCCTTCAGTAGTTATATAACATCTCATGGCCAGCCCAAAAACTATCCAAAGCCTTCTCAAACTTGCAAAAAACAGTAGTTGCAGAAACTACACTCTCAGGAAGGCATATCCAAATATCGACAACTATACAGACAAAACTAAATTTTTCTAATGTTGAGCCATACAAAACTCGTTTGCGTAACTTCCGACTATGACCACGGGTAGAGTAATTGAAAACTAAAACTGAGAAAACCTTCAGTAACACCTCTGTCATACACACCTGAAACAATTTTAAAAACCTCAATTCTCATACCTCCTCTTAATCTACCGGTACTTGAGAGATGGCAGCTTAAGTTTCTTTAACCTTTCTGTGTATAAGTTAAACCCTGCAAAGGATGGACAATCAACTAGTTGCCCTCCTCTGAAAACCATTTTCAATAGCATCAATATCCACGTTGATAATGAGGCGACCAAAACAGCAGCAGCATATTCCAAAATGTGTCCTAACAAGGGCCTGAAATAAAAGCTTGAAGCATTGACTCATCCAAAACTGACTATAAGGACAGTCTGATAAGGACCCATAATAACTATTAGCCTTGTTTACATGGTGATGAATGTGCTCTTTTGAAAACAACCCAAGGACACTGTCCACAAGACACACCTTATCCTTCTCACAATCAGACTTTTCCAGGAACACTAATCCCCACTATCACCATACAAGTGGTAACTCCGAGGAAGACAATCATGGTACCTATTTGGAGAGACAGTTAAAACTTTGCACTTATCAGGATGAAACTTCAAGAGTCCACTTGTCTGACCAACTCTGGAGTTGATCAAGATCATTCTGTACAATTCTCAATATAGTCCTCGCTTCTAATTTCTTTCAAAAATTTTCGTTATCATCGCGCAAATAAATAGGCCGCCGTTTACCAATTCACACACTGAAGGTAAATCATTTAATACTATATAACAAACAAAATAGTAGGCACATAAAAACACTACCCCTGCGGCATACCACTCAGTAAACTGCATGCTCACTAGATTCAACCCATTAACAATAACCTTTTGGCATTCTTCCATTTAAAAAAATCTTCAATCCATTCGCCTTAATTTGAATACTAAAGCAATCTGCCCTAAGTTTTCTCCATAAGTCTTACTGTGTGGCACTTTTGTTCCAAAGGAAGCCTTATATAAAGTCCATATAATACCGTAGTATAAACCACAACCGCCCATCTGTCTATCACTTTCGTACACTACATCCATCAACCTTCAAACCAACTGCAGTGTAAGTCCGATCTACCAGAAATAAAAGCCAAACTGCCTGTCACTAAACAAATTATTCATCTTTGGCATGAGGTCACACAGTAAAGATCGAATTATTTTCTCCTCAAGTATTTTGCACGCTAAACCCACTTGTTAAACTGACTGGCCTATAATTTCCTGGAAGAGCCTTGTCCAACCTTTCTTAAATAATGCAGTAATATCGCCGACTTTTCCAAACATCTGGAACCTGTCACCAGTGGAAAGAGATAAAATTAAATATTTTAGTCAACGGCTTTGTGATAGTCTGGTCTAATTCTTTTTAAATGAATGCCTTTGGATGAAGTCCTCAGGACCAGGTGATTTGTTGACAGCCAAAATCTTGAAAGTAAGTTCAAAACATCGCATTCCTTCACCATCTTATCCATACAAGGACTAACAACCTGAACCGTTCCACAAAAGGGAACTGGACCCTCAGGTTCAGCAGTAAAGACACTGCTAAAAAATTTAGCTAGGGACCTCAGGTCCTTTTCATTATCATCTTTTAGTTCATTTTAAATCTCACACTCACCACCAGCCTTGATTTGTCTTAAAATTGGGGGTAATTCCTATGATTTATATTTTAACGATTCGAAGTTTGCATACTGCCAAAATTTTTCAGGGTTATACTCTTGATATTTTTTCGCAATATCCTTTTCCATGATTAACCTTTGGCCTTTCTTACTGGAATTTTTCGACTTGGTTTCTGAGTCTAGTTATAGTCATCGATACGTCCTTTTCGTCTCGGTGTTTCCATCATACCTCCTTGCCAAACCAACGATGTTTTTTCTCTTTATCATAGAGCACAAATCTTATCATCAAGTGGAAGACTATTATGCTTTTTATTGCTTTAATGATTTTTGAGGATTTGTACTTTGGTACAAACTCATTTACAGCTGGAGTTAAATAATAGCATAAATCTTATCTGTTAGCTTATTAACATCATCACCTTGCAAAAGCTTTTCCCAATTGCCAATCTCCCTCTGGCTCCTTTCCACGTAATTTCCTTTAAAAAAGTTGTACTTTCTTATAACATTTGTACATGGGTCAAAATAACATCTAAAAGTAAACTGAATTACACAGTGGTCACTATGTCCTAAAGGACTCGAGTATTGTACATCCTGGACCATGTCCTCCTCATTAGTGAAAATTAAATCCAGCATACTAGGTTATACAGATATACAGATATAGATGTAACTATTTAAACAAAGGTGGACAATGTAAATGTTGTTTGTTTAATGGGTAGAACTCTGAATAAGCCCCCACTTCTGTTGTTTTAGACACCTAACGGATAGTAAATAAAGACGATATAAACAGGCCCCTTCACAAAGAGTTAACAGTCTAAATTTTAACTTCATTCTTCTCTACGTAAACGTCTGTTTCTCCACTACGTCCTCCTGTAAGCAGGGAGGTGATATTAGACCTCCCTGCTGTAAGTGACTTACTTTTCCAATAATAACAAGTTGATACCTTCAACAGCCACAAAGAATGGTAGGACTTTAAACTGCATCCGGTAGTGGAGTTTGTTGAAACGTGGCGCTACACATCACTAGGTCTACCACCCTTTACAGCCACAACACAAAACTTGCCTGCGGGGGCACCCTCGGGCAAGGTGCACCTGTATTTGCCCAGTGCTTTTTACGTGCTGTTGCCTTTGGGCGTAGTGTTGCCACTAGGCGTGATGTTGCCTTTGGGCGTGTGGTAACCTTTGGGCGTGTGGTGTTGCCTTCGGGGGCGGTGACCTTTGTGGACCGTTTGGTTGATGGTTGGGACTTTGTTTTTGGGTGGTTTGTGGTTGGGCAAGGGTGTTGTTTTGGGGTTGGTTGCAGAGGCAGTTTCTGAACCTCAGTATTAACAGACCCTTTTGTTCCCTGTTGCATGGTGCGTATAGTTTGTTTGGAATTGTGTTTCTGATCCGACAGGGTTTTTGTTTGGGTTTGGGGTTCTTTTAGTTTCTCAGTGCCTGTTTGTACGTACTTAAAAAGCTCTCCAAAGAATGGTTAACTGTGCAATTATCTCAGCTACCAAACGGCAAATCGAGGATTAAAGTTAACTCAGTTTACCATCCGTTCTTTGGCTTGGAGCCAGACTGGAACACATGAAATCGGCCTGGAATTCAGCCGGTAAAATATGTTTGATCCCTGAAATGATTGCACCTGTCTTGATTGCACCTGTCATGATTGCACCTGTCATAGCTGACATAGGAGTTGACTTTATTATCAATAAGACTGACCATGATAACGTTTTAGCGGTTTACAAAGTACCTGAATAGGCTAGCGTACCGTTTGCTATTTTTACAACACAAGACCTAACTTAATTCCTCACAGTATATGAACTAACGACATGACAGTGTTTTGAAGAAACTTTTTATTCGAAGTTAAAAATCAGTATAGTTTCATTTCTAATCTTAAAGTAACAACGATCAGGCGAGTTTGCAAAGCCACATATTCGGTGTTATAAACATTTCACCATGGGTTCTTACTAGCTCTTCGTTTTGTGCTTATGTACTTTACTTGGCCTAACTTAACCCCTACCCCAATTAGTTGAATCTCTAGAAGTACACGAAATTAAATGGCTTTCCGAAGTTTCGTAGTTGGAGCTATTTGGCCGTCCAATGTATATGTGTATCCGTCACATAAAACACAGTTTTTGGTAATGGTGACTTCTTTCTGCCTATTTCTTATCACTGAAAACTCTTATCCCTATAAGCATTTGACAGAAAATCTAAAAGCTGTTGACACACCGTTTACATTCTGTGCAATGCTTAGAGGAAAAAGTCACTAGATTATGACATCATTAATCCTTTCAGAAGTCGGGGTTCGTTGGAACTAACATCCGGGAAGATTGAAACATTTTAGTTATTTAAAAAGAAATGTTGTAGTTTCTTCGAATTCTACCGAAGTTTTTGTAAACAGACTACTTTATTTTACAGGTTTTTGTTCAAAAAGTATCAACGGGATGAGTTCAGCCATAGAAGCAGATCTACAAAAATTGCCATTATGTTGTTTGACCGATAATCCTTCTTTGTTTATTTTTAAGTTCCCTTAAAGTGAAGGTAGTTACGCGGTCTATGATGTAATCATCAAAAATAGAGATCACAGTCACAACAGAATTTGAGTACCAGATGATTTTCCGGGGCAAGCAGTAACAGTGCTTCAGGATCCGAGAACGCTCTCTGACTCGAGACACGTCTCGAGTCACAATCTGGGGGGAATAGGACTTGCGAATTCGACTCGGAAAAATAGGGTCTCGGTCTGCTACAATCCATACTCGTGAGTAAACTATAAAGTTTCCGAGACCGGGATTGAGACCGCGAATTTTATTTCGTTTTTATGCACCGTTATACAACGGTAACATGTCATTTACATGTGCTCTGCAGTTCCAGTAAAACTCGATCAGGTGCCGTTTTTGCAGCGTGGCTATCTAGTGCAGTATGCGCTGGCTAGTGTAGATGATATCGTAACAAACTACAAGAATGAATAAAGGTGCAGGTACGTAGGGATAAATTCTGACATAGGTGGGTACCGGGACTGCAAAGGGGCACCTAGAACCTCTTTTACTCAGCGTTGCCACCAGCTGTTGATAGTTTTGGTAAGCACAGGGATTACAATAAAGCCTACCACAGTTCACAGCTTCAGGAAATTGGTATTTAGTCTGTACATGCGTGAGAAGGGCGATCGATCTTTTGCTTCCCAGTAGCAACTTTTCCTTTATTTCAGATGACACCATGGTGATGCTTCTGAAAGTCGGTTCCATTGGATGGCTAGTGCTTACCGAACAGCCAGAGATCTATGGGCCGTCAAAAGCCCCTGGTGGGATCCAGGGGTAACATTTTGGTAGGGACCAGCCAAAAGAGAATCCTCCGAAAGCTATCGGGAATTAGCCGAATGGAGATTCTAGCAATAAGCTCTCGGTGTACCTCTACGTGACACAAGGAGTAGGGTGGCACCAATTTTTTTTCCGACGGAAGGGGGAGGTGGAGGTTAAGTTCTACCACTGGGACCAGTAACAAGAGGCCCCAGATAGACAAGACTATGGAAAGTTGACAAACCCCAACTCCTCGCGAAGCGTGTCGACGGTTTTAGGTTTTAATGAAAATGATACGAAAATTTTTATTTTTATTGCAGAAAATTAAGAAAGTTATGTTTATTATATTTGAAACATTTGGGTTTTCGGGGGAGAACATGCTCTCCTTGAGAGAAATACAAGTAACAGACCGAGGACGACTGGTCGCCAACTGCCCCCTGCAAAACCATTCCCCACACCTGCGGGGTGGGGGCCGGGCTGCCACCTTGTACCACGTGACAGAAAATATACCAAGTACTTTACAATGAACTTAATTTTACTTTTAAAGAGATTTTGCAGAAACAGCTTGCAGAAAATAAATTAATCAAGAAGGAAAAAGTTAAAATCAAAGGTCAAGAAGACTTTTAGTAAGTAGGACTTTAAGTGCAGCTTATTCTTTATAATCTTCCAAATAAATGTAAAGTCACCATCGACAGAAAACAACATTGATATGAATAAGCTTTACTGAAGGGTAAATTTAGACTTATATTTCATAATCATCTACTAACGAGTTAATATATTCAAAATATCAGGTTCCATCATGAAAAGCTCTTGCTACACGGTCCTCTAACGTGGTTGAAAATATAATATCTACGTTTCATTTGGTAAAATTCTTAGCAAGTGTTGTGCTAATAATGTTCATCAAGCTAAGAGCGCTAATGTAATGATACATTGATCAGAAATCATTGACCACAGTAAAAAAATGCATGAAGGTTCAGCATTGAGATGCCTTTCAATTTTCTAACAAAGTTTGTGTGCAATGACATCAAGTAGGGACTTCAGTGTTGAATACAGCCTCCACGTTTGCAGAGGCGTTGAAGAAAAACAGTACTGATACAGTAAAGATATGCAATCACGACGAGTCACCGGACTGTTTATCTATGTTTGCCTTCAAGGAGGGTAGCCTATATATTTAGGCAACCCACATTTCATGCGAGCTTTGCGCTTATAGGTCTTTGCTCTGAGAGTTCTTCCACAGTCCTGTTCTTTATGCCTATATAATCCAACCACCCTGAACTCCCCCTCCCCAATTTTTAACCATTTACCTATACTTTTCCTACCAGGGACGCGGGATCCAGAGGAAAAAAATAGGGTGTATTCTACCGCTCCCATCCCAAAAAGAAAATTTCACACCTGTAGTACGTTTGGTAGGAACAATTTTTGAAAAACTACGTTTATGACTGCCCGATGTTTGAGGCAGCACTTACATAGCCAAATGTCTTTCTATATCTAACGTTTTCTAAACATGAAATTTATACCTTATCCTCCCCAATTTTGGAAGGAAATACAGAAAGTTATTAGAGAAAATAGACGAATATATAACAGCATTCATTTCCAATAATTACAATGCAGCTGAGACACATTTCCTGGATAAGTGGTGGTTTGTTATCTGCTGTTTGGAGATTTTGGAGTCCTTTACTTTATGGCCAAAATGTTAATAAATGCCATCTTAATAATGCGATAACTATACACTTTTCCTGTTAGTGGCACACTGCTCAGACAGTGTTACAACAGTATCACTGATGTTTCCAGAGACGGTAGTGAAAAGGGCTCAACATTGGTCGGTGAGATCAAGCAAACATAATATGTCCAACGGTGTTTATTAAACAGGAAGGTAAGTAAACGAGAAAAATTTGGCGAAACTTTTGCAATGTACTTTGAAATATAACCAGGAAGCAGAACTTTCTAATCATGGTTCCACACTGTGCACGATTGGTCCCTAAATGGAAACCTTGGCGTGTAAAAAATAAAATTCATAAACGACATGCCATCCCTGACAGAATCAGTCGACCTGACGGTTTATTTATTTTTCTGGTTAAGGGGAGCAGGTTTCTTGAAAAGGGCTTCAAGTTCTTTGAGTTCTTACTAGTTTAAAAGCCTTCCCCTCCTTTTCTCAGAGAGTTGTAAGTTGCGCAGACAGTTTTCTGTGAAGGTCGGGAGTTTTGTTCATAATTGAATACTTGTTGTTCTTAACTTTTTCCCCCCCCACCCCCACCCCCTACCCCCCCCCCCCCCGCCCCAGCCCCCCCCCCCCCCCCCCACCGCACCCCCACCCCCAAACACCCCCCCCCCAGCACCACCCCCCACCCCCCCCCCCCCCCCCACCCCAACCCCCCGCCCCAGCACGCCCCACCCCCCCCCCCCCACACCCCCCCCCCCCCCACCCGCCGCCCACCCACCGCCCCACCCCCCCCCCCCCCCACCCCCCGTCCCCCCCCCCGCACCCCCCCCACCCCCCCCCCCCCCCCGCCCCTCACCCCCCCCCCCCCCGCCCCACCCCCCGCACCCGCCCACGCCCCCACCCGCCCCGCCCCCCCCCCCCCCCCCCAAACCCCCCCCCCCACCACCCCCCCCCACCCCCCCGCCCCCCCCCCCCCCCCCCCCCCCCCCCCCACCCCCCCCCCCCCGTCCGCCCCCCCCCCCCCCACCACCCCCCCCCCCACCCGCCCCCCCCCCCCCCCCCTCCCCCCCCAGACCACCCCCTCCCACTCCACCCGCGACCCCCCCCACCCCCCCCCCCCCCCACAGACGCTTCATTTTTTACCCTCTCTCCTTGGACACCCCCTATCTGGCGATCCCAAAACGTACTGCATGGTCCTGCCGTGAGAGAATTCCTAGCTAAGTCACTAAAAGTTGCCACTTTGCTTACCTATTACAAAGAGAAGGGAGGACTGTGAGACCAGTGATGTATACAGAAACGTGGGTAGACAGGTTAAGGATCCAGGATATATTCACAGCGTGATACTCCACACTTCTTACAGTTGAGTCGTTCCAGACGCGTAGCCAGGAATTTGCCAAGGAGGTGGGCGAAGCCTGTAGGCAAAATACCTAAGCGTAGCGCCTCCATAGATGGCGCGAAGCGTGCAAGAAAATTTTGGCCGAAAATGCCTCCCGGATCGCTGGAAATAGCACCTCCCAGGCCTTGTAAGTTGTATCTAAACATTTTTTATTTTGAGTTATTAGCAATATCATAAAAAAATATTTGCAAGAATATTTGTAAAAATACGAAAATATGCTCAAGGAGGGGGCGGCTGCCCCTTCGCCCCTCGTTGTCTACACGCCTGGGTCGTTCAGAAAGACGATTCGCTTTCGACAGCGGTGAAGGAGGCGTATATGAGGCACCAAGTTTGGATTTATCATCCGGGGATGTCAAGTACTAATCCAATGCGGGGCTTCATAACCTCTTCGCTAATGGTCCAGGGATGCTCCTGAAGTCCACCTTGGTCGATAAGGGTCATTTTGGGAGCACAGACAAAACCTTGTTAAGGGACGAGAGGGCCTAAGCCCACAGAACTTCTGAGATGTTTTCCAGTCGTTGGCAATACCCTATAAGAAGTATTTATCTTGAAGATGCCTGAACTGCGCACCATGCACTCCACAAAAATCTAAATTTGACCAACCTTGTAGTTTTCTGGTAACTTTGAATAACTGTCTGTCGACTTGATGAAGGGGGCTTGTCGGTAGGAAGTATGGATGTTGTTGACGGTTGGATGCCTACAAGTGATCTTGTTCTAACAGATATGACAGCTAGACAGTACGCTTTCCCTCTTTACTACAGGTTTGTACCTATCTGTTATATGTGCACTTGGATGACGCCCAAAATACTAGCTCTTAGGAATCTTTAGTAACGCCACATCAAGGTAGGAAGAACTCATTCTTAAGGGCGAAAACGTCACATACGCATACACAAGTAATTCTAAAAGAGGGGTTTCCTGGAAATTCAGTCATGGGATTTTCCGGTTTCTGAGAGCCGCTATACAATCTTCAAGAAATTCACAGTAACGAAGATTTGTGTGTAACAATGTACGTGGCGGTGTGTAAAGCCGCGGTCACACTACAACGAATTTGGATCGGATTCCGATCCGATTTTTGTGAGTTTTTATTAAAATCTTCTCCATTTCGGGTCGGAAAGAACCCCAAATTTGCCATCCTGTGTAAATATATGATTTGCATCAGAGGTCTATGAAAATGAAATGTTAACTGATTTTTTCGTGACGTCACACAGACAAACAGCTTTTATCGGACACGCGTAGTCCGATATAAGCTGTCTGTCCATGTGACGTCACGAAATAATTCGTATAAATTTAATTTTCGTAGTCCTGCGATAAAAATCATATAATTACTCAGGCTGGCAAATTTGGGGTTCTTTCCGACCCGAAATGGAGAAGATTTTAATAAAAACCCACAAAAATCGGATCGGAATCCGATCCGAATTCGTTGTAGTGTGACCGCGGCTTAAAAGGGATACTTATACCTGTAAGCAAAAGTTAAGAACAGCTAGTATTCAATTATGAAAAAAATTCCTGAACTTCACAGAAGACTGTTTGCGCAACTTAAAACTTTCTGAGCAAAGGAGGGGAAGGCTTTTGAACTAGTAAGAACTCAAAGAACTTGAAGTCCTTTTCAAGAAGCCTCCTCTCCTTTACCAGAAAAATAAATAAACCGTCAGGACGACCGATTTGTGTCAGGGATGGCATGTCGTTTATGAATTTCATTTTTTACACCCCAAGAAGGTTCCCCTTTAGGGGCTAATTGTACTTAGTGTGGAACCGTGATTAGAAAGTTCCTGGTTATATTCCATTGTACATTGCAGAAGTTTCGTCAAATTTTTCTCGTTTACTTTCCTTCATGTTTAATCAATACAACAGTCCGTTGGACATATTTCTGTGATTAATTTTGCTTGATCTCACAGACCAATTTTGTGGGAATACATCCTCTTGACCCCTCTTCACTACCGCCGCTGGAAGCATCATTGGGTTACACTGTTGTAACACTATCTGAGCGGAGTTCCACCAACAGTTAAAGTGTAATTATGCATTAATAACATTTTGCCAAAAGACCTCCAAACAGGAATACCACTCATCTAGGAAATGTGCCTCAGCTGCATGGAATTATTGAAATCAATGCTTTATATATTTACATTTCCATCCAAACTGAGGAAGGTATAAAGTTCATGTTTAGAAAACGTTAGATATAGAAGGTCATTTGGCTATGAAAGTGCTGTCTTAAACATCGAACAGTCATAAACGTAGTTTTTCAAAAAGATTTTCCTACCAAACGTGCTACAGGTGTGAATTAGTCTTTTTGAGATGGGGGCGGTAGAAGACACCCTACTTTTTTCCCTCTGGATCCGTCCCTGGTGGGGAAAGTATAGGTAAATGGTTAATGATTGGGGAGGGGGGAGATCAGGGTGGTTGCGTTATATAGAACAGGACTGTGGAAGAACTATCACAACAAAGAACTGTACGTGCGAAGCTTGCATGAAATGCGGGATGCCTAAAAATCTACCAGGCTCCTTGAGGGCAAACAAAGATTAACAGTAGGGTCACTAATCTTCGGGATTCATATCTTTCGTACCCACGAATGCACCCCGGCGACAGAGTTGGGGTACATTCCGGGATACGTGTCTTACTAGGCTGGCCTCACTAGTAGAGATTAGCCCATATGTTGTTTGAGTTACAGCAATAACCTATGGACAGTGACCCCAACATAGCCCTAGTGATTATCCTCCAAAAGCTAAAATGATTCGAAAAGGCATTCAAGATAGACGTATTTTGTTTCCAGTCACAGTTCTTTTACTAATTACAAAAATCTTCTTGCGTGTTTACTCTTCAGTACTGTTTTTCTTCATCACCTCTGCAAACATGGCGGATGTATTCAACACTAAAGTTCTACTTGGCATCACTGCACACAAACTTTGTAAGAAAATTGAAAGGTATCTCAGCGCTGAACCTTCATGCACTTTTCACTATAGTAAATGATTTTTGATCAATGCATCATTACCATTGACGCTCTTAGCTTGATGAACATTATTAGCGCAACATTTGCGAAGCATTTTACCAACCGTAGGTGCTATTTTTTCAACCAAGTTAGAGTCCGCGTAGCAAGAGTTTTGCATGATGGAACCTGATATTTTGAATATATTAATTCGTTAGTAGATGATTATGAAATATAAGGCTAAATTTACCCTTAAAAAGCTGATTCATAACATTGTTGTTTTCTGTCCATAGTGACTGCTTATTTATTTGAAAGATTTATAAAGAATGAGCTGCACCTAAAGTCCTACTTATTAAAAGTCTTCTTTACCTTCGATTTTAACTTTTTCCTTCTTGCTTGATTTTCTACAAGCTTTTTCTGCAAAATCCCGTTTAAAGTAAAAATAATTTCATAGGAGTGGCACCAGGAGTAGCACCAGCGCGGCCCCCACCTCGTAAGGTGTGGGGGCATGGTTTCGCAGGTGGGCAGCTGGCGATGAGTCGCCCTTGGCCTGTTACTTGTATTTCTCTCAAGGAGGGCATGTTCTTCCCCGAGGGCGTAGCAAAGGTGTTATCTGGGGGGGGGGGTGGGGGGTGTAGAGATTATGTATTGCCGACAGATTCGGTAATGCGTAGTGCGAAAACGATCTTTAGGGGTGGAGTCCAGGGGCCTGCCTTAGGGCCCCTTGTGGGGTCCAAGGGCAAAGCCCCCGGAAGCTCGGCGGTTTTAGCATATCTCTGGGTGAAAAATTAAGTCTCAGGATGGATGTATTTTTGTTCATAACGCATCATCAAATGCTAAGATTTACAATAATTTTAATGTATTAGGCTATTCCTTTTTTCAGGCCGCTACAGTTTTTAAGCGGATGGGATCCAGAGGCCTTCCAGTATTTTAACTAGGACGTTTTCTCACTGCGTCATTTACTGATGTGTGGTCTGAGGGAGGTTGAGGCCTGGGGGTGTGTCCCTCCCCTTTGGAAATTGTTGGAAATTGAAAAGTGCCTAGATTGCAAATGGTGCAATATTTGAGTGGATTTCTGCCTTAATGAGGAACCTCAAAATTTACACCCTGGTAGAATTTGCTAGTCAGATTTTTTGTGAGACATTTGTCGTTTATGCGACATTTTCGCACAAATAGGGCCTGGCTAAAACACTGGGCTCGCCCAAGGCCCGTGGTGGGGGTCCAGGGGCTTTGCCCCCGGAAGCTCCGAGGTTTTAGCATAGTCTCTGGGTAAAAAACTAAGTCTCATTCAGGATAGTTATATTCTGGTTCATAATACATTATCCAATGCAAAGATTCCGGATAATTTTAATGTGTTAGGTTATTCCTCACGTCATGCCACTATACTTCAGGAGCTGAACCTGTCGTTCAAAACGGGAACACTATGCATTCAGCATTTGAACACTAGACGCGTTCGGCGTTCAAATGCGGTAAGCGTTCAAATAGGCGTGCGGCGTTCAAATGGGAGAAAAAGTGTTCAGAATCATAACACAAGCGTTCAAAATATGCTTTGAACGCCAGGATGGGTTCTGTATCTGTTTCATTTTGGTGTTCAAAAGTTAAAATCCTGAGATTGCAGTAAAGGAAAGACACCCGCGGTATGCATTATTTTTTCCCATGATGTATTAGCTTTTATCTAGGATGTTTGTGGGTAAACCGGATCCTCAGGAGTTAGCAAAATGTGTTTGAAGGCAAATTTGGGGTTTAGAAAAGGGGCTAAGGATGCCCTTTCTATGGGTAATCGGGTGCTGCTCCCATTGGTGATGATAAAAGTGAGGAATAATGTGCAGAAAGTGGTTTTCTAAGAATGCCATATGACCCGAAATATTTCGCCTAAAGGAAGCCTTTAATTCCCTTTCTTTCCCCCGAGTTACCTACGGCCGTCACATGCATATCAATTTGCCGACGGGCCTTCAACTTGAATAGGTCAATTAGATGAAGAGCCAAAAATCGAAATAGTCGATAAAACAATGGTCACGCTCTCCCGATCTCTCTTCCTCTTTTCCTTTTTATTCTCCGTCTTCCCTTTACTCCCTTCCTTTCCCTTTCCTTTCCCTTCTTCTCTCTCCTTTTCTTCCTTTCCTCTTTTCCTCTTATTTTCCTTTCCCTCTCCCTTTTTTGCCGACAGAGCGAAAATTTGCTGACGGCGACCAAATATTGGGGGGGGGGGTGACACTCTCACCCCCGCTCGCTACGGTCCTGTTGTCCCCCGAAAAGCCATGTGTTCCAGTTTTCTTTTATAATAATCATAAGTTTCCTAATTTTCTGAATAAAAATAAAAAAAAGTCGAATAACTTCATTACAACCTATACAGTCTACACGTTTCGCCACGAGTTGGGGTTTGTCAGCTTTCCAAAAACTTGTCTACATGGGGCTTCTTGTTGCTGGCTCTCAGTGGTAGAACTTAACCTCACCGCCACCTTCCTCGAAAAGTCCTGGCGCCATCCTGCTCCCTGTGTCACGTGGAGGTCCACCGAAAGCTTCGTGCTAGAATCTCTACTCTGCAAATTCCCGATAGCTTTCGAAGGATTCTCTCTTAGCCCTACCAAAATGTTACCCCTGGACCTCACCAGGGGCCTTTGACGGCCCCTATATCTTATACTGTTCGGGAAACACTAGCGGCCCAACGGAACCGACTTTTCAGAAGCATCACCATGGCGTACTTGTTTTCACTCATCTCAAAATAAAGGGAAAATTGCTACTGGGAAGCAAAACATCTATCGACCTTGGCACACTTGTATAGACTACACACCAATTTTCTGAGCTGTGAACTGTGATTGACTTAAGACGTAATCCCCTTTTCTAACTAAAACTATCAACATCTGCTGGCAACGCTGCCTATTAGGAACTTTTGGTGCCCCTTTGCAGTTCCGGTACCCACCTATGTCAGAATTTATCCCTACAAGCTTTCACTTTTATTCAATCTTGGTGTTTGTTATGATATCATCTACGCTAGACATCGCATATGGCACTAGATAGCCACTCTGCAAAAACGGAACCGGGTAGAGTTCTACTGGAACTGCAGAGCACATGTAAATAACACGTGACGACGAATTAAGTGCATAAAAGTGAAACAGTTCTTCCAGTCTCAATCCCGGACTAGGAAACTTTATAGTCTAGTCACGAGTCTGGACTGTACCATACCGAGACTTTACTTTTCCGAGTCGAATTCGCAAGTCATAGTCACCCAAATCGTGACTCGAGACCGTTCTCAAGTCCGAGATCGTTCTCGGGTCCTGTAGCACTGTTACTTACCCCGGAAAATCATTGAGTACTTAGCTTCTATTGCGACTGTGATCTCTATTTTTGAGTAGATGATTACATCATGGGCCACGTAACTACCTTCACTTTTAAGGGATCTTAAAAATGAACAAAGAAAGATTATGGGTCAGGCAACATAATGGTAATTTTGAAGATCTGTTACCATGGCTTTACCTATCCCGTTGACTCTTTTTAAATAAAAACTGGTAAAATAGTGTTTTTACAAAAACTACGGCCGAATTCGAAGAAACGACAACATTTCTCTGTAAACTAATAAAATGTTTCAGTCTTCCCGGATGTTAGTTCCAACGAACACCACTTCTGAAGGGTACCTTTTCCTCAACGACGTTGCACAGTATGTAAACGGTGTGTCAACAGCTCTTTTAATTTTCTATCAAATAATTATAGAGATCAAAGTTTTAGTTATAGAAAATAGGCAGAAAGTAGTCACTCTCACGAAAAACCGTTGATTTCGTGACGGATACATACACACATTGGGCGGTCAAAAAGCTCCAAATGCGAAAACTTCGGGAAGCCTTTTAATTTTGCGTACTTCTAGACAGGCTCGTATCCAGGCCGGGGCACGGAGGGACCGTGTCCCCCCGTGCGGACCACTGTGCCCCTAAAACGAATAATAATGTTTATGACACCGAATATGAGACTTTGCAAACTGCGCCTGATCTTTGTAACTTTTTGATTAGAAATGAAACTGATCGACAGGTTGATATAGTGATTTTTACTTCGAACGAAAAGTTTCGTCGGAACACGTTCATTTGTCATTAGTTCATATTCTGAATAAGGTTAGGTCTTGTGTTGTAAGAATAGCCAACGATACCTGCGTTTTAAAACGCTTAAACGTTACCATAGTGAGTCTTATGGATAATAACGATTACTCCATTAATCAATGTTCTCAGAAATGACAGGACCTGGTGCAATCATTTCAGGGATCAAACATATTTTACTGGCTGAATTCCAGGCTGATTCCACGTGTTCCAGTCTGGCTGCAAGCCAATTAAGAACGGATTGTAAACTGATTTAACTTGTTGAATACTTGATCTGCTATTTGGCATCTGAGATAATTGCACAGTTTACCAACCTTTGTGGCTGTTGAAGGCATTAACGTGTTATTATTGGAAAAGAAAGTCACACACAGCAGGGAGGTCTAATTCACCTCCCTGCTTACAGGAGGTGGTAGTGGAGAAATAGACGTTTATGTAGAGAAGTAGAGACGAATGCCGTTAAAATTTAGAATGTTAACCAGTGGTGTAGCTAGACTTTTTCCGGGGGGGGGGGGGGCCGGGGCAAGCACCTAAATTTTCCGATTTTTTTAAAGACTGCATAAGGGTACGTTCTGCATTCTGCAACGTAGGTTACAAACATACGGCTTACTGTATATGTAACACATACCAGACACATAAGTGTTGTTCACTGATAGTGTTCTTTTGAATCTGAATCGTTAAATTGCAAAGGGCACGAAGCGCGCGAAAATTTTTGGTAGGCTTACACACACACACACAAAAAAACATATGTAATCATTAATGACAAAAAGAAAAAAAATGTAAGGGTTGTATACCGTATCGGAGATAACATACACTGTAGGCCTATCATACAGGGCTGTAAACTTTTAGTGAATGGTGAGAATGAGATTCGCTGGGAGACTACTGACCGAGGAGCGCGACCATCGGTTCGCGCGGAACGTCCCACCAGAGGGACTTTTTGCCAAAAATACCCTAGATTGCAGGAAATGACACTTCCCCTACCTCATTACTGCATGCCCAGAATTGCCAGTTTTCTGATGTTCCATGTTCTTGGAAAATTTTAAGGGGACATTTTGTTCACGTTTAAACTAGGCCTGGAAATTCTGAGGCCTACCGGCATGTATTACTGTATACGGCACTATGCAGACTCTGATCAGTTGAGCGAGAAGAAACTCAGGTCGTGTGATAACTGGCGTTTTACCGACACCGGACGAATCGTTTGCGTTGTAAGTGAAATTTTTTACACCATATTGAGACATTACGTGAGGAACTGATGCTTCATCGTAAGAGCGTGAGATTGCGTGACCCACACGCTGAATGCGTGAGAGGTGACAGCCCCTTTTTACAGTATAGAACCACCTGGACTACCCGATGAAATAGCCAAACTTTGCTCCGTGAGTCGCTCACCAACTCATCGTACAGCATGACACACACAAGACAACAGTAACTAGGCTTTGCGATATGGGATGAAATTTACGATGTCTATATAAACGGTGTACTCTGCCTACATGTTTCTTGGTAAGGTGGGCAGTACTTTGCTATGTAGCTATGTGCAATGGAACTACTGAAGAAACTGGAGTGACTATACAGCGCGCGTAGCGCGCCGAAAATTTTGGGTTCATATTAGAGAAATTGTCCTCTTAAGCGCAAAAAACAGGTAGACTGTCGGGGCGACTAGTCGCCGTCAGGGACTGCATACTTCATCGTATATTTCCGAATTTTTATTTTTTTTTGCCAGCCCCCCCCCCTGCCCCAAAAGGCAGTAGCTACGCCACTGCTGTTAACTCTTTGTAAAGGGGCCTGTTCATGTCGTCTTTATTTACTATCCGGTTAGCTGTCTAAAACAGCAGATGTGGAAGCTGATTCAGAGTTCTACTCATTAAATAAAGATCTTTTACAATGTCCACCTTTGTTTAAACAGTTACACCCATATTTGGTCTCCATCCTCTTTTTGGTCATATTTCCTCTCATTTCACCCTTTTCCTCTCGGTAGCTGTTAACATTCATTATAATTAAATTTTGGTCATAATGTCAAGACATCCGACGCCGAAAGACAGGGTTATCAAGGTCGGTGTCTGTGGGCACTTCTCCGAAATGCCTAGCTCGAAAAATTCCCTTTTTGAATTACATGCCGTGACTGGGCATGGTCAGGATTCACGGCATGGCAGTAACATAAAGCCTGAGAGGGGAGGGGGAGGGAAAAGGGAAACTGGGTGAATGCAATTAGTTCGAGTCATTCCATTTTGTCCTCATGTTTAACGCTTTCAGTGTTTTCGTCGCGATAGGCAGGGGGTCTTACAATGATTTGCAACTGAAGAAAGCTTATTTTTCAATTTTAGGTCTGGTTTATAGAAAGCAAACTTTTTGTCTCTGAATCATTAAAATTGCACTGGGTTTGGATTCTCTCTTGATTATTCATTATGATGATTTCCGTGAAAAGTTTATTCCATGATGAAGTTAATTGGTATCACGGTGACTGGGAAGGCTAGTCAGGGACTGTGGAACCCTTGATATCATTCTCTGAGAAGAGCGTGACCTGGGCGATCTTGTGAGAGGTAAACCATCCCTGGGTATATCCGCTCAAATATTGCAACATCCACGTGATGACTGAAACTATACATTTCAATCCGACAAGAGAAAGCAAAACGGTGATGGTCGGAATATATCTCCACGAGTTTAAATTTTCACCTTCAACGAAAATAGATTAAATTAGTTTCTGTGTGCTCCTCCAGTATTTGAAGCTGCCCTGCAAAACACATGCGGCGATGGGATGGAATTGGGAGGGTATTGAAACCGATGTTGCGGCGGAGTGGATAGAGGCGGTGGCATTTGAAGCAATGAAGCTTGGCAGCCGGGAGGTTCGGGTTTCGATCCCCAGCCAGGTCAAAGTAAGGTGGGTTTCCATCCAAGAGCAATCTACGGTTTTCCCATCTGAACTTGCCTTTCAAATTCAAAAGAGACCAAATTTGATCTTAATTGTTGAGTTGATGAGCCACCCGACGTAAACTTGTCATTCATAAGCCTTACAGGCTTCCCCCACATTTGTGGTAGCTTAGCGTCGTAAAACAACTGCCCTTCAAGGCCTGAGTAATATTCTGAGAGTCGATTACAAGGTGTATCTTTATCTGTGGCTCAGAGCCACATTAGAAAATTGCATCCTATATCTTTTAGCCCAATATTTCTACACCGCTTTGTGACAAAAGTTCCTGTTAAAACAAAAATTTTGCCATTTCAAATGGGAGCTAGTGGTTACTTGTCCTCTACTTGAATTCAAAAAAGAAAGGTAAAAAGGAACTCACGTATACGTATATATTCTAGATAACTTTTAAGTTTTCAAAGAAAGTATGTAACTGATATGTAGTGTGGTGGGGTGTAATAGTTTCAATCAACATTTGAGTAACCTACCAAGGGAGGGGGAAATTTGCTCTGAAAGACAAAGTAGGAGGGTGGTTTACTCCTGACTAGAATCTCCTCAGTGATTAGGTGTAACAGTAAAGATTGTGCCCCTGAGTTGATCGTCCAGGAAAAGATTGACTTTCAGGAATGATCTTAGCCACTACATCAGCCTTTGCACGGTTAAAACCTTGATTGGACAGAAGTATTGTGTGTAAAAACGTGAAGTTTTAAGTTTTTTACTTTCATTCCAGTTTCATATTATGACTGCGGTTTTTCAGTATTTTAATTTTGCATTTATTTTGTTATTTTGATGTGAGATTGATTCGGCGTTATATGTATCTTTTCATCATAAATTCCACTCTGCAGTTAGAAGTCTAAGTTGTTTTGTTTGGCAACGAATTTGTTGTTTTTGAATATGAGTTTGATAATGTGATAACTTTAGGTAAACAGAAAAGTTGCACTTACAGCCTTCTAATTATGACATTAGCTTGCGAGTCTGAAGCTGTAGTGTAATTAGAATTATTGTTGTAGTTTGAAACCTGGACAGGAAATAAAGGACGACACATAGTCTGTCACAGTGTTTTACGGCGACAGGGAATTTGATGAGAAGCCTCTTGACCTTAGTTTATTGTGAGAAGTCTTCAAAATGAAAATGCAGTCATCCCTCATTGAATTAGTAGACCCTGGTATACTTATTCAGGAAGATTCCATTCAAACGTGTTACAATATTTTGTTACTTATTAGTTATATTCAAGCAGCATAACTTCTTGATTTACCTTAAGTATCGAATAATTTATTCAGAAACACAGTAAAGGATATATGTAAGGGAAACAAGAGATGTTTTGCAAACGGTCAGCCATTCGATACGAGTGCGTTTGAAGTGCCCAACACACTTCATTTTGTTCTAGATAGTAAGCAATAAATGCCTCACATTCCTACTCAGATGCTTCTACCGAGTCTTCTGGGGATATTCCGTATGCGGGATGTGATACTACCTCTGGCATTCGCAAATTTCTATATAATTGAACCACTTAAAGCAATACAGAGATTTTTATCAGCAATTACGCAGATCCGCGCCAAGATTTTCCAGATAGGGGGCGAAGCTGCTCGCAGGGATGACGGTGTAACAACCCAATGCCTGAGAGAAGTGACGGAAACGATGGTTGCAGGGGTGAGGGTTGATAAGATTATCTTGAGGGAATCTTGTTTTAACACCATTTCCATGAAAGAGCGTATATTTCACCAATAAACTCATACAATTGACTTAGTGAATCTCCATAATTTTAACGTACGCACGGAGATGGCCTAATAGACAACCCCTAGGTTTTTATGTAAAGTCCATCGGGGCATGTGACGTGCACCTTAATTGACAAACGGAATTTTCGCACAGTCAAACATTTAAATACGATTAAGAAATCAGACTATGTGATTGAGTCATGGCTTCAACAATTTTGCTAAGTTAAAAGTTAGCTCAAAATTGCTAGAGGTCTTAAATACTTGATAATCCCCGTTATAAACAGTGAGTTCATTACACTAGATAAACTTTAGAAGGGGTATCATGCATTTTATCCTACCTATTCGACCTACACAATGAAATGGTCAAAACTACCGCCCCAAAAACCTGGAAAATGGCATATAAGGGTTCCTGGTTTTCCCAAATATCATAAAATCTAGAAGTAAAGAATGTTTAGATGCAACTTTAAGACCTACCATTGGTCACTTCCCCCATCCCGGAGGCATTTCAGGCCTACGCTACGGCTACACGCCAACCGATGGTGGTTCCCCTAGTGGCATGTTAAGAGCGCTAAAGAGAAGCCTGCACCAGCCTTGAAGACATGCCATGCCACAGCCGAAAATTTCAGTGAATAATTAACACTTCAGATTATGTTATCAGTTCAAAGGGTTACAAAAGACAACACTACTTTAGATCTAGGAACCGGTGGGGTCGAGGGGCAAAACCCCTATGGGGGCCAGGGGCGAAGCCCCGGAAACCCTGAGGTTTTAGCATATCTCTGGGTGAGAAATTTAGTCTCGTGATGGATATATTTGGTTCATAATGCCTCATCAAATGGAAGAATTCCCAATAATTTTAATATATTAGGCTATTCCTCTTGTCAGTCGACTATACTTTTAAGCGGTTGGGGTGCCTAAGGGCCCCTGGTGGGGTCCAGGGGGCGAGGTCCCCGGAAGCTCTGAGGTTTTAGCATATCTCTGGGTAAAAAATGAAGTCTTAGGATAGGTATATTTTGGTTCTCAATACATTATCCAATGCAAAGATTCCTAATAATTTTAATGTGTTAGACTATTCCTCCCGTCATACCACTAAACTTCAGGAGCTGCAGAATTTGAACACTACGCGTTCAGCATTTGAACACGACGCGTCCGGCGTTCAAATACGGTAAGTGTTCAAACAGGCGTTCTGTATCTGTTACATTTTGGTGTTCACAGTTGAAGGTCTGAGTTAGCAGAGAAGGGGAGACTTACGCGGCACGCTTTTTTGCCAGGATATCTGTGGGTAAACCTGATCCTCAGGAATTTGCAAAATGTTGTTAAGTCAAGGTAAGGCTTAGAAAACGGGCTAAGGATAACCACTCTATGGGTATTCGGATGCCGCTAATCCCATGGTGATGATAAAAGTGAGGAATAATGTTCAGCAAGTGGTTTTTCAAAATTGTCATATGAACCAAAATAGCGCGCCTTTACGGACACTCGTCTAATTACACCGACGGCCGTTGATACAGCCCTAAAATGCATGATCAAATTACCGACGGGCCTTCAACTTGAATGGGCCAATTAGATGAAGAGCCGAAAATAGAAGTTGCCGATAAAAGAGTGGCCGCGCGCTTCCGTTCTCTCTTTCTCTTTTATTTTCTTTCCATTCCCCGTCTTCCCTTTCACTCACTTTCTTCCCCTTTTCTTTCCTTCTTCTCTCTTCTTTTCTTCCTCCCCTCTTTTCCTCTTTTCCTCTGCCGACCGAGACTAAATTATTTAGAGGGTGTGACACCCCCACACCCCCGCTCGCTATGGCCCTGTAACACCATTTACCATGCATGCCACCTCACAAAGACAAAAAATCCTCAAAGAGAGTCATCCCCGTCTCTTAGACAGCAGCACCACTTGACTTACACCCAGAATATAAAACAAATATCACTAAATAATGACAACTTGTGAAGATATAATCGTTCAAGGCTTTGCAAACGAGGACAATTTTGTACCCAAGCCAGGTCTCACTTGTACCCATCCCAGCGGCGTAGCTACGGGGGAGCTGGGGGATGGGGGCTAGGCCCCCAGATATTCGTCAGGCGCCCCAATTTTTTTGTGTCCTAATAAAATGTGTAAGAATTGAGAAAAAATAAATGTTTGAACAGAAATATACTTTGTTTGAAGTATTTCCTTCGGAAAAAAATAAGTAAGTAAGTAAGTAAGTAAGTAAGTAAGTAAGTAAGTAAGTAAGTAAGTAAGTAAGTAAGTAAGTAAGTAAGTAAGTAAGTAAGTAAGTAAGTAAGTAAGTAAGTAAGTAAGTAAGTAAGTAAGTAAGTAAGTAAGTAAGTAAGTAAGTAAGTAAGTAAGTAAGTAAGTAAGTAAGTAAGTAAGTAAGTAAGTAAGTAAGTAAGTAAGTAAGTAAGTAAGTAAGTAAGTAAGTAAGTAAGTAAGTAAGTAAGTAAGTAAGTAAGTAAGTAAGTAAGTAAGTAAGTAAGTAAGTAAGTAAGTAAGTAAGTAAGTAAGTAAGTAAGTAAGTAAGTAAGTAAGTAAGTAAGTAAGTAAGTAAGTAAGTAAGTAAGTAAGTAAGTAAGTAAGTAAGTAAGTAAGTAAGTAAGTAAGTAAGTAAGTAAGTAATAGGAAGGTGGGTGGGTGGATGGATGGATGGATGGATGGATGGATGGATGGACGGATGGACGGATGAACGGACGGATGGATGGATGGACGGACGGACGGACGGACGAATGGACGGACGGACGGACGGACAGACAGACAGATAGATAGATAGATAGATAGATAGATAGATAAATAAATAAATAAATGAATATTTTTTTTCCTCCGTTTATTTTCATTTTCATTCTGATCCCGTTTTCAACGACGATGATGATTTAACATTGCCAGAAATTTTCCGTCGTTTACAAAATTACATTGAATTTACATTGCATTCCAAAAGTTAATATTTACAAGCATAACATACGCACACACTATTATTTACCTCACATATACATCATCAGCCCACGTTATAACATTATAACAATTTTCCATGATATGCAAGATTACATTATTTACATTCCTTTCCAGAAATTAGTATTTACGAACACAACAAATGTACAGACTACTTTCACTCTTTATACTATAGCTTCTGGTTATATAACTCACAATTATTCTTGTGCAAAAAAACAAAAATTCCTTGTTCTCAAAATTCAACTAGCTTTTATTACAGACATAGTAACGAGCTGTAACACAAGAAACCGTACGAGCGCACAGCGAAAACGTAAAATGATAGATTACCAACTTAAACATTACAGTAAGAAGGAAGGTAACTATCCCTGATCATAGCCGGTAAAAATCAATGAAATAGCTCCGGACAATCGCTAAAGGCACGCTGTAGATCAATATAACTTACGTGATTCTTATTATGGAGACGGACTCTTAAATTGTTGTGTCTTTCAATGCTTAAAGCGAACTTAAATTTATGAAGAAGTCGTCAATTGTGGGCTTTCGGCCATGTCTCTTACACTCATAAATAAAAAACTTCAAATGTAAAATCAAAACATTATACGGGTGGCACAAGCCCTCCCCATAGCCAAGGAAAATGTCTTGTTTCGAGAAAAAGAATTGTTTTTTAAGATTCGGCTTTCCACATCTAAAATAAAACTGGCAACAACACTACACTCCCAAAAAAGGTGTTCAATACTCTCACTAGCGGTCTCACAAAAAGGACGTAAATCGGAGTCACATTTACCCATAGCATTTAACAATCTATTCGTAGCGATAATTCTGTGAAAGAATTTAAACTGAAAGAACTGGAGCTTGACTTCGGACAACGTGTGTCTTGGCATACTGAAAAATCTAATCCAATCACGGTCCTCAATAGCATTAAAATGATACTCCCATTTCTGTTTTGAAGTCGGAGCTTTTGAATAGACTTTTAATTGTTTAGTGTAAATGAACTGAGAAACAGACGGCGCTTGAAGTACATTGTTGTAAAAGTCAATAGTTGTATTCGGGAACTCACTTCTCAAAGAATCAGAGCTTCTCCAAATATGTGGAATGGCATGGACTAAACCCCAATAAACTGTGAAAGGAATGGATTCAATTTGATATTTACGTTTAAACTGTTCAAGGGATAGCGGGGAATTATTTTGATTAAAAAGATCCCTTACCTAAATAACATTTCTCTCAAACAATTGTTTATACATTACAATATTACCATTTATACGAACATGTGAATTATTCCATATAATTTGAGAACCAAAGTTATCATTTGGCTTCGTAAAGACAATAGCACTCCATGTTTCTACAATTTCTCTAATGAAAGAATTGTTAATACTTTTTACATCATTCTTAGCAAAGTTACATTGGAAAATGAATTGTTTCCCAAAAGGCTTGAGATAAAAATCAAAAAGTTGTTTCCATATGCCGTCCGTTTCATTACAATAACGTCTTATCCATGTACACTTCAAACTGTTTACAAAACTTTGAATGTGTGTTACCTTTAAACCACCATTTGACACTGTATTTATCATTACCGAACGTTTTATCTTGTCAGGATTCCCATTCCATATAAAGTTAAAGATAACTCTCTCTAAATCTTTCACAAAATAATTGGGAGGGTTTGGCAAAACCTGAAAAAGGAACACAAGTTGCAAAAGTGCAAAAGTTTTGACGATGATATTCCTACCGATTGGGGTCAGATCTCTGGATGACCACATTCTCAAGCAACTTTTGAGTCTAGACAGCTTAGGCATATAGTTTAGAGAAAATAAATATTTAGTGTCGCTTGTAAGAAAAATACCCAGGGTATGAACCGGTCCCCGTGCAATACTTAATTGTAAATCATGGGTGGCAAAAGGAATTTTGTTAACGAACGGACCCAAAGGAAACAGATTAGATTTAGAAAGATTTATCGATAAACCTGATGCTTCTTTCAGTCCACTGAACAAACTTACTGTCTCTATAATTGACTTTTTACTTCCATCAGGGAAAGCAGTTGTATCATCTGCATATTGTGTTAGTTTAATTTTATTATTATTAATATTGATACCTTTGATATTACTGTTCATTTTAATTTTCAAAGCAAACACCTCTGCTACCAGGAGAAATAAATACGGACTAAGAGGACAGCCCTGACGTACTCCTCTCTGAAGGTCAAAAAAACCCAGTAGAGTAACCATTATTATATACACAAGTGCTGCTCCCATGATAAACCACTTTGATCCAAGACTTTAAGCTCCTTCCAAAATTAAAATATGAGGGAGTTCGGTAAATAAAGCCCCATTCAATCTTATCAAATGCTTTTTCAAAGTCGACAAGTAGCATGAAACCAGGAATTTCGAATTGCTTAGAATAATCAATTATATCTAAAATGAGTCTAATGTTTTCTCCTATAAATCTGTTCTTCAAGAATCCAGTTTGTTGGCTACCAATCATATCATGTAAAACGGGCTTTAACCTTGAAGCAATTGCTTTTGCCCCGATTTTGTAATCCACATTTAAAAGTGTGATTGGCCTGCAATTTTGCAGCAAGGTAGAATCTTTATTTGGTTTTAAATTAAAGTAACAATGCCTCTCCTTTGTTCCGACGAGAGTTCCCCTCTGTTATAACCATAGTTTAAAGAATTAACCACAACAGGACCTAATAAGTGCCAAAACATTTTATAGAAATTGACCGAAAGGCCGTCAGAGCCAGGAGATTTATCATTTTTCATTAATTTGAGAGCTTCAAAACATTTATCAGGTGTGAGCTCGCCGTCACAAGAGTCTAAATTAACAGCATGTGCACATTGCTCAGGAAGCCCAAGAAAAAATGGATCAGGGTTACAACCCCCCGAGCGGTAAAGTGAAAAATAGGAGTTATTAATTTCAGCAAGGTGGCATCGTTACTTGAAATATAATCCCAACTATCTAGCTTAAGACTATGAATTACATTACTAGCTTTATTTCTTTTTTCAAGGTTTAAAAAATACTTTGTATTCTTCTCTCCCTCTTCGACCCATCTCGCACGGGACCTGATGATGACGGTACCCTGTAACTTGTAATTATAATGTAAGAGAAGCTCATTTTGAGCTTCTTTAATTTAATGTCTAATAGCAGACGAATCATCGGTGTACAATACCTGTTCAAGATTAGCGATTCTCTTTAAAAGTTCCCGTTCTTTACCCCTTCTTTCTTTGGCTTTTTCTTTCGAATACTTTATAGAAGCATTACGAATTCTAAATTTAAGAAACTCCCAGGGAGCAGAAGGATCTCTGTAATCATTATAATGTAATTCTCAAAGTATGAGACTAACATAGTTCGTATCGCTTAAGAAAGCGTTGTTCAATTTCCAATATCCCGGGCCTCTTTTGACAGAATAAGTCGAAATAGTTAACGAAATACAAGAATGGTCAGACTGGATTCCAGGTGAGAAAATAGTCTCATTTACTGCGTGAGACACATGCCTAGATACAAGGAAGTAATCCAGTCTACATTGGATTCCAGGGGTCACATTTGAGCTCCAGATAAAATTTTTTACACAAGGGTTTTTCTCTCTCCAAATATCAATTAGGTCATAAGTAGCCATTAAATCAAGACAACTTTCCTTCGCTTTAAAATTGGTCCTCGGATTTCCCCCTATTTTGTCAAGTTCTAGATTAAAAACGAAATTAAAATCGCCGGCGCAAATTATTGTTTCGCCTTCGAAATCGTTCAGTTTTCTTGAAATTTTAACAAAAAAACCAGGGATATCCATGTTAGGAGCGTATATACATATCAAAGAAATGATACGATCGTGAACATTTACAACTAGGATAATAAAACGACCATATTGACAAAGTTCTTGCTTGATTATATGAAAGGTTAACCTAGGATTAAGAGAGTATACATACTCCTCGACTTGATGTGTGTCCATGACAAAACACCATACGCCCTCCCCATTCATGCATCTAATATTTTGAGTCCGCTAAGCAGCTGTGGGTTTCTTGAAGGAAAATTATGTCCGCTTTACGACGGTGAAAATATGCAAAAAGCTGCCTCCTCTTTCTGGCTTGTCTGAGCTCTCTTGCATTAAAAGAAATTAATTTTAATTCTGTTGCTATGATTTGCAAGAAAAAGGAGATCCGTCATTGATGTAGGGCTCATAAAAGATGTAACAAATATTTTCTCGTTGAAGAGGCTTAAAAGGTAAATACAATGTCTTTGAACGGAGGATGGTAAAAAACAGAAAAAAGAAGTCAATTCAACCGAATAGGAAAAAAACGTAAAAAGAAAAAAGAAGCAAACACAACTATCCGATGAAAAAGTACGACACAAACGAGTGGCGGATAAACTTGACATACTGGTGTTGAAACAGGCTCAATCCAAATATGTACAGATGTTGACTACCGAAATAACGAGAAGTCAGACAAACAATTTTGAACACTTTCACAGGAAACAGGATATCTGAACGAAGTTTCTCACTGAGTTGGAAATACATACGGCTTTCCGTTGATCGATCTCGAGCATCCTCCTGAGAATCGTAGTCTGGTTCCTTGTTCAAACAACTGGTTCACTTGTTGTGACCATCGCCTCTTTTCCTTCAGGTCTAGTTTAGTGAGGTCGTCTATAATGTAATAATTTTCGGATGCCAGTGCTTGACGTGCATTTTTCATTGTGGTCACCTTGTCCTGGTAATAAGACAGTTTCACTAGGAGATGTCTGTCCGGCACGATCTGGAACGCTTCGTCCATCTCTATGAGCTCTTTCAATTTTACAGTAATTTACACCGACTTTTGCGATTACTTCCATGGCCTTTTGGATGGAGTCCTCATCACTTTCTGTCTTGAGACCTACAATGCGAAAGTTATTTCTGCGTGAGAAACGTTCCTGTTTGTTGATCATTTCTGCTTGGGAGACCTGGGAATTTTCTAGGAAGCAATTCTGGCTTCCAAGGATTCACACCTGGTTTTCAAGGGAAGTGTTCTCGGTCCTCAATGCTTCGATAGCTTTGTCATGCTCCTCAATGGCCTTAGAAAAATCTCTCCGGATCTTTTGTAGTTCCGAGTTAATTACAGCTATCGCCTTGTCTAGTGAGTCAACAAAACTCTCTGTGGTGACGTCCCCCTCTTCACTATCCTCATACTCCTGCACGGTAGGTGTTTTCTTACTACGTAAGTTAGTGGCTAGGCTAGAGGTTAGGCTAGAGGTTAGGCTAGTTAGCCGTTGTTGGGCGGCTAGCTCTTCCCTTTTCTTCTTCCCTAAACTACCTGCCGCTCTCCCTCCTGGCATTTCGTGCAAAACAATGGACTTTGAGGAGTAACAAACAATATCAGCTGGCAATAACGGCTAGATAGAGTATCCAAGTAGCCATATTTTTGAAAATTATCTGGAGCCAACGAGTGCGTAATGCTGCTAGGCCAACATATCAGGCTCGTCCAATAAATAAATAAATAAAGGAATACATAAATAAATGAATGAATCAATCAATCAACCAACCAACCAACCAACCAACCAACCAACCAACCAACCAACCAATCAATCAATCAATCAATCAATCAATCAATCAATCAATCAATCAATCAATCAATCAATCAATCAATCAATCAATCAATCAATAAATAAATGAATAAATAAAAAAAATAAATAAATAAAATAAATATTTTTTTCCTTCCATCGTTTATTAAACTCCAAATAGTGTATGTACAATCATGTTTTGTCAATTATCAAAAATTTCTCAGAATATGCACGTGCTATTTCAAGAGTAAATGATACAGTTATAACTGCAGGGTGTTTATCAGAAAAGACAGGCCATCCTTCAGAAGACTGTTCATTTGATATTACAAATTATATACATAAGTACATATTACATACATAATTACATGTTATATACATATTTACCTATTATATACATATTTACAAAAATAAACGATTTCATGAAACAACTGACAACTAACTATAGATAAATGGAGTTAGTAACAAAATGTGGTCTGAAGAATGTCACCTGTTTCCTATTGCTAACTAAAAGAAAACTGTGATTGCAAATACAATAACGCATTCTACAAGAATTTAGTCAATGCAAATCATTTATCACTCTTGTTTTACACTTTCAAAGACAAACGTAATTCGAAAGAGATCATCAGAGTAATGAAGGAATAAGCAATTTTGTAATACACTGCTTATAAAACAAAATCCGATTAGCAAAATTTAGTACAGTATACGTTATCATGAATTGAACATTGTCATCCAAATAAAAACTCGTTATTGCAAAAAGCATTTTGCAGGGTTTCTAGAGAAATGGGCTGCCTGGACTTGACTTTATGCAAATGTTTTTCAACTTGCAAATAAAACGTCAATTTTTACATAAACCCGTTTACTGACGGAGTCTTTCCGAGAAGTTTTTGCTGAAAAATAAAATACTTTGCATGAAAAATGAGAAAATTATAAGGATGCTTAAGAGATAATTTGTAACCAAAAAGAAGTCTACTTTTGAGAAGCAAAATTGCCTTCCTATTACAGCCTGTTCAGTATCTAAAACAAAATCAGAGGTATACTTGCATTCCCAGAACAGGTGGTCTATAGTTTCATCACGTTCTCCACAAAAAGTACATCTAGGGTTTTCCTGCAAATTAATCCTATGTAAGTAATAATTTGTACCCAATATCCTGTGAATAAAACGAAATTAGAAATACTGCAGTTTACTCTCCTTAACAGACTTTAAAGGGATCAGGTAAATTTTCTGCCATTGTTCGTCATTTAAATCAAAAACAGTTTTCCATTTCGTGATTGCCCTAGGCGATAGTGAATTACGCTTAATTAAAATACTGTAAATATACCTGGAAAGACTAGGTGTGCGCTGGATTGTAAAGAACAAAAAGACATCATCATTAAGCGTTTGCGATACGACATCAAAATTTTGCTTCCAAACAGGCAGAATAGCATGGATAATACCATAGAATAACAAAAAGGAACACTGCACATTAAATTTGTTCTGAAAATGTTGAAAGGTTACAAAGTTATCGTTATCATCCAGCAGGTCCTTTACATTAATAATGTTTTGGTCGTACCGTTGTCTGTAGAAAACAACACAATCATTAATCTTAATTTCAGAATTATTCCACAAAATCTGGTCTTTAAAATCACAAGATGGAACACTATAGTTACAAATAGCCCAGGCATGGCAAATGTCATAAATGAAATCGTTCCCAGTAATCACGTCAGAATGCTTATAGTTGCACTTAAATAGAAAAGAACCACCGTACCTCTTCAAGTAATAGTCAAAAAACTTAATCCAATGGGCATCACTTCCTTCGACATACCGTTTAATCCAAGTACACTTTAAACTGTGAATAAAACTACTTACATGAGTGACGCTTAATCCTCCCTCCCTAATGGGACTTATCATTGTATTGCGGCGAACTTTATCCGGTTTCCCTGACCAAATAAACCTATACAAAATGGACTCTACATTTTTGACAAAGTGAATAGGCGGACTTGGTAGTACCTGAAAGAGGTATACTAGTAGTGATAAAGCAAAAATTTTAATCAAAATAATTTTACCGAGAGGACTAAGGTCACGCTGTGACCACAAATTCAGAATTGATTTCAAGTGTGACAGTTTTGGAATGAAATTGAGACGGAAGAGATTATCATCCCCCCTCTTTATAGTAATTCCCAAGACAGTGATTGGACCCGTAGTCCAATTAAACAAATACTTATCCATGAAATGGGGTTTGTTACTCTTAAGCGGCCCTAGAGGAAATACATTAGTTTTATCATAATTAACAGTTAAACCAGAGCTACACTTAAGAAGCTGGAAAATTCTGCTAATTTTAATTAAATTATTTTCATTACCGTCCACAAAGAGAGTCGTATCATCAGCATATTGAACTAAACGCATTTCACTATCGTCCAGTTTTATACCATGTATAATGTTGCTACTTCTTATTTTCAGGGCAAAAATATCAGCACATAAAATGAAAATGTATGGACTTAGGGGGAAACCTTGTCTTACCCCCCTTGAGATGGAAAAATAATGAGAAGAGAAACCATTATTGCAAACACAAGCGGACGAGTTAACATACAAGGTTCGAACACAGCGTATAAAGTCATTATTGAAATTGAAAAAGTGAAGAGTCTTAAATACAAAATCCCACTCCAGTTTATCGAAAGCTTTTTCAAAGTCAACAAAGATCATAAGCCCAGGAATACACATTTCGTCACAATAATCAATCATATCTAAAATACAGCGGATGTTCTCGCTAATAAATCTCCCTTTTACAAAACCTGTCTGGTTTGCGTTAATCAGTTTACTAATAATATGCTTAATTCTTGATGCCAGAGCTTTGGAACACATTTTGTAGTCTACATTTAAAAGGCTTATTGGATGAAAATTTTTTACAAGAGTGAGGTCTTTATCGGGCTTGGGCAAGAGAGTGATGATACTGCGTGCCTGCTCGTGGGATAAATTGCCTGAAGCAAAAGCAAAATTTAGAGAATTCACGACTAAGTCGGCAATATCGGGCCAAAAAAACTTGTAGAACTCGGCTGTTAAACCGTCGGTACCAGGACTTTTGTTGTCTTTGAAAGAGAAAAGGGAGGTTCTACACTCCTCAATAGTAAGCTGACCTTTCACAAAGGCTAGCATCATCATCTGTGAGGGAATTGGGGCAATGAAGATTATCAAAAATCAAGGACGGAGAGCAACCCACACCATGATAGAGCTTTGTATAAAAACTACTTAGTTCATCTAAAATGTCTTTATCATTCATGACACACTGCCCAGAGGCTTTCGTAAGCTTCCGAATTACACTTAGAGATTTGTGACGGTTCTCTAAATTTAAGAAATACTTCGTATTTTTCTCTCCCTGCTCAACCCACCGTGAACTAGATCGCACAATTATTCCTCTAAGTTTATAGTTATACAATGTATCCAGCTTAAGCCGAGCATCGTTCAATTTCTTTAAATTTTCAGGAATCTGTAAGTTGTAATAAGTTCTTTCTAGTTCAGCAATTTCCTTTAACAAATCCGCCTCTTGCATTTTACTAGCAGCAGCTTTTTTCTTACTATACCTAACGCTAAAATCACGAATTTTATATTTAATGTATTCCCAAAGCTGTGATGGATTATTATCGTGGTAACCATTGATGACTCCTGTAATAATTTCCTTCACTGTAGTAGTGTACTCAGACTCCGTCAGTAATGAATTATTCAATTTTCAAAAACCCGGACCTCTTCTATTGGTGTAAAGATCTAACTCTAAATTAATAGCTGAGTGGTCTGACTGAATGCTCGGAGAGAAGTTACATTTTGTGACAAAAGTGCGAAAGTGCCGTGAGATAAGGAAAAAGTCCAGCCAACATCTAATACCAGGGGTAACATTCGAGTTCCATGAGTAATCAGCTAAACTAGGGTTTCTTTCCCGCCAAATATCAATCAAGTCAAAGGTAGACATTAAACAGATACACTCATCCCTCGCCTTAAAATTTGTCATTGGGTTTCCTCCTATTTTATCTAAATTTAAATTAAAAACAAAATTGAAATCGCCCCCTATAATGACATTACCAGTATTAAATTGATGTAAAGTGGAGGACAACAGGTGAAAAAAGTTCGGGTCATCAATGTTGGGTCCGTAGACATTTGCAAGCGTGAAAATCTTATCCAAAATTTGGACTTCAACAATAAGGAATCTACCTGTATCTGAATACGTGGATTGACATACATTCACTTTCAATCGTGGATTAAAAAGAATACAAACTCCCCGACTAACCGATGAACCATGACAAAAGAAAGCTTGACCACCCCATTTATTCCTCCAGTAAGATACATCACTCTCTAAGCTGTGGGTTTCTTGTAAAAAGAAAATGTCACCTGGGTGAGAATGAAGAAACGCAAAAATTTTTCGTCTTTTCTTGGCCTGCCTAATTCCCCTGACATTATAAGAGCAAAGCTTTATACACGACATTTAGACAGGGAAATCTCACTTACTATGTACACTGTACACGATACTATAATGAAAGCAATTGATTGTACAGTAACGTAATTAGAACTTACAAGGGCAAATAACAAGTAATATGGAGTACTGATGGCAGAATGAAAAAATAAAAAGCAAAAATACAAACACAAAAATAAAGTCAAATGCAGACGTCCGTTGACACTGCTCTTCCCTAAAAGGTGGCGTCCGCGTAAAGTCTCCAGGATGAGACAGGCTAGAGATCCCGTCATGAAAACATAAGATAATTGGGCATAAATATATAAACATCAGTAACAGAGAAGATGATTAATGCCACAGAGACATGTCACACGAGGTCCCCAAAGGGTCATGGAACAGTTACCTTTCAGATGGCATGCTGTTGTTGGAAATCATAGGGCTTTCCTGCTAGACCCCTCCAAACACCATTGTAGAAACGAAGTTTGGTTCCATTTTGGTACAGCTCTTGTACTTGCAGACGCCATTTTCTTTTTTCCTTGAGATCCTGTTTAGTCAGGTCTTCCACTATATAATAGTCCTTATCTGCAAGGGCTCTTCTAGCGTTTTTAAGACCTGAACCTTATCTTGATAGAAGGTTACTTTGACAAGAAGGTGCCTCTCTCTCCCTTCCACGAATCTGCCATCCCGGTGGGCCCTCTCAATTTTGCAGGCAGGGATGCCCACCTCCTTCAAAACTGCAGTTGCTAAATCTAAGCAGCTCTCACCCTCATTGGATTTCAGATTTACGATTCTGATATTATTGCGTCGTGAGAATCGCTCCTGCTTATTAATCATGGCGTCATGTAGTCTTTTTTCCTCCTTTAATTTTTCAACTCGTTTCTCAATAGCAAGGTAACTCTCTTTAAGACGCTTTTTCTCACCTTTCAGTTCTTCCACTGATTTCCTCAAATCTTCTACTGCTTGGCCAAATTCAGCCTTTATCTTGTTGAGTTCTTTCGAGATATTTTTCTGTGTCCACCGTTTTGTTGAATTCTTCTGATAATGTAGAAAGGTCTGAGGGTTCGTCAACATATTCGGAGTCATCGCCTAGGCTGCGTTGACTAACATTAAGTTGTGAACGAGCAGTGCTTAATGTGGCTTTGGCAGCATGTTGTGATCTTTTTTCCTTCCCAAACTGCCAACTGGTCGTCCTCTTTTTGACATTTTGACACCGACACAGGAAAACTAGGTAACAAACACCGAAACAAACAAACTTTTTGCTGAAAAAGAGTGGTGGAACGTATCTACAAGGCAATATTTTCACAAACCCTCAAAAGCACGTCCTTACGCCGTCATAACAGGAAGCTGAATCAATAAAAAAAAAATAAATAAATGAATAAATGAATAAATAAATGAATGAAGGAAGGAAGGAAGGAAGGAAGGAAGGAAGGAATGAATGAATGAATGCATGAATGAATAAATAAGTAAATAAATAAATAAATATTTTTTTGTCCATCGTTTATTTCAATATAACTCAAAAAAATTTTACATGCTATAACACTAACATAATAAATTTTCTTTCAGATATGATGACTGATGAAATACTAGATCAATGTTCTAAAGAAAAACCATATGAAAAGCAATTACAAATGGCGTGGTACTTATCTACACGTTTACGAGATGTACTTCTTTTTGAACAAATGTAATCCTCCACTTTCAAAATAAATTTTAATTTATTGTAAAACTGAAAGAGATTCGGTTTACATTTTTGCAATCGGCAACTAAAGATATAATATTTACAATGAAGGATAAAAAATTCATGGGATGATCGCTTAACAAATTATACCCGAAAAAGACATCCTTCTTACAAAAAATAAATTTTCTCCCAAAAAGATATTGCTCAATATCTAGAAGAAACGAAGAAGTAAAAGGACAATTCCAAAACAAATGTTCCAAAGTTTCCTCTTCGGTATTACAAAAGCTACAAAAAGGGTTATCAAGCTTGTTCATTGAGCACAGAAGCTTATTTGTGCTTAAAATTCTGTGAAGGAAACGGAACTGAAAATAAATAATTTTTGTTTCAGAAAGTGTTAATGAAGGAATTTTAAAAATCACCTTCCAGTCTTCATTGGATAAATTAAACTGAGTATTCCATTTCCCCAATGATGTTGGAGGTAAAACAATATCAGAAATAAGTTTTGAATAAGCTAATTGAGAGGTGATAGCTCTTTGAGTAACAGCATCAGTATCATTTCTAGCCTCAGAAAATAAATTGGTCTTCCATTCGATAGGTATTGCTGAGATTAAACCAAAGTAAAGAGTAAAAGGAAACCTTGAAATACTATATTTTTCACAAAACAACTTAAAAGTCAAAGGCTTATTATTGCCAGAGAAAATGTCCTTAACATGGATAACTCCTGCCTTAAATAGCTTTTCGTAAAACACGGTTCTATTATTTACTTTTATAATACCATTATTCCAAAGAATTTGAATATCAAAATGATCCTCAGGAGTATAAAAGTTCATAGTACCCCAGGCTTGACAAATATTTCTAATAAAAGTATTACCAATATAATCCATGTCAGTACTTCTGAAATTGCAATCGAATAAAAATTGTCCCCCAAACTCATCCAAATAATAATCGAAAAAGATTTTCCAATTTCCATTGCCTTCATCTTTATACCTGTTCACCCAAGTAATTTTCAAAGCAGATATGAAACTTTTAACATGAGTAACTTTCAAACCTCCATTTTCCATAAAATTATACATAGTGTTTCTTTTTATTTTATCCGGTTTCCCGGACCAAATAAAGTTAAAAATACACGTTTGAACTTCGCTGATAAAATAATCGGGTGGATCAGGCAAAACTTGAAAAAGAAAAACAAGCTGAGAAAGAACAAAGGATTTAATAATAACATTTTTGCCAAAGGGAGTCAAATCTCTACCCGACCACAGATTAAGAATATTTTTGAGACGAGACAATTTCTGAAGATAATTCAATCTGAAAAGATCATTCCCATTATGATTAAAACTGATCCCAAGAAATTTCATAGGGCCCAAGAATGGTGTAATGCCAAAGTCAGAGAGATAAACAGGTTGGTCCGTAATAAATGGACCTAGAGGGAAGATGTGCGACTTGCTCATATTAATTTTAAGGCCAGATGCAGTATGAAATTCATGTAAAATACTCAGCATTTCAGAAATTGAGTCACGGCTGCCCTCGGTGAAGAAAGCAGTATCATCTGCATACTGAAGAATCTTGATCTCGTTGTTAAAAACAGTTATATCCCTGAAATTATCATTTAATGAAATTTGTCTAGCAAGAAGATCGCCACACAAAATAAACAAATAAGGACTTAACGGACATCCTTGTCGAACCCCTCTGTTAATTGGAAAAAGTCCAGTACAGTAAAAAAAAAACCGTTGTTACATACAGCATCAGTGCAACTATAATAAAATGTTCTAATCCAAGATTTAAAACTATCACCAAAATTAAAATAATCCAAAGTTCTATGAATAAAATCCCAATCTATAGAATCAAACGCTTTTTCAAAATCTAAGAAAAAAATAAAACCTGGAATATCATTTGCACTGCTATACTCCACTAAATCTAAAACAAAACGAATGTTTTCTCCGATAAACCTTTTCCGAAGAAAACCCGTCTGGTTATTATCGATAATATTTCCTAGCATATGTCTGAAACGACCGGCTATTGCTTTTGCTGCAATTTTGTAATCGGTATTTAAGAGAGATATTGGCCGGTAATTACTTAAATGTGATGGATCTTTATCCTGTTTCAAAATTAAAGTAATAATACTTCGAGATTGCTCAACTGAAAATTTTTGGTTATCAAAAGCTTGATTCAGCGAACTAACTACGAAATTTTGAATTGAAGGCCAAAAAAACTTATAAAAATCAATAGAAAATCCATCACTGCCAGGCGATTTGCCGTTTGTCATTGAAAATAAGGCAACCCTACATTCTTCAATTGTTAAGTAACCTTCACACGAAGTAAAATCTAAATCAGAATGAAACCCTGGAAGGTTATCAAAAAACGGCGTCGAACTACAGTGTCTGGCGGAGTATAGGGAGGTGTAAAAAGACCGAATTTCATCTAAAATTTGAGAAGCATCATTCATTAGTACACCGTCCTTATTCAATAACTCGTAAATAGTAGACAAGCGTCTATTACGTTTTTCCAAATTAAAAAAATACTTTGAATTTGTTTCACCCTCCTCTACCCACCTAGCCCTAGATCTAACAATAATACCCTCTAACTTATTTTTATATAACATGTGTAGCTTTTCCCGCGCATTCTCCAAATCATCCTGAGAGTTTGGAGCCATTCCATTAAAAATATCCGATTCAAGTTTGCCAATATGAGAAATAAGGAAGCGCTCGTAATTACGGGACTGAGTAGCTTTACGTTTACTATAAAAAATTGTTTCAGCTCGAATCTTAAATTTTAAATTTTCCCAAGTAAAAACCGGATCTGAATTTAACACAGAAGGGTCCTGTTTATTAAGGCTAGAATTCCAGAGAATTCTGTTGACCTGTGATAGAGTCATCGTCGAAATTGTAGAAGGATGGGTAGTAGTAGCCATTCCGACTCTGAAGTACAACAGCGTCACGCTAATAGCAACGAAAAACGCTCTCAATTTCATCATACTCTCTTTAATTAAATTTTCCATCTAACCTCGATCATCTTCAGTTAAAGATTACAATACAGAATTGTATACAATGTTGCACTATTAGAAGGTAGGTAAAACAGCACTGAAGAAAAGAAAGGAAAGCTGGTAGACAAAAGCCTGGTCAAGGGTGACCAAATCAGTAGACAGTCACTGGGAACAGAACAGTAAAGGAGTACAAGAGGACCACTGGAATAAACTACGGTTGAGTAGTTCTATTCATAAGAAGTCTACCAGTGGCCCACTCTTCCTTTCGATTCAGTTTAGGGGCAAATTCACTGATACAAACAGCTTCAGAAACTTGTCTACGCATAGGGTCGCCAGTATGGGTGTTAAGGACGCTAACGGTGTAATTGAAATCCAGCCCATTGTGGCATTCAGTTTTATGGGTATAGAGAACCGATTGCTTGTCATTCATATGAGCTAAATGCTCATCGAATCTCTCCTGTTTATATCTTTCAATTAACGAGTTAATTAAATCGATATAGGCGGGATCTGAAAGTAAAGAATTATTAAACTTCCAGTACCCTCTTCCCCTTGGTACGTCAGTTGGGTCAAATCAAAGAACGACCATACAGTGATCTGTATGAAAAGTAGGCTGGAAAAAAGCATCCTTAACTTTAAAGGACAGATGACGAGAAACAATAAAAAAATCTAATCTACAATGAATTTCGGAAATATTTGAATGCCAAGTGAAATATTTTGTTAAAGGGTTCCTGTCCCTCCAAATATCAATCAAATCATATTTTTCCATTAGGGTAAAACAATCTTTTCTAGCATTGAAGTTAATGCGACGAGCACCTCCTTCCTTATCAAGATCCAAATTAAAAACGAAATTAAAATCTCCGCCACAAATCATATTATCACATTGAAAGTTGGAAAGGCAGGTAGAAACATTACTATAAAAATTTGGTGAATCAAGATTAGGGCCGTAAACCGACAACAAAGTAAAAATACTACCACCGTAACCTACATCAGCGACAACAAATCTACCAGAGTTGTCGCAATGAATCTTCAAAATGTCAAATAAAGTTCCTGGACGAAAGAAAATCGCTACCCCTCTGCTTGATGAAGTGTCGTGAGAAAAAAGTATATTTCCGCCCCATTCATTACACCAGAACCGGTCATCACTAGATGTGCTATGTGTTTCTTGGATAAAAACAATATCAAAATGATGCCCATGGAGATAAGCAAACTGTTGTCGCCTTTTGCTAGGTTGTCTTAGCCCCCTTGCATTGTAACTTCCTATTTTAATCGCCATAATAAATAAAAAGAGAATTCATGTAAACGATACTTGGCCAAATTAGAACATTACTTGTACGTAAGTAAAAGAAAATTATACTTACAAAGTAAATATAACAAGAAATATAACTACGATGGATAACGAGAAAAAATCTAAAAATAGCTGGAAAGTTCAACCAACACATGGTCACCAGACCACGCCAGCTAAAAAAGGTCCAAAGACCTCAACGAGTAGTATGAGAAGCCATAGGAAATTTTCCTCAGGAAGGAGAAAATATCACAAAATAAGGTATCAAAGTCCTGCACAAGGGAAAAACTTCAGATAACTGTCATTTATTCAAAGTTATAAGGTTTCCCTGTTCCATCTCTCCATTTCCCGCCGGCAAATCTCAACTTGGTACCTCTATCGTACAAATCTTTCACTATATCGGCCCACTTCTTCTTTTCGAGAAGATCCGATCGTTTTTTTTATCTCCATTTATTTCTCAATTTTTACAGTTCGGTTAAAGTAAACGCCTTACAGGCAAGATTTTACAGTTGCTTAAAAGCACTTGTACAACCACAATTATATAAGTGAAAAGGAATATAAAAAGAGCAAGGCTATGAAAAGAACATCATTGCAGACGATAAATGCACTTATTGGCATTGTACTAACAAAATCAAGATTACTTCAGTCAATTCACCTATCATTGCATTGAAGGCAGTAAGCTGCAAACAATGAATACCAAAATTCCAAATGTAACAATTTAACTTTCAAAAGAAAGTAGATATTTATAATGTTCATGCAAAAATCAACATAATTTCCAGTAAATTCACCTGCCACTGCATTGAAATCAATATGTATGGTGCAACCAATGAATACTAGCGTTCTCACATATCCATAACATTTAACTTGCAAACAAAGCAGGTACGTCAACAAAAGAATTTTTTAATGCATTGAATCTACTTAACCTCCTTAGGGAGGTGTTCGGTTTTGAATTAATATAGACTTCCACTTTCAACACAAATTTAAGTTTGTAAAAAAATTCGTTACAACTTGGTAACTTTTCATTTAATTTACAATTGTAAATATAATATTTTAAATGCAAAATGAAAAGTTCATTGGGTGGTCTAGCAGTAAATTATATCCAAAGAAATAATCTTGTTTTGTTATAATAAACTGTTTACCAAAAAACAATTGCTCAGTGTCCAGAAGGAAACTAGACGATACTGGACAATCCAAGAATAGATGTTCAATGGTCTCGGGATCCCTATTACAAAAAGTACAAATCTGACTGTCTTTTTTCCCCATTAGGAATAGGAGTCTATTAGTTGCGAGTAAACGATGGAGAAATTTATACTGGAAATACTGAATCTTAGTTTCGCTAAGGATAGTCAAAGGGATTTTAAAAACAGTGCGCCATTGGTCGTAGTCAAAGTTAAATTGTCGGTTCCACTTGCTACAGGCAAGGGGACGGATATAGGAGCTATTAATAAAGGGTAAATCAACTTAGAAATACTTTTAACATTAAAAATGCTTTGGATAACATGGTCGTTTGGAACGGTGTCAACTTCACTTCTAAGTGAACTTTTCCAATTACGAGGGATAGAAGAAATTAAACCAAAAAATAGAGTAAACGGTGTTCCTCTTGCCTTAAATTTATCGCAAAACTGAATGTAGGAGAGTGGAGAACCATTGGCATGGAATAAGTCCTTAAAATACCTAAGTCCACCTTCATGAATTGTCTTATAATAAAAAATTGAATTATTAATTCTTACAAAATGGTTATTCCAAATGATCTGGTGTGCAAAATCATTTAACGGAGTAACAAACGATGCTTTAGCCCAAGCCATGCAAACCTCCTTTATGAAAGTATTCTTAATATTATGAACGTCACCTTTGCTATAATTACAATGAAACAAGAGCTCATTTCCAAATGGGGAAAGAATAGCATTAAAGAAAATCTTCCAGTATCCCGTATTGGACTTATGCAGAAAACGCTTTACCCAGGCAGTTTTCAAGGCATTGGCAAAACACTCAACATGAATAACTTTAGGCCCACCTTGATCTATAGGGTTAATCATAGTTTTCCTTTTTACCTTGTCAGGAGCTCCATGCCAAATAAAGTCGAAAATTATACGCTGAACATTATTCAAGAAATCTTTCGGAGGGTTTGGAAGAATCTGAAAAAGACCAATTGACTAATAGCGAAGGACTTAACTATAAAGTTTCGGCCAATAGGGGTGAGATCTCTTGTTTTCCACAAATTTAATTGATTTTTAAGTCTAGACAATTTCTGCAAGTAATTCAAACGGAAAAGATCATTACCATCGTGAGAAAAACAAATACCTAGGAATTCGATGGGACCATTGATAAGGCTCAGGTTAAGGTCGGCAAGAAAAGTGGGTGGGGAGGTAATGAAGGGACCTAAGGGAAAGATGTGGGTTTTCTGAAAATTCACCTGAAGCCCAGAGGACATCTTAAATTTGTTGAGAGTATTAAACAATTCAATGGTCGAGTCTACAGTTCCATCCAAAAGAATAACCGTATCGTCAGCGTATTGAATCACTTTTATATCAGAGCCATAGATATTAATACCATTAATGTTGTTGTTATAAATTATCGATCTTGACAGAATATCAGCACACAAAATAAACAAAAATGGGCTCAAGGGGCACCCTTGCCCTACCCCTCTTGTAGTACTAAAAAAACCAGTTGAATGACCGTTATTACAAACACAAGCAGTAGTATTCATATACAAAGTTGAAACCCAACGACGAAAACTCTGACCAAACTTAAAGTAAGCTAATGATCTGTAGATAAAACCCCGTTCGATACAATCAAAAGCTTTTTCAAAATCTAAAAAGAACAATAGACCAGGCAAATTTGTATCATTAGCATGGCTAATAAGGTCTAAAATGAACCTTATATTTTCCCCGATAAATCTATCTGAAATGAACCCAGTTTGATAATCACCAACACATTGATTAATTACTCTTTTCAATCTACAAGCTAAAGCCTTTGCCCCTATCTTATAATCAGTATTCAACAGTGTGATAGGTCTATAATTGGTTAAAAAACAAGGGTCTTTATTAGATTTACATAGAACAGTGATAACACCCCTACTTTGTTCGTTAGATAATGAATGGTTTTCATATGCGTAATTAAGAGAGTTTACAACCAGTTGACTAATTCTAGACCAGAACAATTTATAAAAGTCAGTTGAAAAACCATCAGAACCTGGCGTTTTTCCATTCGGCATTGAACATAAAGAACTATGGCATTCATCAATTGTAAGTTGGCCTTCACACATCTCAAAATTAAAATCATCTGACATAAATGGAGGGATAAACGAGAATATATCATAACAATTACAATAACGGGAAGAATACAATTTGCTGTAGAAATTACGGAGTTCAGCCAAAATATCATCATTTTTAGTTATATAACCTGTACTCGTATTAAGTTTATTAATAGTGTTGTTAACTTTGTTTCTTCTCTCTAAGTTTAAAAAATATCGGGCCCTAGATCTAACGATAATACCCTCAAGCTTATATTTGTAAAGTAAATTCAGGTCATTTTTGGCATTGTTAAGTTTACGACTCGTTTCCTGGGAGCTAGGCCGACTATCAATAAGTTGCCTCTCCAGTGTTGAGATTGTAAAAAGAATATCGTTTTCACGTTTCCTTAGAAACTGGGCTTTTCTTTTACTGTAACCAACAGTATAGGCCCGGATTTTATATTTAATGAAATCCCAGCGGGATAAAGGGTTGAGATGAACAGTGTTAATTATTTCGCTATCTATCAATTCATTAATTGTATCGACATAATTTTTGTCAGCCAAAAGAGAATTGTTAAATTTCCAGAACCCCTTTCCTCTCGGTTCATCTGAAAGTTGTAGGCCAAGAGTAACTAAAGAATGGTCCGATTGAATTGGGGGTTGAAAATCACAAACTTTCACCTTAAGACCCAGAGACCTAGTAATAAGAAAGAAATCGAGTCTACAGTGAATTTCTGCAATGTTGGAATGCCAAGAGAACGCTTTAGTCAAGGGATTACGCTCCCTCCATACATCAATAAGGTCAAACTCGAACATTGCCTGCAAACATTCATCCCTTGCTTTAAAATTGGTTCGAGAATCACCACCTTGTTTGTCTAAAGACAGATTAAACACGAAGTTAAAATCGCCTGCCCAAATAATGACATTACAATTAAAGGTATGCAGGTTGTTTGCTATATCGTTGTAGAACGCAGGGTCATCGAGATTTGGCCCGTAGGTACAAGAAGTGTTAAAGTGACAGTGTCAATAGAAAGCTCAGTGATAATACATCTTCCATAATGATCACAGTAAGTCTTATAAATTACAAAGTGAAGCTTTGGATTAAACAAAATGGCAACTCCCTTACTAAGAGTAGTACCATGAGAAAATAAAATTTGCCCGCCCCACTCATTCTTCCAGATATTTTCTATATCTACAGTACAGTGCGTTTCATGCACTAGAACTATGTCAAAAGCTTGACGATGAAAATAGGCAAATTGTTGCCTACGCTTAATTGATTGCCTCATGCCCCTGACATTACTAGTGCAAATTTTAAGATCGGTCATAAGTATTACAGAACATTATGGTTGTAATTAACAAATAAACTAAACCTTTAACCTTGATAAACCACGTAGCGGAGATGGAAGAAACATAAACACACAAAACAAACAACACATTCCAACAGGAAACAGAACAGTCAATCGGGAGAAAGTCTATCCCGAATTCCCCGAAGATTACAAGGAGATCCGGCAATAAGATCCCGAAATGGTCCTTAGAGGACATTGTTGAACGAACCGTTACACGAAGATCACAAAGTAACATACGGAGTAGATGACATGGCCTAGCACTACAAACGCAGCACAGGAACAACGACATCAGTAGACACAACAAAGGGTCCACAAGAGGGAAAAACCTCGAACATTCACGATTGTGACTTGCAGGCTCGGGAATCACCCCCCCTGAGAATCACAATGAGGGGTAGCGATGGGTCCCAGTGATGACGTAAAGCGTAGAGACATGGGCGTTCGTGGATGTTTAAATATCAATCTCTGCATGATAATAATGTGTAAAGAGCTTACTCGAACTTGAAAGGTCTTCCACTGGTATCTCTCCAAGAGCCCCCAGAAAAGTGAAGCCGGGTCCCGTTACGGAAAAGATCCTGTACTTTGTTGCTCCGTTTCCTCTTCTCCCTCAGGTCCACCTGGGTAAGGTCATCTATAATAAAATAAGGTTTTGATTGAAGTGCGTTTCTCGCATTTCGCAGAATTGAAATTTTATCTTGGAAGAAGGTACATAGAAGAAGGTACGGATATGCCGGTTCCTTCCCTCAACGAATTTTCCATCTCGGTGTGCCCTTTCAATTTTGCACTGAGGAACACCAGCCTCTTCAAAGATTTGTGCAGCAATCTGAAGGCAATTTTCCCCTTCACGTGAATCAACTCCAACAATTCTAACATTGTTTCTTCTCGAAAACCTTTCCTGTTTATTAATTTGCTGATCATGGAGTTTGGAGGCCTCTTCTAGTTAAACGATTTTCTGATCTAATGCAGCACATTTCTGCTTTAAGGTAGCGTTCTCAGTTGTCAGCTCGTCGATTGTATGCCTTAAATCCAGTATTACCTTGTTGAAATCATCTTGGAGCGTATTGATCTCCCTTAGCAATGTTCTACGAAGTCTATCAACGCTCTGGTTGACTTCACTAGCAAAGTCTTGTTCTGTGTCTGACTCCGAGTCATCCCGTGTACGATTAGACCTGCTAGTGGATAGGCCTGTTAGGCTAGAGGTAAGTTTACGCTGGGAGTTAGAGTCCTCCTGCCTTTTTCGATTTACACTTCCTTTTGGTCTTCCTCCTGGCATTTTCGGATGAAAGTGTATCTAGAAAGTCACTACAGCAAAGTCTTCGGCACAATCAAGTTATCTCAACGATATTTGCAGGATTTAGAGGCAAATTGTCTGGAGCCCATGAAACTATAGTACTTGTCACGTAGACATCGCAGGCTCGTCCCAAATAAATCAATCAATCAATCAATCAATCAATCAATCAATCAATCAATCAATAAATAAATAAAATGTGTAAGAATTAAGAAAAAGTAAATGTGTGAAAAACACATTTTGCGCACGTATGAAATCAACTTGTTACTTTAAAATGCCTACTTCCACTAAATAAAGTATATAATCTGCACTGTCGTTTAATTCGCATATAAATCACTTAGACGATGAAACGAACGTGCCGACAACAAACTCGGATGTGACATTGTCAGGTTTGACATTGTCAGGCTGGTTGATTTACTGAAAACATGGCAACCATACACTGAAGACCATTCTTACACGATCATTCCTATACGGTATCATACACAAAATATGCCGTACGGTAAGGTACTGCGTTCGAATAGGCCTAATTCTTCTTTCCTTAACAAGTACGACGTGTCTCTCTCCTTGCCCATGACAAGTGCACTGTAGAACGATTGTTTTCGACAAGTTCTCTTTTTAATAGTTCGCACTGGCGTCACGGTCCGGACGGATTTGTAAAATTGTCAACAAGGTCCGGATTTCATGTGTTTCCCACATGACCCCTACTTCTGCTTTGCGGGTTAAATAGTTTGAAAGGTTTACTGGTGGTATTAAAGGTCTAACCAAGTAATATACCGCTGGCTTGAGTCCGTGAACAAATACAGCACCATTTTGCATCTAGACACCATTGAAAACCGGAAAAATTTCGAAAGCGAAGGGGACACTCTAAGACCCCTACATCAGGACAGTGATCTATGCCCCCCTTGCTAGAAAATAAATATGGTAACCCTAGGTTGACGACAAATGGTATGATCTAGGGGATATGTAATTGAGTAGTGGACATGTAGCCTATGGATAGGGTGATGGACAAATGTAACAGAGATATACTAGAAGGTGAATATGGGAGAATTGCAGGCAGAATAAATGAAAAGGGATGCATAATTCAGTAGGATTCTTGTATTATCTCAGCTCATACGATGGCCACGGCCGTACACAGCGGGGGGCGGGCAATTACCCCCAGAAATTTTCAAAGTGCACCGTTTCCAACTTTGAGAATATACAGAGAAAACTCAGTAAAAATATAAGAAATAGCTGTGATCGTAATGATAGAACTTAAACAATTTCAAATAGGCAGATCAATATTTTCATGCCTATATCTGTACACATCACCAATCATTTACAGCTCTATTAGGATGTATTTCTAGCCTACTTTTCTAAAATTCTCGCGCTACACGCGATTATACATAGCTACAATGTTGCTGTTGTTGCTATACGTAGCTTCAATCGTCAATGGCTTAAAAACATTTTTAAAACGTGCCAGTTTAGTCATAAAAACGTTTTATAACCAATAACACTCCCTTCCCTCCCTTAAACCCTCCCCACACCGGAATCAATGGCTGAGGTCATGCTTCACGTCATATCCACCACCCTCTCAAAAAGGACTTTTGTCGCACTTAGTCACAACTACTTTTCGTTTTCCTTTTAAAGCCGAATCCCTCAAAAATTGCACCATTTGCTATTTATGCGTCCTCCTTCAATTACAAATTTTTGCCAAGGGGGAGGGAGGCACCCGTTCCTTTTAGTCCCCTCCCCCAGGCCACAGATCAGTAATGCCCACTTTTTGCCCCCTAGCAAAAAAGTGTATGTGCGGCCTTGTGTATTACCATTTCTCATGGATTGATTTTTTCCCATTATTTGAGAAATGGCAGACATGGGATTCGAATTTCAAGGCTGGGTACTTGCAGCTTAAAACACGTGGGAAGTGCGGTTTCCGGCCATCTGGAGCAAACATTTTCTTGCACGCTCCGCGCCAACCGATGGTGGCGCTCCGCTTAGATAGTCTTGACAAGTCTGACCCTCGGCGGTGCCGGCCCCCCATTTGTTACCTAGGCCCCCCTAAAAATTTCTTCCTAGCTACGCCCCTGACCCACGCCCCTGACCCATCCCCCATCCCCCATCCCCCTCCTCCAGGATGACACACAGGCACATGTGAAAAAGGTAGGGTCCTCCCGAGTGTCAACTGTCTGCAGGCACGCCAGTTGTTGTTCCGCTGAGCTGGTGTCTTCAACTGCCAGTGTTGTATTCAAGTCATCTTTATCAAGTCAAGCCTCAACTCATATACCTTCAAGTCAAGTCACAAGTAATATTCCTTCAAGTCAAGTCAAGTCACAAATCGTTATTTTGAAAATAAAAATATACTAAGCCTATGAACCAGACTGCAGTTCCTAGAAATAGTCTCAATATGAATCAGGCGGTAGACCTTAATTTTTCTAGAATTTAAGAAATATAGGATGTCCATTTTGAAGACAATACAACCAACATTTTCGCAAGACAATCATTGGACCACAAAAGCTTACAAAAATAGAGTAGCTTCCACTATGTAAGGAAGAGAAGCTAAGTTATTACGGAAATAGGATTGTTTTAAAATAAGGAGAATAACCCCAAACATAATCATACTCATTATTTTGTAGTTCCTGCATAATGTGTCAAACTTTTTTTCATGTATGATTAATATTCTCTTAAGGGGTACAAAGTCACCCAACAAATGAATGTATGCTAAAACTGGTAAAGGAGAAAAAAAGTAGCACCATGCCTGTTATTTTCCCAAAATATTCATTAGACGTTATATTATTATATTATATAAAATTTCAGAAAATTTCTGAAAAAGCAACGTCGAGGATGCCATAATTTCATCGCGCAGGGCGTCCGTGTGAGTAAAGGTTTATGATAGAGCTTACACAGGGCCGTGGTCGGCGGAGAGGGGGGCAGAAAATCGTAAATGAAAGTTGGCCTACTTGAGAAAAACAATGAAGGGCTGAAAATGTTACTGTCCAAATTAAGATTTCGAACCACGGAAATCACATTAAAAGGTTCCATTCCTCCCCAATTTTTCCCTGGAATTTTCCGGACCCCACCGTGGGCGCGTTCTAAAGCGGGTTCCTCTTCCTATCAAATTAGCTATCTTTAAAAGATACACCGCTTGGATAGACCAGCATATACGCTGACTAAAGATAAAATAGAATATGATGACTTTTAATTATATTCGCTAATCTCAATGAGATGGTAAAGAAACTTTTAATTAATTTTACTGCAAGTATTTTTTATGATATGTTAGAACGCAAATATTGCATATTCAGGATGAACCAAGAAGTTACTCTAAGTGTGAACTTTACATCTTAATGAGAAATATATTGTAACATGATTCTGAAAGCCATTCATGAAATGGGTTACCGGGGTACACTATTTAACTTGAGGTGACTGCATTTCCTCTTTAAATCAAATCTAGTTTTCTTCTTGAAATCTGAATTTGTTTCTAAAGTGTGAGGTCTGTAAGAAAACAATGTAAACATCGAACCTTAAGGTCTAAAAGGCCCCCCCCCCCCCATCTGGGAGATATTTCATCGAACATTTGCTTGCAAGGCCTACTTTACGATGGTGGCTCCCCCATGTCGTGCTAAGAGCGATAGGGAGAATCCCGCGCCGAGTGCCAGTCTTGTAGCGGTGCCATGTCACAGTTGAAAAATACAGTTTAAATGTTATCAGTGCAAAGCTTTACCAAAGATGGCACCGTTTTGGATCTAGAAAAGTTTTGAACAAGAAAAACTTCTCCAAGATTAGAGGTGTCGTCCATCTCTTGTGGCAACACACCTTTCAATTATACCCTACGAAATCACTTAAAGTGGATATGACACGGCCAAAGTAAGTTTCTCAGTAAATATTCTTTGGCCAAATCTTGAAATAAAGCAAACGTTTTTCTGTCTAAACTACGTCCATACACACCGGAATACGACCTTGTGAATTCTCAAAAACAGGCCACACTCAGTCCATCTGAAATCCGAAAGCGAAAAAAAAAAAACGTAGTGAAGCGCGTCTCAAGACGTGACGTCATTGGCAGCAGGGTAAGTAGCATGTACGACTTCTGTGCATGTACGAGACAGTTCATCTATCGTTTCCACACACCGAATCATAGACATGGTAACGCACATTAGTAGGTACATCATCTGAACTAACACCTGTGCTACCGTAATACTTGAGTAGCGCGTGCTTAGCATTCGCAATAACACTGTCACTGCAGCCTATAACAAGCGCTTGTTATAAACTGTTCAGATCATACATGTGCATTGCTGTTTTGTACAGCGCGCGCGACCATACCGCGTACTTTTTTCACAGAAACTGAGCTGAGCTTTATGTATGTAGGAAAACTAAAACACGCAGGCTCATATGCACGCGTTCATGCTGGTCAATGATGTGCTTCCAAGCCCCCGACGTGGTCCGCGCCAAAGACGTGTATGCACGCGCGCAAAGTCTTCGTAGCGCGCGTGCTTGAGTGCACGCGCGCCTTAGCATGCACAATGTGCATGCTAGTGTTTGCACCGGGTACCCGACCGACGATGTCAGGACCCGGTTCTGAAATTGCTACCCGGATCCAAGGTTTCACTAACATATAAAGATTGCACGTGTGACAGAACACCTAACATGTTTCTTTTTCCTGGCAAAATTTATCACGCACACGCCTAAGAACACTTGTCATGCACATACGTGAGGTACGCTGGTGTTATATTATATCAACGTGCAAAGCAAAATTTCTTATTATGACTTTACAACAAAATTGTAGCCTAACAGAAGTTATATTTTCGGGTACCCGGGTACCCGACAGACCATCGACTTCGGGTACCCGGTTCCGAATTTTGGACCCTGTGCAAACACTAATGCACATCATTGTTTCGCGCTTTGTGTTCTGTAGTGTGATGTAAGCATTTTTATGAGTTTGCTAGGGTATGACCCTTTCCCAAAGCGTTGCAATAGTTCCACATCTTGATACGCGTCCTAATACATAGCGCAGTGCGAGGTGCCGCCACTTGCGTCATAAAAGTCAGGTGACCTGTTGCGGCATTTTTCGATATTGGATTTCTGGACGTTTTTCTTCAAATTCTATTTATGCCGAACTGCGCCGGCTTTAATTGTGTGTGAGATGATACTTTTACAATACTGTATCTAGTCTTGCAATGCACAAAAGTTATTTTGGCCGTGTCATGCCCACTTTAAAGGGAGATGGCAGTCACCCCAAGTTTATTTTCAAATATCTGCTAAAACTACAAATATCCTCTTGTTTTCAACTTGTCTTATAACTTATCATATCTTTCATTATGTTTCTGTATAAAAAACATTGAATATTGAAGTTCATCCACGCAGTTGTTCTGCATGAAATTAGCAAATAAGTAACGAAAATATCGTCACATGTTTGGTAGGGGCCATTCCTGAATTAGGATGACGCGTCACACTAACTCAAATTTTTTTTTGGGGGGGGGGACTGCATTTTCCCTAAAATAATGCGGATTCCTGGTATATAATCAGTTCAGTTTTTTCGGAGCTTTACCAAAAATAGCACCATTTTGCATCCAAGCCACCCCACGCACCTTTTGACTTACGCCCAGCCAAAAAGGAGGAAGAATGTCACTTAATACTAACAATTTGTAACGATGTAATCAGTTCAAGGTTTTGCCAGAAATAGCACAATTTTGCACCTAAGCTAGGCTCTTACATGCACCCCTCCCCTCCTCACCCTTCCCCAGGATGGCACTAAAAGAGGAAGGGTCCGCCCTGATGTCGAATATCTGTAGGCACGCCACTTGGTGCTACACTTAGAGAGTATCATGATGAACTGCCCCCACCCAGGGATTTCGCCCATGCGACAACCCTGTGCAAGCACACAAATATGGAAATTCCTTGATGAAGGAGTGATTTTGTTCTTTAGGAGGAGGGGAAAATGCTAAGGGCAGAAGGGGGTATTTGAAAAAATAAAGTTCTTAATAAAATGGTGGAACTTAAAAAGATAGTACAAATGTTCCATTGAGTTCTAAACTTAGTGATTATAAAATGGAGTTAAAACAAAGCCAACAAGCATACTACAAAGTTCGTAAATTACTTTGATTGCCAGATACCATCAAATTGCATCTTGGAAAGTCCCCAGACCCCGTGGCATGGCCATTTGACTTATTAATAATTAGTATTGTCTACCCTATTCCGGAATTGCAGAGGTCACAATGCATCATACAACAAGATTTCATAAAATGTTTTCCGTTTGTTTACTAATCTTGATTGTCGAGTACTAGAAGGTTGCATTTAACAGCGTTTCAGTAAGATATTACTTTCTTGAAAACCCTCCCACCCCATCAAGTCTTCACTCCTTCGACGATCACAAGTTTGGTCTTCTCCATCACGTAGTAAACCCCCATGGGTTAACAATACATACACCCACACATACGAAGACTACATTAAACACCATTTATGTTAACATGTGGTTTCATTTCTTCTCACTCATATTTTATAGACAGAGAGCGTTCGTTTATGTTCATTCCTATTTTGTAGACAGGATATTTGCTCAACACCATTCTGTGCAAGGGGCGATGAGCCGAAAAAGATTGTAAAGGCCATTTTTAACTTGCTAAACGTGACGTGTGCTTGTAATTAGGGTTGAGCCTTGCCCTTGCAAGTATGCGTTGGAATGGTTGCTTTACTCTGAGTTATACTAAAGCTATACTTTTTTTCGACCCCTGACTTCAAGGAAATAGTTGAGTTTTGTTCTTAAATAATTTTATGGTAAAAAGTCCATGGGACACTCAGCGACAACCATTGTCATTCAATGTCGCCAAGTGAAATATGTTCAAGTCAAGTCAAGTCGCAAGTCATTTTTTTCAAGTCAAGTCAAGTCGAAAGTCAAGAAATGTACAACTGGAGTCGGACTAGAGTCCAAGTCAGGTACTCGAGTCAAAAACCCTGTCAACCGCCCCCCCCCCCTAGAGATTTCGCCCGGGCTACGGACCTGGTCTAGCTTTACTATTAACTGTATGGAACAGACCTCTTGAACAAAGTGAAACGACAAAAATTTACAGCCAGCGGAGCACTCCACATTGCTTTGAGTACTATTGAACAGACCTTCCCGCCTTGTGATTTAAAGAAGGTAGGCCGTCGGGGCCACTGACAGCCTTAACAAAAGACTGCATATATATGATTTTTAGGTGTAAATTAGTTGCGCGGGTTGTGCTATCATTGTGTTACATGCCAAAGATCCTTCTGTGGCTTACATTTGCTGAGTGGTAGGGTATGTTGGGACTGGAACCGAGACCCTTTGTTTGTTAAAAAGGGTTTGGTCATATTCCATTTTGTACTTTAAGTCTACTTTCCTTCATTGTTTAATACAACAGTCTCTTCGGTCATATTTGTGGGCGTATCTTTATTTCATTCAATCTTCCAGTTCTGATGGGAAATACATCACATACACCCACCCCTTCGGTATCTGTCAACATTATTTGAGGATAGGCCTAGTATTAATATTTTGTGGTATCTTTTAATAGCGACGTCGTCAGTGAGCACGTGTACTATTAAGGAATTCTTGACCGAGTACCTACAATAATGCAAATGGAAGTCTTTCAGGACTGATGGTTAAAGCTTCATCTAAGTTTTGAGAACTCGTGTTTCGGAGATGTACATTTAAGAAATCAGAAAGATTTCCGGGTTATACACAGATGGACTGGGATAGCGAGGAAAGTTTGGTTTTATGATTGCTCAGTGGATGCTCTCTAATATATAGCTAGAGTAATATCATTTTGAAACATTCTTCTGACCAAACATATGTGAGGTGTAATGTTCGACAGGGAGGGGGCTTCCACAGCTTGCTTTTACTCTCTGGATCCACCCCCTGGATATAATAACATTAAGACCCAAAGATCCGAGATAACTGGCAACGCTTTTAAGGAAGTTCGCAGACAGCTCGCTTTCAGAGGCGCAAACAGTCACCTTTCTCAATTAAAAAGTCCTCATTCATTTAGAAAAGGACAATTATCGTCATTCCCGACTAGGTAGAGGTCAAACTTACTACCAACATTGAGGAATTTTGAGTTAAAATATTTTACCATTATTACCATCAGTGATTATAATTTTCTAGTCTGAGCGAAATGGTCAAAAACGAGCCTGAAAGCTTGAGTTGGTATTTCATTAGTGTCTCATTGATGATTGTCTCATTTTACTTACTTGAATGAAGCAACGCTCCTAACCTCTCACGTCCCTACCAATCCTTGGGGAGGGTTGCTACAAATTTGTAAAGGTAAGGGTAATGCTTATATCTAAGAATATAGAATTACCAAGCAAAAAGAAGAAACGTTGAGAGTAGTTATATTTCAAATCATTTGTCAAGAAAAAGAAGAGTTTCAATTGTGATAAATTCTAAATTCTGTTCATTACAGGTGTGAAATAAATAGGCTCAGTCCACTTTTGTAATTATAGATAATATTCTTGTGTTTTTAATACAATTTGTAAAATCGTACGAAATGCCTCTGTGGTAGGTTAAGTTGACAAATTTGGTACCTTCGTCTTAGATAAATCAAAAAATATCCTCACGATGGAATCACTAATCCATAAAATGTAGAACTGGCCAAAGCACAGGTCAAATGAAAAGACATTTCATCATCATAAAGTTATCAGATTGCCTTTTGGAACACAGTTTTAGTTATTAGGATGAAGGCACTTCAGAGAAGTATCACTGTTTTGTAACCTTACTAAAACGCTCCTGTTTTCATTTAATGTTGACTGTATGACATTACTCCTTCTACACACCCTTGAAGTCATAGCTAGTTAATTAAGCCTTCAGTCTTCTTACCACGGTTAACTTTCCTGCTATGATGGTCGAATTTTCATTTCCGAGAAGATGAGGTTGCAGTTATGATAATGATTCCAAAAGATGTTCTCACCCCTTCCTCCGTTATAGTTACCGTTTAGGTTAGAGAGAGTGCAAAACCTACCGCACCTGCCATTTGGAAAAGTATAGCAATAACCACCATAGCAATAAGTGCAAAAGTTACTGGCGTACCACCAAGCTCCTCTGTGCCTCTGCGCACAGTTGTGATTTCTACATCCGTCGTTGTCCTGATCATATGTGCTGAAGGAACGTCTGTGCGTGTACTGCATACCATGACCTGTGTAAACAATGGTGAAGAAGTGAAGTGAAGAAAGATGTTCAATCTTATCTGTGGTGCAGTTTTGAGACACGAATGTTTGCAGGAGAAGTAATTTTGTGCCTTCTATTTTTATGGTATTGGCATCATTAAGGTTTGAATTCTAGGGGCTACAGATCATTTCGCTTTCGTTATGGAATATGACTAACGTCAGAAAGTATACGACACGTGTTCCGTAATACCGTAGTTACGAACAGAAACGTTTTCATCAGAACAGATATCACTCGAAAACAAAACATTTTAGAGGTGGAAATGTATCGCAAAAAGTAAAAAAGTGGCGTTGTAATTTTCCAGACTCTTCATTCTAGGAAGGCATATAAAATTTTTCTTTGAAGAATCCGTTTTATCGTTTGTTCTGAAATCCATAATATGTTTTCTTTTGAGTTATATGGTAATGATGCTAATATTTACTATCAATGTGCTTATGAACTCAGATTTAACGTTATACATGTTACATTTTTACTATCACACTCTCTTATATAAATGTTGTGTGTTTAACATAATAGCTTTTAATTAGCGTCTTTGTCCCAACGACCGGAAACTTTACAATGGTATGAAAGTAAAACAATTAAACTATTCTTTTCTTGAGAGTGAATATGAAGAACACACTAATTCGAAAAAAATGGTTGAGAGGAAAGTACTTTTCTTTCAGAAAGAATAACAAGTAAATATTTAACAGATGGGTTGACTTAGAGCGTTAATGTAGGAAATGCTACAATTAGTGAGATTCATTCTTTAAGTTTGTATCCAGTAATTTCGTTGACAAAACCTTTCGTTTCTTTACAGTTTTCATGAGGTTTTATATGAGTTAAACAGGTTTCTATAAGACAACAAATTTGGCATAAACGTGAGTCCGAGGATCATTCTAAATGCTAATAGAGGAACACCAGTTTTCCTGGTACACACTTAAGGAAAAGCTGCGCAAAAGAAAGTGAGAGTGAAGTGCAGCTTTTTCTAAAGTTATTCTTATAATGACTTTCGATTATAGGAATAGTTGCTTTCACTTCTGCTTGAGAAATTGTTCTCTTGAATCTATAACAGGGTGATTACATTTTACGCCTTCTCCAAAGCTGGGAACTACTGTCCGGTTTTATTTCAAAAGTAAAAAGAAACAGTTAAATGGAAGCAATTAATGGAATGGATCTTGTACAAACCCGCCGTTCCCGTACGACCTCCAAGATTATCAATACGAAATTTGTTGTTGTTATCGTTGATCCGAAAGGACGCATACTCGTCGTATTTTGATGACCCTCCAGAAGTAATAATATCAATTCGGAGTCTGTAGTTCTTCTGATTGGTAAGATAATGTAACTGTTCATTTCCAAGCCAGAAGTCACCATCAAATGACCCGAAGCCATATCTATAGCTAGTCCAGTTTTGATAAAAGTTTGTAACACCATCTGTGCGACGCTGGAACACCTTTGGGATAGTGTAAAAAGTGAAGCTACTTGACAGTATCTGCTTCTAAGTAGATTTGTACTAATGTTTCTTTAGAGCTTCATTGCAATAAAATTGCAATGCCTCTACTGCAAAATAAAGTCAGTGTTTGATGCATTTTAAAGCAGGGAACTGAAGAAACGGAAAAGTATAGAATTCTCCATTTTCCCCCATTCAGTTGAATGATACTCATACGAAAACTACTTTGAAATGGATTCTTCATTTAATTCTCCATAGATATATAATTCATAGCCCCCAGTGATTTTATATGTAAAATTAGAAAACAAATTCTGTTCTGATACTAGTCATTTTTCATGCAAAATCGAAGACTTGCTTTAGGCTAAATCTTATAGACCATCTGAAATCTCAGTCACATTAGAAGTGATCATTAGAACTGCTTGAGAAAAGTCGACGTCTTTCTGACTGTTTTACCACAACCTTATTAAAGAACCTTATCACATAAGAAAAAGAAATTATTTACCGTCCACCCTCTACCGTTAGTGTTCATTACACATGACACGTTGAATGGTGATCCTGGCCATCTGGATGGGAGGATAGTATAAACACCGTCTTCTCTATAACCAGCTTGGTATGCATCATAACAATCTGTGTACATTCTACATGTTTCTCCGTCTCCGACATAACCGTTATTACAATGACATTGTCTTAAACTGTTTTCCTCTCTGCATTCTGCGTTAAGGCTGCATCTGTAGCTGGAGTCAATGCTGAGCCTATCATTCTGACAGGTATATTTGATGGAGCAGTTGAAGTTCACGTACGAGCCGCCATTCTGAGTGTGATGAAAAAAACTTAGCTGCTTGCTATCCGACATATGCCTCCCTCTTTATTCTTCTTAAATTAATGACTTTCTGATGTCTTTAGTTTAGGTCTATTCGTATAAACAAATCTTATATAAAGTTGCAATTCTATGAAAATTTTCAAATTTCCGTCCTAAATGTGAATATGAAGTTGTAAACTACACACCCCACAAACCATGTGAATATACTACAAAGATTTGGTTCTCACAAGAGACTAAAGTGTGTTACTTACTTGTAATACTTTATTGATTTCAGTGACGTAACACCCGCATTCTTCGGGAGATACACATTCGTGTGGATTATACTAAGCTTAACAAGTATGTACTAACTGAAAGGTAAATGATACCAAGCACTTCAGAAATGCTAAGTAGATTGCCAGGTGCAAAAGTCTTCAGTAAGCTAGACGCTAATTCATGGTTTCATCAGATTCCATTAACTGATTCATTACAATTGTTAACTACTTTTATATCACCATTTGTGAGGTTTGCCTACAGAAGAATTCCATTTGGAATCACGTCGGCACCTGAACACGTCCAGAAAAGGCTTGCCCAACTCTTAGATAGATCTTGAAGGTCTAGAGGTCTACATTGATGATGTGCTCATACATGCACCCAATCAAAAGCTGCATAACGAAAGATAAGAGGCAGTTTTGTCTCGTCTGGAAGCAGCAAGTATGACACTTAATAAAGAGAAGTGTAAGGTAAGTTGCAGAGAAGTAAACTTAGTGGGTCACATTGTATCAGACATGGGAATTTCCCCAGACCCTGATAAGATTAAAGATTTGAGGGAAATGGCTACACCTCAAGATATTCATGGTGTTAGAAGGTTTCTTGATGTGATAAACCAATTCAGTAAATTTTCACCTTCATTGTCAACCCTTACTTAACCTAGAAGAGATTTACTCCAGACGGATCGAGATTGGAGGTGGACTGAAAATCATGACAAAGCATTTAATGAAGTCAAATCAGTCATCTCAGACAGTCCTTGTCTGGCTTTGTTTGACCCAAATCTCAAAGCAAAGGTGTCTAGCGATGCCTCTAAAATAGGGTTGGAAGCTTGTCTATACCAACAACAGCAAGATAGTGAATGGCGGTTAGTATTTTGTGGGTCTAGGTCCCTGACCAGCACAGAGCAAAATTATGCTCCTATTGAAAGAGAAGCGTTAGGAGGCACGTGGGCTTTTGATACGTTTGCTCACTTACTGATAGGTCTGAAATTTGAAACTGAAACAGACCACAAACCCTTGGTTACTCTTTTGGGACAAAATGACCTGAATGAGTTGCCTCCCCGTATCCAAAGGTTTTGTATTCGCCTATGCGTTACAATTTTAGCATCAAACACATTCCTGGTAAGGGACTAATTGTGACCGACACACTGTCTAGAGCACCATGCAAGACTAACCCTTCACAGGAAAGTTCAGTATTGTTGAAAGAGGTAGAAAGCTATGCCAGGTATGTTGTATCAGAGGTTGCAGTTACTCCTAACTGCATGTGTAAAATGCAATGGGAACAACAAAATGATGTAATATGTTCCAAGTTGATTGAGTACTGTAAGTCAGGATGGCCTGACAAACTATCTCTGTCTGGAGTCTTCAAGGTGTATTACCCCTTTCGGGCAGAGATTAACTACATAGATGGCATTCTGATGCGGGGTACAAGAATTATTGTTCCTTGTAGTATGAAACTAGAGATCTTAGATAAACTTCATGAGGGCCATCAGGGCATTGGGAAGTGTAGAGAACGAGCTAAGGCTTCTGTATGGTGGCCAGGACTTAGCAATCAGATATCAGATTTGGTCCACAAATGTACAGCATGTATTCACAATAGTCAGGAAGTAAGGGAACCTATGATCCCTTCGGATTTTCCCTACCGTCCCTGGGAGAAAATAGGAGCTGATCTTTTCAGTCTCCATGGTACTACTTACCTTGTGGTGGTAGACTATTATTCTAGGTTCATTGAAATAGCCAAACTAGATCACCTTAAAACAAGATCCCTTGATGTTATTTTGCATCCGAAATCAATGTTTGCTCGTCATGGTGTACCTGATATACTAAGATCTGATAATGGTCCCCAGTTTTCAAGCTGGGAATTTACCAAGTTTGCAAAGGATTATGGGTTTGACCATGTGACCAGTAGCCCTTTGTACAGCCAGGCAAATGGGGAAGTGGAGAGGGCAGTAAAAACGGTGAAAGGTCTCCTGAAGAAATCAGGCGATCCTTACCTGTCCTTGATGGCTTACAGAGCCACACCCCTGGGGAATGGATATAGTCCAGCTGAGCTACTTTTTGGTAGAAGATTGAAAACTACCATCCCCACGGCACCCTCACTGCTGACCCCTACCCTGCCAGATCAGCGCAAGCTAAGAGCTCATGAAGAAAAGTATCGACGGAAGTATAAACTAGGGTATGACAAAAGGCACAGGGTAGTTCAGTCAGTTAGTTAGTTAGTTAGTTAGTTAGATGGGACTTAACGACACATCAACACTAATGTGTTATGTAGTGTCATCTAGATAAAAACGGTAAAAATAAAAAGTAAAAACGTTGGGGAAAATCCTAAAATGTCTAGACAAAAGCAAATGCGGGAGTCATGTCAAAACTTTCTGTAAAGGTTACTTTCTATGAGAAAGTCCAAAATGAGAGAGGGGTCTACGTGCTCAAACAATGTCTTCAGTTCTGGCACAGTGTAATACTTCTGACGAATATGGGAGTATTCATAGCAGTCGACGAGAATGTGACTGACGGTGACATTGCAATCACAGGGGATACAATATGGTCTCTCTTCCCCGTGGAGCAAATAAGCATGGGTGAGGCAAGTGTGGCCGATTCGTGCCCTAGTCAGTACCAAATCATCTCTTCGTTTTCTGGGGGTTGCATTACCCACATCCCACCGTTGGTTTGACCTGGTAAAGTTTGTTTCTCTGGGAAAGAATCCCACATTTTCCTGCCATTTAGATTTTTATATAGCCGTTGATGTTAGGGCGATAATCAGTGTGGGGTACTTGGAGGTTGGAAATTTCCATCTGTAGGGCCCTCCTTAGCTAGCGTGTCTGCCTTTTCATTTCCGTGTATGCCCACGTGACTCGGAACCCACGCGAGCAAAACTGACTTCTGCAGTCTCACCAAACTGGAGTAAATTTCACGGAGAGACATCACACAAGGGTGTTTTTCCTCATGGCCTTGAAGAGCAAAAAGGCTGGATAGTGATTTCTGTGAAGACAATAAACTGGCGGTCGTGCAAGGTTTTCGATCAACTCGATGCCATCTTAAGTGCCTGGATCTCGGCGGTAAATATCGATGCATCATGGGGCAATCTGACTTGCAAGAATGTATCTCGGCCTGCTGCTGCAGCTGCCACCGTTGTTCGTGGCTTTGGAACCACCCGGTATAGATTGGATGATAACGACGGTACTTTTTTCTAAGTTCATTAAAGCTGGCACGGTACACCAGTTCATTGGTTGAGTTTTTTTGAGATGTTTCTCAAACTAAGGTAAATAACTGGTTTGACTATTTCCAGGGGGGAGTGATTGAGAAGGTAAGCTGTGCTACAGAATCGGGGTTTGGTACACACCTGTGATAAAGCTCCACCAACGCGAATAGAAAAAGGAGGGATAGCCTGATGGTTTCCTCGTGTATATTGTCACTAAACGTATGGTTGAAGGCCGTCTCAAAGGTCGGGTTTTGTCTATGACTCCTCATTTTAGGGCAAATGAAGGACAACTTTTTTCATCTTAAATGGAGGGGTGGCTCGTTCGCTTCGATGTAAAGACTCTGCTTGGGGAGGTACGGAAAGCTCCGAGGCAGATCCTAAGACCTTGGTTTTGTATGGGCAGGAGTTTCCTGAAGTATGACTCACGTGCAGAGCTGTAAACAACACCAACCATAATCAAGTTTGGACCTCACTGGGGATCTGTATATCGAAGCAAAACGGGGCGATCAGCGCCCCAGTCCATCTTTGAGACGACCTTCCACAGTTTAGTGCTCCCTGACATTTCCCGCCTGAGATGGTCGATATGGGCTTTGAAGTTGAGCTTATTGTCGAGTATTAGGCCAAGAATTGGTCTGAGGAACAACTGGGATGTGGGACACCGTTCAAACTCAGTCTGGGTCGCAATGGGCACCTCTCCGGTTGCAAGTGCATGCAAACATTTTTTTGGTCCGAGAAAAACGGAATCCGTTTCTGTCAGCCCAACGCTGGATGTTAACCCGGCAATTTTGCATCATCTCTCTATAGATCTCTGTTCCGTGAGGAACAGGTATGAAAAGTCATCCACAAAAAAAGACTTTTCAATCCCAGGGTTCACCACTTTGGCGATGCTTTTTTAATTTTCATGATGAAAGAGTAACTGACAAGATCCCTACCTTGGGGAACACCCATTTCCTGATTATGTACCTCTGATAACAACTCCCCACACGTACACGAAACACACGATCTTTCGGAAGTCTTGAATGAAAACGGCATTCGGCCCCTCAACCCGCACTGTGAAAGTCTTTCAGAATGCCTTATTTCCAATGGTGTCGTATGCCTTCTCCAAGTCAAAATACCGAAACAACATGGTGTCCGCGAACAAGACCGTCACGAACTGTAGATTCCAGGCGCACAAGTTGGTCAGTTGTACTGCGGCCACGCCGAAACCACTCTGAAAACTATTATAAAATTGTTTGGTTTCAAGAAACCAAACCAGACGGGTATTTATCATTCGTTCAAATGTCTTGCACAAACAGCTAGTAAGGGAAATAGGGCGGTAGTTTTGAGCCTTTGTTGATCCTTACCTGGCTTAGCAATGGGAATGATGGTGGCTTCCCCCCCAAGCAGCTGGAAAGTTGCCATTTCCCATATGCCGTTGAAAATATCTAATAAAAAACCAGTAAGGAATTATCTGGAAGGTGTTTGAGGAACTGATAGTGAACTTCATCGGGGCCAGTGGCAGTGCCTTGCTTCCCCTCGAGAGCAATGCGCAGTTCCTTGATGGTAAAGAGGTTGTTGTAGTCCTCAGAGTTGTCCGAGGAAAGTTCACTTTTTGTTTTTCAGCGGTACGTTTGAACACCTGAAAAGTTTGGGAATAGTGGTTGCTAAAGAGTTTACATTCAAACTCGTCAGCAAGAAAATTGGCAATATCTGCCCTTTCTGTGCATTTATGACCGTCGGGTTTGGTCAGGTGTAGAACCCCTAGAGTTAGTTGCTTCCCACTGTTTTTTCCTAACCATGTCCCATGCTTTTTTGACAGGTGTGGAGGAACTAAGTTTAGAATATATTGTTTCCATGACTCCCGCTTGCTGGCTTTAAGGATGCGCCTTGCTTTGGCACGGCATTTAGGTTAATTACTAAGATTAACATGTTTGGAACTTCTTAAAATATTAAGGGCTTTTTTGCGATCTTTGATCGCTTGTTCACAAACCGTGTTAAACCACGGGTTGTGTTTACTACGTGGATTTGCAGAGGACTTAGGGATAGTTTTTAGTGGCAATTTCACCAAGAGTTGGTAAAATGGGAGATCTGGTCTTCAAAGCATCAAAAGCATCTCTGACGATCTCGTTTTGACAAGATGGCTAAATTCTGACCATCGGCTTTTGGAGTTGCCACCCGGAACTCTTTCTTCGGGCATAGGGTAGACAACATCTATTAAAATGGGGTAGTGGTCACTGCCCACATTGGTCGTCGTGTACCTCCACTGGGGTCCATCAGAATTGCCGGAGAGGGAGATTGGAGATCAATTGCTGAACGAGATCCAGAGGCCGGATGAATGTAGGTACAGACCCATCATTCAAAAGGCATAGATCCGAGACAGCCATCACGGATTCAATCAATCCACCCAACTGGTTTGGGATTAGTACAACCCCCATTCACTGTGTGCATTAAAATCCCCAGAAGTAGAAAATGGGGTGGGCAGCTGGTTAACTAGTATGTCCAAGTCATCTCGTTTCAGGCTATACCTTGGTGGGATGTACACCGAACCACAGTATGGTGCGGTGTAGTGAAGCTCGAATTGCCACAGCTTGCAAGGTAGTTGTTCAGATGGATGGGGGAGTGTGGAACTGTGTTTTTAACTAGTATGGATGATCCCCCAATAAGCTCTGTTGTCAATGGGGGATACAACAGTTTTAAATTTTTAAAATGTCGTACCCTTTAAATGTTGGTTGGGGCTGTGTCCCGAAGGAAAGTCTCCTGCAGGCAGATCACTAAAGGAGACCAGTCGCTATAAACACTTGATCTCCTCGTAAATTCGGGCTAAGTCCTCTGCAATTCCATCGGATTATACCGCAGGCCTCCCAAGGTCATCCTTTGGAAATCTGTGGCTTGTTAGTAGAGCTGGTGGGGCCCCCTGGCTCGGGCCGAGACTTCCCGGGCCCCTGAGCTCCATCAGCTCTTCCCCTTCTCTCTCACTCCCCTCTAACGCTTTCAATCTTTTGTGCAGTTTGATAGGGTCGTCCGACCCTTTGCTCGGGTTTTTTTCTGTATTTTAATTCTGGTGTGTCTCTTGCTTTTGTTGGTTCTGTCTTTTGTCTCTGTTTGTAGTTGTTTTTTTTGGTGGTTGTTTTGGTTTCTTTTGTGGGGGTGTTTGATTTTTGTGGTAGATTTGTCGGTGCTGTCATCGTCTGTATTGTCTTGGTGTTATAGACTGCTCTTACGGTTTTGCAAAAGTGAGTGTAATGGGCTTTGGAAAACTGCTGTCCCTGGGCCAGGTCATATCAGTTTGGGTTGCAGCAGACACCTTTGCAGTCCTCGCAGCTCCAGCATAGCTCTTGACTGTGAGTCCTGCGACCGTATGTTTCTCTAGCCTCTTTATAAGTGATGTTACTGGAGGCCTTTTATTTTTTTTATTTGTTTCTCCTCCACCCATTTTGGACAGTTTTTACTGTTTGCCGGATGACAGCCTGGCAGTTACACAGTGAGGTTTCACCCTCACAGGTATCACCAGCATGCCCCTCCTGGCCACATTTCTCGCAGGTTGCTGACCTGCTACGTTGGTTTTGAAATGTCCGTACCTTTGGCAAATTAAAACAGCGGACAGGGTTGGGAATATAAAGCTCAACCCTGACCTTAAATAGCCAATATTCAGTGTTGTCGGTGGTTTGGGGGTGGTGAATGTTAGAATGAAGGTGCCGGGGGGCTTTCTGACACCCTCCCTTAACACTGAAATGCGGTACAGGTGGCTGACATGCGAGATGCCAGTTTATCAAGAATCTCCTCATCAGAGCAGTTCTTGATATCCGGGCATCTTATGACTCCTTTGGAGCTGTTTAGGGACCTTGGGGGTCACCTTAATGGGAACATCAATCAGAGACTTGGTTTTTCAACAAGTTGTTTGCTTGTGTACTGCGGACTGACTTCCACAAGGATATCGCCAGATCGCAGCCTTTTGAAATTTGGGGGTGCCTACAACACCCTCAATGCCTTTATTAATGGCAAAAGGTGACAAAGTATTGAGACTCTTGCCATCACCACTTGTTTTTTTACAAGAAACCTAGGCCAGATGGGAACGGGCCCCTGTGTCAGAGCTAGACCCAGAGTCGCTCCTGAACGTTTGCCAGCTGATTTAAGTGAATTTAGGGGGTCCTAGTAAAAAAAAAAGAAATTCATCACCGGTGCTCCCCACCCACCATGGACCCAACAAGGGGGCATCAAAGGTAAGTGGAAAATACATCACAACCGATGCCAGGGATACACTAGTGATATACTCAAGGCCATTAAATGATCAATACCCCGATTGCCTGATTAAGCAGCCGCCTTCTGAGAAAAACCACTTTTCTGATACAAAACAAGCAAAATCCACTTGGTGACGAGTACATGAAAAGTTAGTGCTATGTTAATAAGCAAAAGTTGAAAACAGTCAATGGAGATCTCAGGGCTTGACGCCACCAGCCGATTGGGTTTAGCCAGCCAATTCACCTCCCGACTAGGTGAAATTTTAGGGCCCAAAATGGTGTGTTGCTAGGGCCAAACCGCAGTTATAGCCTTCACTCAACCACCAGGAACCCCCTCCTCCACCGACACCGGGTCGCGACTCACGGCAAACAAGTCGTTTCCCCGTTAGTCGCCTCTTACGACATGCTGAGAAAGCACGGGCCTATTCTACATCCCCGTACCCGCAGGGGGAAATTCAGTCGTTCCAGAACTTAAAACCCGGTACTCAGGTGTTTTTTAAGAGACAGCCAGCTCATGGCATCATCCAAAGAAATTGATGAGCCTAGGTCATATGAGGGCTTAACCCTCGCCAACCCTCCGCAGAAATAGGAAATATTTGGTTAATTGTGAAAATGAAACAGGGGGGTTTACCCTACCTGAGGGGGAAATGACTACTTACTGGACCTAGCGGAAGGAAGTGCAAAAGAGGAAAGGGAAAATTTAAGACAAAAAATACAGATCAAGTTAAGGACAACATTAAGGGAGCAGTTCCAGCCCCTTATCATACGAGGTATGGTAGGCAGGTCAAGCCAGTCCGTCGTCTAGATATGTAAATATAGGCCGTGGGCCAGAGTGGAATATAAGGCCTAAAAATTGGATTTCGTGCTACAAAATCTGGCACAACTCAAAACGCATTAAGTTTGTGTAAAAGGGCCCTTCTGCATCAAAACCATCGATCCACACGCCTGAATCCGTACGTTGAAATCTGTGGGGCCGTTGAACATCGTGTGTCATATTTCTAATTCAAAAGTTTGTGTTGTTTTAAACCATATACTCCCGCGTTGGTTGAAGTGCTCGTTGCCCTTCAAAAAAAAGAAACTCTCCCTTAGTAATCATTTTGTTTTATAATTGGGGTTTTTAAAAGCTGAATGGGTTCCCGTTCGAAATGATGGCAAAAGGGGACAGTAATTTAATAGTGGATTTGTGTGTAATTTACTGTCCGGAAAAGATGGTAACAGTAAAAGTGTCTGACGGGACACAATTTCTTAAGGGGGTGGGAAAAAACTGTCTTTCCAGGACCACGGACTGTTATATACCAAATTTTGGGGGGACGGAGCATATTGCACGAACGTCCTATGCGTAAGTGTCGCCACCGTGATAGTACATGTGACGAGTAATATGGATGCCTGCTATAGCTGTGTGTAAAAGTTTGGACTTGCTCAAGTGGGTCCCAGTTATCGACAAATTGTGTGAAAACCTTGTAATATTTTCGAAAGAATGCAAGCTCAGGTGAAATTCATCAAATAGAATGGAGGACTGAGATATTGTTCTTCCATTCATACTGATATTTTGTCTGAAATGTTGCAGATTCATCGTCAAATTGGGCAAATGGTAGTAGCCCGGCGGCCATCTTGGTCAGCCTAAATTTGTTCGAACGGTGGCGACCGTATTGATTGCGCAGTCCTCTGTCCATGTATTGAAGTCCGTGCTCCAGACACTGTTTCCAGGACTTAACCTGGAAATATCGTCCGGTGGGACACAGACTAATTTTTCAGGGTTGATTTTCAGAGCTTATGGCATAAATTCAGTCTTTCCACTTTTTATCATTTAGGCCGTGGGCCAGAGTGGAATATAAGGCCTAAAAATTGGATTTCGTGCTACAAAATCTGGCACAACTCAAAAACACATTAGAGTTGTAGTAAAGACCCTTCTGCATCAGAAACCATCGATCCACACGCCTGAATCCGGTACGTTGGAAGTCTGTGTGCCGTTACATCATGTGTCATATTATGCTAATTCAACAATTTGTGCTGTTTTACCATATACTCTGCGTAGGTTGAAGTGCTTGATTGCCATTCAACTTATGAATCTCTCCTTAGTCATCATTTTGTTTTATAATTGGGAGTTATAAATGCTGAATGGATTCAGATTCCAGTTCATTTCAATAAATTACAGTCCAATGTGAGCTGTGCTAACTTAGAATAGGCTGCGACCATTTCTTCGGAAAATCCGATGATAAAAAGCCCCCCCCCCCCCCCTTGCTGGTAATGGAAGGATACAGAGTATGTCCGGGCAGGGCAATATGGCGCTGCAGGATTTAAGGTCCCTACGCTCAGACGTCTTTATAAAGAAGTTATCAATAACGAAGTGCAGAGTTGTCTTGGGTTAGAACGATGGATAATTATTGATGGATGAAACTCAACAGAACACAATAAAACTAATCTAAAATATTTAAAAACAAGGCATCACGCCGTGACAATATGTTTGGCATATCTTGTACCTATTCTTACACAAGGGGAAATCTCCTTTCTTGTAAAGCATGCATAAATGTTACTGCAAATTCTCATTTCTCTAATAATACGTTACATAACATCTGCGACCATTTTCTCTTTAATACCAGTGCCATATGCTTCTCACTAAACTTCCATACAGTACCTACCCACTCAAGGGCACAAAACCCATGTAGCATTTTGAACATGTAATTACTCTTCCATAAAAATTCTACAATACACAACCTCATTAAAAGACGTGACAACAACTGACTCGTATTCAATATGAAATGGTAGAAGGCAAATCCTCAAGGATCTCTGTGTACTCTAAAGTTACAGAAGTCATGCATAAAAGTGATGACATACCCTAATGGCACTCTGCATGTGAGGATTTTCCACACACAAATCTGGGAACTCCTGTCAAACTATGTAGGATTTCACTTATATCCCCGATGTAAGGATCTCATGCTAGTCAACCAAAAATATACATTCATTCTCATTAGAACACAATAGCAGATTAACATACATTAACCTACTAGATTAAAAACCATAAAGTGACTAAATATATTCTCTATGACATAAACGTACAATGATAACCACATTTACTTACTCATTACTCAGCTAATTCCAGTATCTATACACAGGACCTAAAAACTAATGAAACTCAAGGCAGTGATTTCCCCTTGCAATTCTTTTTGTGAGGCAGCCACCTCGTAGTTTTGCCACCACCTCACATACATTTGCTTATAATTGCCACTGTCACGGTACTATCGATTGAAGTACTGACATCTCCCTCACATAGTGCAAAGCAGCTTGTTAACTATTCCTGGACACCCTTGGTCTTTGGCCAGCCTAAAAAAGAACACCTCATGACTCATGTGCCTTCAATGAGGATCTTTTTCCTTGAAGCATGATTCAGTAAAAAACAACTAATACAATCTGAATATCGATAGTGAGGTTTACGCCTCAGTTTCTAACCAAATGGCTAATTGGGCGGCCATGGCCTTTTTCCGTTGTGGCTCACTGGATTGGTTCTCTCTACTCAATGTTATGCTGAGCAGTGAGACACCAAGCATAGCAGTAGGTTCGATTTTTAAAGTCCTTTGGTATGAATATAAACCACTAAGAATAATGCTGAACTATCACATAGCGTTCATTGTAAACAATAAACAATAGCCTTCATTCATTATCCAATGACTCTCACTGAACAGCTGACAGTTACCTAGCAACATAGCACCCTCTAGACCAAGGGTGGCCAGCAGGAGGCATGGCCCCGTCAGGAAGGCTGACCCATCGGGAAAATTTCAATTTCGTAGGGGAGCCATGATCAGTACAAGAAATATGTAATCCCAATGACCGCCACAGTCACCCAACGATCTGCTGTTTTGTCATAGGAAGGGCATATTCTTCAATAAAGACCCAAATAATCATATTTTCCTTAAAAGAACCCAATTTCTCAAATTTCTTCCAGAAAAATACAACTTTTCAAAACTTCTTCAATAAAATCCCAAGGTTTCAAAATTTTGTAAAAAAAGCCAATATGTTCCAACATGCTTCATGCCCCAAATTTTGTATCCTAACCGGATTGTCAAGTCATTGCCGTTGTCGGGGCCTTGGTTGCTGGGCCTCCCAGTCAGGGAGCTGGCCCCCTGTCAGCAATCCTGAGAGCCACCCCTGCCATAGACACATGGCCCTAAAGACAGAAATCCTTTGTTCTCAACCCTTGGCTAAATTGGCCAATTCTCTCAAGCACTATTCATGAGAAACAAAATATAAAACATCACATGTCTAAAAAAGATACTTCACACAACCATTATGTTACCTTTCCTGTCATAGGCACTTTAATTACTCCAAATATTCTTTCCGAATCAACTGTTACTCCATGCCAACAGCCTAATATACACAGGATGGATAACTGAGTGTAACTAGCCTACAATCTTGGACAAAATTTGCTGGAACACCCCTGCACCCTTACAATGTTGCGAGATAACAATGTCATTTGGAACAAAAACAGTGTATCGGGGATGCGGATGGGGTTTCGGAAAGATGTACACGACACATATATTACATTAAACAATGCGTGGGAGGTGTTCCAACAGTTTTGGCCAAGATTGGAGCTAACTGGGCCACACTCACAATTTCAATACAACTTTCATTAAAATCTAGCGACAATTATTTCTATTTACATAAAATCACGTTAAGCAGTATCTTCTATCCCTGGTAAGACCATGCTTGCGACTGTACCTCATAATGCAGGGGCGGACATCTCAGAGATTGGTCGCAATACCTGAAATGATCAAAAGGTCTCCAGCATCTCTCAACAGGTTCTAAAACATCTTTCATGGACAGGTAAAGGCTGCAACCGCCTAACCGGATTACAGATCCCTTCAGAGTACAGTGGCAGCATGGCACTCAAAAGTGCCAAACCAGGATACAATCCAAAACTGCCTAGGTCCAATTGAAAAATTATGACGACATCAACAGTACCTAGTAACCATCTTACGGATATTTCATGACGGGTTCCGCATCTTTTAGGTGAAAAAGCTGATTTTTACGAGCCCAACCAGACGTAATCTCCAGTCAAAAGCTAAACAGTGTGGCTGCAGAAGAAGACGAGGCACTCACACTACATATCTTTAGCATACATTCAACGGTTAATAATCACTATGGTACGCCAAAACAGTCAAAATTCCCACTTCCGTACAGTACCTACTTCAGATGGTTAGAACATAGTCTGATTCCAGCTGACAGCAAGATCATAGAAAAACAGCAAGGGAAGGATATTCTGAGATCCTCTCAGTGACTGAAAGCACCTGAAAAGAAACGAAAGTATGATGTAATAAAAACCAATTGAGGCCAGCTCCTTTTCAAGGACTGCTCAGAGTATGAGGCAAGGCAGGCATGTAACCTCATCATCTTACCCGCTGCTTTCTGAAACTGTAAGTGTGCAAGTCAACACACTAGGATATAAATAAAACTACTAACCTTTGATCTATGTATTAGTTAGAGAGCAGATGGTAGCAGCTATCATCACCACTATGAACCTATCTAATGATTTTTTAGTATGAAATTTGCAACAGTTAATGAACTTTTGGAGATCCTGAGACCAAAATGTGAAGTCACTCACAAATTCTATACAAATACAAAATTTTTCCTGAGGCTTCCAACTCACAAGCAAGTAATAAAGGAGTCACCTTCATAAGGGCACCAAATACTCAAGTTCCTGATGTTGTCAGATGTTTTGATGTTATTCTATCCAAATGCCGTGAAGGTAGATCTTGAGTTGTGGCAGCATGAATCAACAGAATCACAGGGCGGCAACTTCCCAAACAATCAGTGGAACATACCTGAAAGAACTAAGAGTTACTATGAATGAACCCACCATGGCTCACTTCTCCATCAGCAAACACAGCTAGCAAAAGGCTAAATAAATATAAATATATTACCAAGGTCAGCTTTTAGCCTAAATTTGGATCCACAGTGGTAGAAAACTGTTCAGTATCACCACAGAGTAGTATGAGCCCAACCATGTACTATTTCCCTCACTGCAGTACCTCCTAGATTCCCAAAATCTCATTTCAATGCATTATGTAGAGGGCCATCTTAAGGACAATATTCACCTGAGGTGAAAAAAAAAACATTCACTTACAAGGAACTGAGAATACCAACTGGCGCACTAGATTAACACAGAAAGAGTAGGGACCTGTACCTTAATATGGCAGGTATACCAACAATCCTGTTCAAGATGGATGTTTAATCAGTGTCAGCACAATTTGCAGAATTCACTTCAGAGGGTTACTTCCAGTCTTAGTTGAATTAGTATCTGGAAGAAACAAAGTGATAATAATTTTAATCCTATCTGAATAGTGGACTGTTGGAGGCAGTTACAAGTGTAACTTTCAAAATACGTTCTGACTTGGTTGGCTATGTATTGGTTATTTGCTGTGTGGAACACGGTATCAAGTTCCACATCTATGGACAAAAAATTGCCCATGTTCATCTCTCTCCTAATCACTGATGAGAGAGATACTGTAGCTGCAAGGTCTGTCACCACTGCAGCCACATCCATGATGCATATAACCAGAACCTTTTTTTTCTGGCCCGTTTGTTTCCATATTGCACCAAAATCAGCAATTGTGTTACCGCTGTTGATTAGTCCAGTAAATATGAACTGCCCACAATTAAAATAATAGCGTCACCTTCAGCAAGGGTCAGGTAGAAGGTAAGAATTTCAATTAACTTCAATATCTGCTGGAAATAAATCTTGATAGAGCCTACAAATTACAAGAAAGATGTTACGGCTCTTTATACTTCTAACCAGGATCTAAGATAATGACCACCCATGATCCGTTCACACATGTTATTATTTTTTTGTGCGATGTGTATCCTCTTGCCTATCTAGTTGTCTCCTTGTTTGTTTGTTTTTTTTTCCAGTGTGGCACAGTAAAACAACTCATCAGGAAGCATGTGATGCAACCCATGGTTGGGGAGTGGAATTTGTATGATGCTTTAGACCTGAAAAACTCCTTTCCTACAGTACGTGGACTCTTGGCGAGCCAAGAGGGTAGGAACGAGTTTTCTCCTGTACTTGTTGTTTCATCTCACGGTATTACCTAAATTTCTTCTGTGTTTTGAGAAGGAAAAAAAAAATGACCCCAAAAACCTAGGAAAGTTCCATGTCTGCATGAAATACTTACACCCTCAATATCTGTTAGATAACCCACAATGTAAAAATAAACTTGTAGTTTATTAAGCCTTGCTGAATAATCAATGTGTGTAGAAAAAGAACTATGATTTGGGTGCAGAGAGTCACCCAAATGCAATGCTAGATATGCATCCCCATTCTACAAATGAATTTCAAGATGGCAAGAACTTCCCCAGAAAAACCTTGTTCACCACCTTCTGCCCTAAATTCAAACAGAATGTAAAATTTATTTGGGCTTGCCATATCTGTGACATTTACGCATACATTTTTAAAAAATCAATAAGCTTGCACAACGTGACAATTTGATAAGTTTGCATATCTGTGACATTTTGCTCTCTGACCACCTTTCAATAGTAATTCCACAACAGCTAACTTTCCACTGGAGAAAGACATTGCTTGATTACCATAATCTGGTATCATTATACGTAAATAAAATGGAGGATACCATGTTCGGGCACACCGCACTGTATTCTCACCTATCCAAACATAGGCTAGTAGTTGTAGGCCTACTAAAGATCTAGTAGGGCCTACATACATCGCAGCATGACAATCAAGCAGCATGAGGACTGATTCACAGATACTTGGTGCTATGAAAAAACGACACACAATTTGTACAGGACTGCTGTTTTTGGAAGTGTAAACCAAATAGTTCACCTTTTCACAAATGCTCGTCCAGAAGCTAATGAAGATTATTGACACTGTTAGGTGTAGTGTTACTTCTGGATGCTTTGAGTTTCTGATTTTAGAGCTGAAGTATTATGATCATAAAAATATATGGGACAGGCCTTTTGGTTGTCTTGGATCCAGGATGGAATTCACTCCGAACACCCCACACTCCAGGTTAAATTCAATGTCCATTCGCCACAATGGGAGGGCAGTCAGGCATTCAGTTCTTTCTGAGAACCCATAAATATCGAAAGAATGGTGGGGTAATCGGCAGTTGTGACCTACTTGGTGCAGCTGCTTAACACCACCGTGTATGATCACATCGAAGTAATAAAAAGCACTGGATAGGCTAGGCCTATCCTTGAATTGTCAATCCTAGCTCAGTCCATCTGGCACTTGTAAGCGTTATGCTAGCCTGTTGTATACACGTATAAAATACTGTGTCAACTGGTGCTTAGCTACGGTAGGCTCCGCATTACCATTACAAGTGCCTGTTGGCTTGGTCTGAAGTAGGCCCTAACTTAGACGGTGCTAGAATATTGGTGGGGGACTCACTTGGTTCTTAACAGATTTGCCAAGGCTTTTCGTCCTGGTAATTTTCTGTGAATCGACAGAACCTCTTGTTAAACGGTCAAACGTGATATATCCTAGCTGAAGTCCGACGTTACTTGTTGACATCAATGGAGCACTTCGCCTAACGTTAGGATCTTCGTTCATTGTTTCTCAGTGTTTCGTTACTGCTCCTCTTTCTTTGATTTGTATTCAGCCATTTGATGGAAAATCGTGTAAATATATTCATGGTATTCTGTGAAGGGTTTTAATTCACTTTGTCCAGGAACTATGTGCATGGAAAACAAAATTCTGGCCCACTGCCTGACGTCCCCCTGCGCCCCCGAGACAGTGGAGGTCGCCTATGGAGTAGCATACCTAATTTACGGGACCCTCTGATTGGCTGAAAGTAGTAAGGGTCTTGCTTATCACTATTTCTCATCACTGATTGGCTGAATTCGTAAGAAAACATGTTTAAAAATTTGCCATCTGTTCCTATTATTTTCACCAAAATACCAATTTGGACGTGGGTGGTAGATCGAGATTAATGGATCTATATATGTTTTGGCACCTAGCTATGAAGGAATTGTGTTGTGCCGGATTCTGTTGCACGGAACAGCAGAAAAAGCGCTGTTGGCCCACGGCCTAATTGTCTCTGATAAAAAAAATGAAATTACTGTACATGTGTAGGCCTATAATTAAATCCTATATTATATTTCATACAAGTTTTCGTGAAGTGATGGTTATTAAAGAAAATTATTTGTCTTTCACCGCTGTAATGATGATTTTACAAGTTGTCTGGGTAGAGACAGTAACAGTGTGATACCAACTTGGAGTATTGTTGATTTCTCTCCGTCACCGAGTAGACTGACATGATCCCCCCGTTGTCACTAGTTAAAAAATGGGCAGGTATATACCCTCAAAATGTTTAATCCTGTTAGTTAGTTATTCCCTATGAAGACTGTGACAATACTGTGTGCCATACCTGATGGTCTTCAGTACATGGATTTTGTTTTGTGGAGGTACTGCTAAGAGGACTCTTTTTACACGGGAGACACATCTTCCCGCTACACCGGCCACCAAGTTTCCTCCAGGCCTTCAACTTGAAATTATTGTACGTCACAGAACTTTTAATTTCGATGATGGACGTACATAGACTCTTTTCCCAATAGGAATTTACAAAGGATTGTGGGATAGAATTTTGGAGGGCATCATTTTTTGCCACGGAAAAATGCCATTGACAACAACTTGCCTACCATAACTCTATCCCACAATCCATTGCAATTGCTATTTGGAAAAGTGGTCTGTTTAGTACGATACTGCACTCATATACATTCATGTGTATCCGGGCTAGGTTTAGGTAGCGCGGGGATACCCGGGCGATCTGGGCTACAATTAGTTGGAACCTTCGCTTGGGTCACGTATGCATATTATGCGTGATGTGCAGAGATCGATATGTTTAACAACTTGGGCAAGAACAACATCATGTACGTATGTACCGTACGTATGTACCGTACGTACGTACGTAGACACAAACAATACTGCAATTCCGAATGTACTGTGAGTCGACTCTGAGACTCACATTCACAACAATCCACCGTAACTCCAAAATCATCAGTTCTTTGTTCAAGAAACAGACCGTAATTTAGTATGTATTTGCCATGAAAACTTTAAATTGCTTTCAAGTTCATTCACTAAGCTATAGGCTAGGCGCTAAGGAATAACGTTAGAGGGTAGTGCGATTAGCCTAGGAATACATTAACACTGACAGTGACAGACAAAACAGTTTAGGCCCTAGCCTAACACTTAACAGTAACACAGTACAGTAGCCTAGCCTAGGCCCAACGTTAGGCCTAACGTTTGTCGTTACTTCCCGCCGACTCCACGGTAACCCCTTCAGTTTTCAGGACCACACACTCAGTTGAACTCAGTTATACTTTAGCATGTTGGATTTGCTTCTCCTAGCCCACTTCACAGGCGCCCCTTAACATTGTATAGTATACCATATACTATGTAGTATATATAGATGGAAAGGTATGTCACAAATCTCCTAACTCGAACAAACAACTTACGTTTCTGGCACAATTACTGCACTTTTCTCGCCAAATTTGTTTGTGTCGAGACTTTTGATCATAGGGTACCTCAAGGCAGCTCTTTTTCCCGAATAATTTCACTTGGCATTGTCTGAAGGATGAAATTTCGATGGAGTAACAGTTTGAGGATGGTAGCTGCTGATACAGAGCATTCAGCACTTCCACACTGTATAATAAAATACTCCTAAGATATTCTCTAAAATTCTCTTAACTTTCTGAATTTCTTCCAAAATTTGTCAATTATGTTTTGCTTTGATTATTAAAAATCTTACAGATACATATTAGCATCAATATGAACAATTTTTGAACATTAAATTTCACAAAATTTGAAAACCTTTTGAAAAGTGGAAGGGCTAGCATTTTCTACAAGCACTTGTGACAGTTGAACTGTAACTGTTTTACAGTCTTCAACTCTTAGTAAATGCAAGCCCTTCCACTTTTCAAAAGGTTTTCAAATTTTATGAATTTCTATGTTCAAAAATCTTGCATGTTAATGCTAATATGTATCTGTAAGATTTGTAATAATCAAAGCAAAACATAATTCACAAATTTTGGAAGAAATTCTGAAAGTGAAGAGAATTTTAGAGAATATTTTAGGAGTATTTTATTACACAGTGTGGAAGTGCTGAATGCTCTGTATCAGCAGCTACCATCCTCAGACTGTTACTCCATCCAAATTTCATCCTTCAGACGATGCCAAGTGAAATTTTTTCGGGAAAAAGAGCTGCCTTGAGGTTCCTTATGATCAAAAGTCTCGACACAGACAAATTTGGCGAGAAAAGTGCAGTAATTGTGCCAGAAACGTAAGTTGTTTGTTCGAGTTAGGAGATTTGTGACATACCTTTCCGTCTATATATACTACATAGTATATGGTATACTATACAATGTTAAGGGGCGCCTGTGGCCCACTTGAGCCACAGGCACTCCTAGTGTTAGGCTAGCCTATAGCCTAAGCCTAGGCCCTAGTAGTAGTAGTAGGCTATAGGGCCTAGGCCAATAGGCAATAGGCCTAGGCTATAAGGCCAAGTAAAATAAATAGCCTAACATGTTTCACGTCCCCGCCCGCATCCTCTTATGGGGCCGCATCCTTTTTTTTTTGTATTTTTAAACAGCGGAAATCACGTTTTATTGCAGCACCTTTTCGAGTTTTGCACAAATTGCGACAATATTCCTTATTGATACATAAAAAGGAATGGGTACCGTTTTTTTCCGCCCCCGGTAGTTTCTTCCCCTGACTTTCTGCCCCTAAAATTTCTGGATCAGAAAATAACATTCGGAATCATTCGGGCCGAATCGGTCAACTCCCACCGTATGATCACGTACAGTATACTGTGCTATATACCTGTACTTGTATTGCTGATGCATTACGTACATGTATACATACGTATGTACAATCGCTTAAGGATTGCTACTGACTAGTTCTAACGTGTGTGTACTATATACCTGTACGTGCATTGCCAATGTATGGTGACCGTGTATGCATCACGTACATGTATACTGTACGTACGTACGCACACCTACAGATTGCTATGTACATTGTGCATCGTATATGCACAGTACTGGAAATCCCGGCGTACATCGGCCCGGAGTACATGGGCCCGGCGTACGATCACAAAAACCTCGGCGTACCTCCGGCGTAGGCCTTACATGGAATGCACCCTGGCATTTTGGAGACCAAAGAAAATGATGAAATTGTGGGACTTTTTCAGAAATCACGTAGAGAAGAATGGATTGTATATGTGTACGTATGATCTACCAAGCCTTAGCCTATATAGTGCAGCTGCAGTTGTACGTATGTGTATTAGAACTTATTTACACCAATGTACGTGCACGTCCATATGCATGCACAGCACTGTATATGTTAACGTACGTGTATAATATATGTACTGTATTCGCGTACACACTGCAATGCACAAGCCTAAGTGCTAGCAAGAAAAAAAGTCAGCATAAGCATGTACTAGGCTATGGCTTGTTGTATAAAAGACATCAATGTATATGGAGAGACATTCAATGATAAAAAAAATTTAGTTTTAGTTTGTCAAGCCTTCAACTCGTGCAGGTATTCCATTCTATGCCGTTACTTTCTGCCCCTCGAACCGGTGTTTTCCGCCCCTAAAAATCAAAGACAAATGTAGATCTTATTAGGGTGTTTGCGTCCTTTCATCATCCCTTTTATTTTTCTAGACAAGCAAGCTTTATTTGACTCTGCAATTTTGTATCTGGATCCTTTCCCCTCACTATGGAATTTATTTACTGCGTTGGACATGAACAGCGTGTGATGTTTACATCACAACCCTCCTTTATCCCTTACTTCCTATCCTATCATATTCCTTTCAGACCCAGTCAAAAATACTAGCACAGGGTTTTATAAGAGTGTTTATAAGATTGCCCTTCAAATGTTACTCACCCATTTATGTACGTAGTATTATGTTTACAAAGAAAGTAATCCTTTAAAATATAGAGATTATGTTTATAAATATTTATCATAAAAATAAAACAGAGAGAGGAGAGGATATGATCTGAACTTCTTTATAAAATGTTAAGAAAATTGTTAACACATAAGGAATATTATTTTGTGAGATTTGGCCCTTGTATCATGTCTGTTGCAACAGGGAGGTGGTATTACTTAAAAACGCCTCTCTGGCTGTATGACACAGACGTTAAACTTATCGTATCACTGTTAGGGATGGCTTTTAATTTTAATTAATTTTTTTGAATTTACTGTAACGATCATTGCTCTAGTTAAGGTAATCGACTACATGTGCAGTTTAGTTCTTTTATGTAAGTACGCTCACCCACTTACTACTTAGGTTATTAAGTTCACTATCTGTGAACAACAGTTTATCGCCCAAACACATTTGTAGAATCGGGGGAGGGTGTGTCTTGTAGTCTGTCTTTCCTTGAGATTCGAAAAGTAAGTGGGTCAGTAAGTTGTTGGTCTACCAGAAATCCTGCCGCACAAGAGATATGACAGTTCTAACCTTTTAACCGTAAGCTAATACGTGTGCATGTGAAATGAATATTTGCGTACGCCGTCAACTATGTCAGACAATATCATCAAACTTGCTATATAGTTGAGTAGACGCAAAGTTTTGTTGAACCAATGTCTGTCGTTACAGGGAGGGTTTAAGAAAATTAAGTATAGAAGTAAACCGTAAAATGAGATTAAAATAGAAGAGAAAATTATGCACTAACAAATACTACCTGCAGCACAGAATGCAGGCGTATTAAACCTGGAATAACAAAGGGAACCAGTACATCTATTTGACAGTGTTTACTAAAATATCTTTCCCCAATTTCCTAATCTATCTTTACGAATTTGTTTGTGTCACGAGTTTTCGTTTTAGATTTAAGATTACTTAATGGTGAGAGCATTGACACGGCAGAAAGAGTACACAAGTCGTAGTTGTTACTTGACAAAACTAAAAAAAAAATATGTTACGCAACTGGCTTCTTAAGCCTTCACCTGTCTTTTGGCAACGTGAATAAACATGATTAAGAGAACATTCTTAAAGTTAATTATTCGCTACTCTGACTGGACGGGTTGATATAGTCACGTGGGCTGATGTATGGCACCATGAGAAGGGGTTAAGATAGACTGCAGCTCATCCAGCTAAAGGGTAGAGTACAGCGTCACAGTCCAGCCACGGGGGGAAGAAACCGTTACAGTCCAGCCACGTGGGTCCGGCCAGGCCTGTAAATTATACTCAAACCCTCATCTAATACATATTCAACAAAATAGACAATTCTTCGCCCATGGTGCCCTCGCTCCCACTGACAAAGCTTTCTTACGGTTAAAAAGTGTGTGTGTGTGTGGGGGGGGGGGGGGTTGCCGTACCTCCAACACGACCAGCCTATCCAAACACTAAATCATACTTTAGTAGCAAATTCCCTCAACGTTTCACAAAAACAACACTATGTTCACTTTTACCGTCAAACTATACAATTACCAGTAGATTACAATACACATCTTGACCCTAATACTTTAAACGGAGCCCTCAAAGATTACGGGTGACAACGATAAGATACTCACAGCTGCTTTTCTTTGTAGAGACCTTGAACTGGACACTCGGTAAGGGACGAAAACAAAGTTTACCTCGTAAAATACAAGTAAATATACAGCCCGACTATGAGCATGTGGTTTAAAGCCCTAAACGGCCCTCAAAGTCCTCGGCGACCCTGAATACCACCAGCGGCTACACGACGACCACGTTCCCTCACCGAGACGTTCGCCACGTTACAAGATCTTAAGGCAACTAACTTTCCCAATACAATTAATAATCCCACCCGTTCGATTGATCATGTAGAAGAAATATGTTGAGCAGGGCAGGTATGCCCTTACACCCTTTTACTTTGAAAGACATGAATATTCAAAAGGAAAAGTACAAAGTAAAACATTCTCAACCTCGAAACACATCTGTAACAGTTTGGAGTTAGGAGTTGGATGAGGTTTTACGGCTCAGTTTCTAATTAGTTTATGTCGGGCCGGCCACGACCTTTTATCCAGTTGTGGCTCACTGGCTTGTTTTTCCTATACTCCATTGCTTATGCTGAGCACGAAGCACAATGGCAGTAGGTTCCATTTTTAAAGTCTTCGGTATGACTCAGCTAGAAGGTCTGGGGTTCGACTCCTGGCCGGGTCATACTTAAAACTTTAAAAATGGAGCAATATATCTTAGTAATGTAGTTTCTGCTTTCAAAGTAGAAGAGAAAAGATTGAAAATCTACTGGACAACTTTGTAACTTTCTTTAACATTTTTTTTATGTTTGGTGAGGTTATAAATGTTGTTTACTGATGTATCAACTATACCAACATATATTTGAATTGGCTTTCTCTAGCTTATTCATTCCTTGTAACGTCTGAGTGAAGTCATGCTTCTTAGGTCGAGTGTCTTTCTCAACTTAGATTGTATTACAGACTTCTATCAATTTTGAGCATTTTGTTTCAGTATTCGGGGATGGTATTTTCACTGCTTACCGCCTTGTTTTATCTGTACGTATAGACACTTGAATGGAGACAGGTGCGGACTGAGCAGTCGGGCAACCGGGCACTGCCCGAGGGCCCACACAGATATGAGGCCCACACTGCCCACACTGTCATTCGGAAATTTTAATGAAAATAGTAAAATTCGGAAATCGGGGAAATAGCAAATTAGAGAAAATAGTAGATTAGTTGAATTATTGAAAGTTGTTACTTGTTAGATTCTTCAATGTATGTATATATATATATATAGATATATATATATATATATATATATATATATATATATATATATATATATATATATATATACTGTTAGTAACATGCATGTAAAATAAATGTGGTTTATGTTTAATTGTTATTAAACACTAGTCTTTTTTTTGAAAAGTGAGCTTTGTTAATGTGAAGACTGGTATTGTGTTGGTAACCTATGCGGGATAGGTTGCGTAAGTATTGCATTTTAAGTAGTTGCATTTTTGCATTTTAAGTTGCATTTTAAGTAGTGTCGGTGAAGGAAAGTTGATTTAGGTTGGTAACGAGAAGGGCCCTTTAACCATTTTCCCCGGGGGCTAAGTTCATTGTCAGCCCGCCCCTGAATGGAGATTTCTTGTAAAATGAAGTGTGGATTAATTACTTATAGCGGTCTGAAAGGGCAAAGCAGTCATTATGCCTTATCATTACTATAGTTCTCGTACTATAGTTCTTGTTTCTATTTTATCCTTTTCTTTCTGTCACTTCCTTCGTTTCATTGTTTTGGAGAAGCGAGTGGGGAACAAGCTTCCTTAGTATCTCCAGGGACTCCCTGGTATCTCCCCTACATCCGCCCTGACATACCAATGCATACGCTAACAATGACTTACAACTTAAAGAAGGGTAGAGGAGAAAATATAAGGAAAAAATAATTTAACATGCAGTAAAAGCAACTTTCACAAAAACGATAAAATGAAGTAAAATACCTCCATATGTCCAAACAAAAGTGTTAGAAAAAGCTACTTTTGGTGGATTTCACGCCCATATATGTTATATACCTTATTATTACCTCCTCAAAGACCGCTTGGAGTAGAATTACTCTTGTGACCTATAGTTACCTATGTGACCCCAATCGCATAGGGATTATTGCAGCCTTACTTTATACTGTATGTATAGCCAGGCATTAGTATCGTCGATGCAATCGCATACACATTAGAGGTAGAGATGCCTTGCTTTTCATTACTTTTACCGACGATTGCATGCTCCTACATTTCTTTTCTCACTTGATCTTTACCAGACTTGAATTCATATTTCATTATTAACACATAAGATAAGAAATGTGTTACAAACGATGTGTAAAAGTTTGAAAGTGATGGACCGGAACCTATTCTTTACTCAAATCCTTTGTCATAGGTTGAATTGCTACTAATAGCCAGGTAAATTGACAAGGGGAAACAGTGGTGTCACCGTGGGGCTTCAGTTACGAAAACAGTAAATGTTTCAGTCTTGACTTTTCCACTGTCGGTGCCTGGATGATCAGAGACTGTAGGCGGGGAGCTGTCACGCCCATTGCCCAATTGGTTACCTCAATCTGCAAGTGGAATGTGGAGGCACGTTCATTTCCGTACGATTCTAGATTCCGTTCCTCCATCGACAGTATGAAAGTTAGCAACACGTTCACTTTGCCGATTAGTGAGTACTTGGAGCTAAGCGCTTTGCAATGACGTGAAAGGTAATCTTAAACAGGTGCTGCAACAGTCTGTCAATGCCTTCCACAGAGTGACCGGGAGTAGGCTCGAGATTTTTTCGGGCCAGGTCAGGCTAAGAACATGTGCTACCCCTCTCCTAGTAGCATCTAAAGATAACTGTGAATTACTCTTCAGAGGTAAACCTACTTTTATAACATATTAATGGGTAATTATACACAACTTTAATCAACTTTAAAAGGTATTAAAACTCCCTGAATTCCCAAAACTGTATCCATCCTCTTTCACACAGTAGCCATGGAGTATAATTTTTGCATTAAAAACACCATGCATTGAGTTCAAAGCAATTGATTGTTGAGGTATTCCTGTTTTACAAACCCCAAACTGAGAAAAGGCTATTACCCTACCAATGGGATAAATCCATATAAATACCTAGATAGATTGCCCATTTCATGTTTACACTTCTAACCATTTTGATCAGCAAGAAAAAATTTCGTGTACACCTTTGTTGCCTCAATTGTAGGTGTTACCAAGATCCGTGGTCGGCAAACTAGGCGTCGCGACTCTTTTGAGGGTCGCAAAAATATTTCGGAGGGTCGCGAAAAAGATCCGGGTGAGAAAACAAAATAATTGCCAAATTTCTCATTAAAAATAGGCAATGAGAGTAATTCTAATCTAAGAGTTAGCGATCTGACTCGTGTCGCAGATACTTCATACGCGACTTGTTCCGTTGCCAGCCAAGCAACCTCGTTTGCCATTATAACAGACTGATCTCGAGGTCCTCATACCAAGAGAGCCCCGGAATAATATTTTGTAACATTAACAAGGTGCTTTGAAATATGTTAAAATTACCTATCTACCTCTCAATAAACCGGGGCTTGAGAACGTTGGGAAGGGTCGTTTCCGGCGATCTGAGGAGTTTTTTTATCAGAAAATTTTATGGGCAAGCTACGCCCCAAGTATGGTGGCGCTCCGCTTAGAACGTGTTATTGGCTGTTTCAGTGTGTTGCTTGGGTGAAGAGTTGTCATGACTTTCTTGATGCAGTAACCGGCAACTATCCCTATAAACCGCGCAATGCTGAAGACAGACTGATCCATTGTACATATTGCTTTGGCCTGAGTGGTTCAATATGCAATGATGATGAGGATCTAGTTCTAGACTGCATAACCAAGTCAAATCAAAGTCCTCCCACCGACCGGTAATTGAGGGCCACCAAGATTTCAGAGTAGAAATTTGGGGACACCAAACGAAAAGATTTGAGACCACTGACCTAGTTTGTTGCATCACTTTGCTACCCCCTCTGATGTTTTAAGTTCATGAGAATACAACACTGCTGTCAGTTGGGTGTGCTTCAACATTTTTTTCCCAAAATGTTGAATGTTTTCCCCCAAATAGCATTTGCCTGTAAAATGTAAATTGTCTGCTCGAATGGAAGGGAAGGGCTGCAGCCCCCACTGCCCTGTACTCCTTTAGCTAGGCCTAGCTAATACTAATTAAGAAAGAGAAGATGATATCAATGATGTCCAGTGAGCATGTAGGAGAAGGGTAGGTGGTGCCACTATCTGACGTTAAACTCTGTGGGTAAACGTTGCACATCTTTTAGGAAAGGCCTGGAATCACTATGCGTGATTCCAGGCGAAAGATGCGTATTTTTTTTTTTTTTTTGAAACCGAGATTGAATATTTTGAGTTCGGTTCTTACAACGAAGTTAGACCAATTTCTACTGTCTTGCTCATATGTTAAAATCCAGTAACTTCGTCTGAAGAGGGCCGATGTTCGCCGCATAGGTTTAAATATTCTTGATTACTTATAGTAGCTCAACAAGGAATATGTTCTTACAGTTACCTTTTTATTTCATTCATCGAGCTCAAACCTTGAAGTGTTTCGGCTTTTTGTAGGCAGTGAGAGGTTGTCGGGGAAATAGTATGGACAACAGAAGGCCGGCGTTGATACCAATTTTGCTCCGAGTGACTCAGTTAGGACGGTTTCTTTCAGCATAAGCTACTCAGTTGGTTGCGCTGTTGCTTTCCGTTCGAGAATAATTTCTCATTAGCAATTAGTGAGAAACTATAAACTCAGTTTTGTAATAAGCAGCATATTTTTATTTCTTTTGACAACCTTTGGAGGCAGAGTAGAATATCAGTACATAACATTCTTCTCGGGGTTGCTAGGTATGCCAACTATACCGTAGTTCTCAAACCTTGCACTTGAATTATTGTAAACCTCCAAGTTTTCTTTGTGTTATGGAAGAAGCAGCTATATTTGTTCCTACGCCGTAAAGGATGTCAATTGAGGTAAAACAAATCCCCATGTTAACATGGAGCAGTCGGCGGATTGCTCGGTGACACATTCCTTTCTTTGAAACCTTAAAAAAGCGTTACAACGCATTTTTTTCTTACCAAAATCGTACAAAAGGCATAAGACGAAATTGGAAGACAAAAAACTTCACCCCCAAATCGTCCCATTTTTTTCTGGGGGATTTTAAAAGACAGTCTTATGGATTATTGTGACCTTCTTTTAGGCACCGTGAGTTTGTCGAGTAGAGTAGTCTAGATAATTGCATGTCAATCTTGATAACAGAATTTTTACTCAGTGCGGAGGGTTGGTTGGTAAGTGTAATCCACCCAGTTCAGGGAAACTGGGTGGATTACACTTACCAAAAATGCTTCTTTCTCCATGTGAGGGATTCCTCACATGGATTGAGGAACATGCATTTGATTTTGCGTAGGGTGGAGAATTTTCATTTTGTTATTGTTTTTACTCTTTTAAGAGATACAAGAATAAGGGTACGAGAATGATTCTCCGGATTGTTTAGTATGCCATGACCTTTTAATTGACTCAGTCACGTCGTTTGATAGTTGTCTATCAAAGAATTTTTGGATTACCAACCTGAAGGGGGTTCATTTGCCAGTTTTCGAGGTTTATGGGCTTTAACGCAACTTTGTAAGGCCTTCACTTCCCTTTGACGGGCAACTTTTTCAAGCTGTTGTATTGGTCGTTCAGGTGAGCTTGTGTCTTTTATTAGATGGGTCTGAAACTTGATTTTTGGTGTTAGTTTTTGCTATGGACATTATTTTCCTGGTTAAGCAGTTGCTCGACGTGTGAAAGGTTTTTGTACATTTTGAGTGGAGGTTTTCTAACCGACTTACCGTGCCACTAAAACGCCTTATATACTACCATTTGTACCAAGGAGAAAAACCTCAACATTGATTTTTATTGGCTTTTTAAGAAGGCGTCAAGGCCCTTGTATGGACGTCTTGGAATCTCAAATAAATTGATGCAGGTTTGGAAGGTTTTAATTGACTCTTTTAGTTTCAGTTTGTTCTCCCTTTCGGTGAAATAGGATGTATAGTAAGAATGTCCTTTTGTATACGTCAGAAATTCCACGGTGGAATGCTCAGTGTATCTTACCTACGTCCCAATCTTCCAAAGAAAGAGAAAATCATCAATTAGGAAGAAAATCGCGTGTCGGGGTCGCTTGGGCTCTCATGACGCTCTTGGTTGCATGATTATGGAGGAAAAGTGGAGACACATTGATTTTCGCACGATTCCAAATTTCATTCATCCATTGGCTGTACAACAATTAGCCTAAACGTTTACCTTGCTGATTAGTGAGCACTGGGAGCCAAGGACATTGTCATGTAGTTAGAGGTATCCCTGCGGACGTGCAAAAACAGTCCGGCTAATGCCTTCTGCCAAGGAGGGTTGCAAGTGTGGACCAAGGGGGGCTTTCCCGGCCTCAGTCCCCTCCCTTTTCGCCACATCAACAATAACAACTAAGAGAATATTAGCATAATGTTAATCTCAGACTGAGAGAATATTCAAAGGGCTTTCAGACACCCCCTTTTCAAAATGTCTGGATCCGCGCCTGGGTTAGTGTCATGTAATATGTAGGTATTTCGTAAAGATTGATACTGACGGCTATTTTGTTGTTTATCACTAAGATTCCCTACTGATGGTGCAATACCTCTTTTGCGTGAAAACTAGACACTGAACACGGCCCCTTGTGTGTCTGGTTCCCCTTCCCCACTGTCATTGGTGAATTACGTTGACAGAGCCCTTTTCATCCAATCGATAGGTAGTACACTTTCTGCTCTTGGTCGTAAGTTCTCTATCCCACGCCACTCGTGCTGCAGACCTCGAAGAAGAAGCATGTAGTCACTTTTAATTTCGGAGCATGTAGCTCCTTAAATCATTTTTGTATGGCCGGCCTCTTAATTCCTGTATGATTCCAGCACGATTATTTATAATTCATCATCGAAAATCACCTGGATATATTTAATAATTGAAGAAGAATAATCAAGGACAGAATATATCACGCACAAATCAGAAATCTTTGTTGGTTATTTTCATGGAGCGCACCCCCAAGCCTCCGCAGCTGCGTATTTAAACTAATATTCCACATTAGGTTGTGCTTAATGGTTTCCTGGTCAGATCATGCTAAGAACATGTACATGGGTGCATATAATACTACCAGCATCAAACGACAACCGTGAATTACTTTTCAACAGAAGTCACGCTTCTACTTTTGTAACATACTTAAAATCAAGCAATAATGGATTAGAAACAATTTTTTAACTTGTGAAAAAGGTAACTATGCAGATTCCCTGAATTCCCGATACTGTATCCGTCCCTAACTGCACAATGGCCATCAAGGGCCACTTTTCTATTTAAAACATCATGCCTTGCGTTCAAAGCAATTGATTGTTGAGGTATTCCGCAGTTACAAACCCCAAACTGAGAGGAGTCTATTTCACCACCATTGGGATCCATCCTTCTAAATACCTTTACAGATTACCCATCCCATGTTTAAACCTTTAACAATTTTGGCCAACAAGCTCAAAGATTTTGTAAAACTATGTTGCTTTAATTGTCCCTTGCATCACATTGCTACTCTGAGTTGGAAAAATGTTGATAATTGACTAGTTCGGGTTCGGGGTACTCCAACAGTAGTTGTGCCCAAAAATTTAACATGTTTGCTCCAAAATAGCATATAATCTGCTCGAAAAATGCAAAATGTCTGCTGGAATGGCGGGAAAGGGCTGCAACCCCCATCCTACAACCCTACACCTTGTACTCCTATACGCTCCATGGCTTAAAATTCTTTCATAAAATACCCACGAAGGGAAATAAGTTGCTATCGATGATATCAAGTATGAATAATGTACCTTACGTGGAGATTAACTGGAAACAGAAATTGTGTAAAGTACCTGCCTTAGAAGTACTCGCAAATATTTCGATTTCATTTGGAACTAGTCTAGAGGTTTTTTTTTTTTTTTTTTTTTTGGCTGAGACTGCAAAAAAGCAACGAGGAACTTACTATAGATGCCAAGTATATTTTCACAGAAAGCAATTTCCATGACCATTTCCGTTACGGTTTATCATATGCACTAACAAGACGAATATTTTAAAAACCTGTACTCGAAGTTTGTGCATTTTCCATGTAAGCACGTGACCATGATATCCACGTATCACAAATGATATTTGAGCAGTATTTTCCACTCAGTGCAGTTCACAGCTTCTTACACGGTATTATATTGGGTGGTTGTTGTCCTAAGTAGGTCGAATTTTCATCTCAGAGAAGTTGATATGACAAAAATCATACCAAATCACGTGCTCCCCGTTTCCTCCGTTGTAGTCTCCGTTTGGATTAGAATATGCACACTGTACTGTGCAGCTGCTGCTGTACTGAAAGTCTGTGCAATGTCTATAACTCCAACAATAAGAGCACCAGTCGTTTGCATACCACCAAGCTCCTCTGTGCCTCTGTGCGCAATTGTGGTTTCCGCATCCGTCGTTGTCTTGATCGTATGTACTGAAAGACCGTCCGTTAGTGTAATACATACCATTTGCTGTATCAAAATGATCAGAAGAGAGCACTTTAAGTCATACTCAGTGGTAGTGGATCTACCACAAATTCACCCATTAACGATACGAAAAGTATAGGGTGCCTAACCTATTGAAGTGATTATAGTTGGTTATACGATTAGGCTATGAAAATCATATCACGCAATCTATCAAGACCAACATACTTAAAGGTCAAGAGCAGTCGCCCCAAACTTATTTTGAAGCAACAGCTAAATCTCACAATTTTCTTCTTATTTCTCTTCAAAGTATCTTTCATAATATTTTAGGACTTCAATATTCCATATTCAAGGTAAACCAATCAGTTACTTCTAGTAAATTTCACATTTGAGGAGAAAAAATATTGTCACATGACTCTAAAGAGCCAATCATGAAACAGGACAGTCTACTACACTACTTCAAGTTGGGGTGACTGCATTTCCCCTTTAAAGTGTCGGTATCTGCAATGCCCTAACAAAATTATCATGCTTTGTTGATTCCGATAAAAAAGTGTTTTTCAAACCTAACCTTTCCATTGTTCTACTGAGGTATAAGATGTGACGCAAATCCATCGCCTAAGGCTATTTTTATCATCAGACAGGATTTTTGTTCCACTCAGGTTACAAACAATAATAAATCAGTGCCTACTCCATCATTACTTTATCTTCGTCAATGTTACACAGCCAGTACAAGTTGCACAAGTTACAAGTTTTCCTGAAATATCTAAATGTGTCAATTCAATTGATTTATAATCCTTAGCTGTATTGCATGTCATTGATATGGTAATATCTTATCAGCTCTAGGCATTCGCTGCAATGAAAACCAGCTCCTAATTTTGACGAAATCAAATCGTCACGTATTCATCCCCTTTTTTCCTGATGTGACGAAACTAGCAATCACAGTCTTGTTAAGGACAAATGAATAAGCCTTTCAGCAATCTCGAGTACACATGCACAGATCCTGAAAATTTTGGGACAAAAAGTGGCACTTCCCTTCCTACGGCGCACGCAAATTTATTTTAATTTATTAATTTATTTTAAGAGATATTCAAATCACCCTTTTTGGACCAAAAGGAAGTAAAAGAAGGATTTTTGCCGTGGTTTTTCTTAAACATCATTCACAAAGTCTTTATAATCTAAAGATTGACTTATGACCTGTCACAAATTACGTGTATTTCCATATTATGTATGCCGACTGACGATTGTTTATCTTTCTTTGCAACCCACGATTTCTTAATCATTCGTGATTGTGAGAAGGCTTATTGATTAGAATTTGAAAATTTCTAACAGGATCCTTTGCCACAATGCAGTGGGTTTCATGTAGTTGATATGATACCAGAGGCTTTAGTTAAAAACAGGGCCTAATGTTTACGGTCTTACACATATTTACCGTCTTACTCTGTAGAAAATAGTACAAAGTTACAACTTGAGTGAAGAAATTGAAATTACACAACACCTAAAAGGAGTGTACGGAGTATCAATAAATAGGCGGTTATCATGAAAGTGACCATATCTTCGTAGTGGGTTACTTCCAGGAGACGATAGGGCGGGGCCGCCTATGACGTCATAATAAAGTATCACCGAAAAAGTCGCTGAAAACGTAATGGCGTCATCGTATACGCAGCAAAGTAATCTGGTCCTGTTTGTCTTCATCGGTTGGGTGAAATTTGACCCAAATGTCCCTATGACCGTCCCACTAATTGCCCCACTAATTGTTCAGGCAACTTCACACATAAAAAGGAGGATGCCAATTCAAAACTGTGTCGTTTGTTATGGCATTTATGTCATTTTCAGAATAGTTTCTTTCATGAACTGTTCCATGGCTAATACCACGCACATTAGGCTAAAAGAATACAATTTTCATTACATCCCTTATTGGTACCATACACTTAGTGGCTTACTCAATTGTTTTGATCTTTTAAAGACTAAACAAAAACGTTAAAGTAAAAGGAATGCACGAGCTCCGATATTATTTTATTTTCAAGTTAAGGAGGGTTGTAGCAATTGAGCATTTTGCTAGTTCTACTTAGTTTGGATGGTGCAATTCGTACAAAGCGCTGAATTGAACTCTAAACGGCTAAAGAATCAAGTCATCTCGTGGTATAGAACGGGAGTGTGAGACCGTTAAATCACATACCGGTACATCTATGATAAGGGTGATAATGTGACACTCTGTATATCTAGTATGTATGCAGTAAAACACAAATATCGCGTTCAGTTAATATGTAACGAAAAACACTAATATAATACGCACTTGCTGATCCACTGTGGCTCCCTATGTCATCTATACGAAATTTGTTGTTGTTGCTGTTGATTCGAAATGATGTGTACTCGTCGTATTTTGACGAGCCTCCAGAAGTAATGATATCGACTCGTAGTTTGTAATTCTTTTGATTGGTAAGGTAATGTAACTGTTCATTGCCGAGCCAAAAATCACCATCAGATGACCCAAAACCGTATCTGTAGCTAGTCCAGTTTTGATAAAAGTCGGTTACTCCATCTGATCGACGTTGAAACACCTTGATTAAAATTGAAAAATAAAATAAAAATGAAAGTGTTTTAATACACTGTATAGAAATCTCTTGGAAGTAAATTGTCGCCCTTTTTAAAATATTGAACAGCAAACATTGTAAAATATAAAATACAACAAATGATACTGTACATGTGATAACTTTTATCTTCCATTCATTTCATGAATCAAGTTTCCACAGCCAACAGTCTGGAGCGACCACCTTTTATTCTTTATATGGAATGGACGCGAATGTAGGTCAAATATAGGCATAAAGCGAATCTTTTTATGTCATTAATTTTAAGATGGCACCCCAAAAATTTAAAAATTCACAAAGTTGAGGTGATTAATAACTTTATTGTCGTAGCAATACCATTTTGCTCTGACTAGATTTCCTTTGCATTCCGGTTGAATATTTCCAATACTGAGGTTAGAAACTTACCGTCCATCCTCCTCCGTTGGTACTCATTACACATGACACGTTGAATGGTGATGCTGGCCATCCGGATGGAAGAATAGTATAAACGCCATCTTCTGTGTGACCAGCTTGGTATGCGTCATAGCAATCAGTATATAATGGACTACATGTTTCACCGTCACCTTCAAACCCTTCATTGCAGTGGCACTGTCGTACACCGTCTTTAAATATGCATTCAGCATTAGGGCTGCATCTGTAGTTGGAGTCACTGTTGAGCTCATCGTTGTGACAAGTATACTTCTCTGTGCAGCCATTGTTTATATACGACTCGCCATTCTACGTGTGGTTGAAATAGATCTTATTTAGCACTGACAATATATTTCAGTACCCATAACTTCTATACCTTTGATATGCAAATCATTCTTTCAAGAAGTAACTTGCTGATACCAACAATTTTAAGTAGAATAAGTCCATACATTCTCTTATCTATGTGGTATATTTCAAAGGTAGGGCTTTCAGTAAGTAATATCAAGCATGACGAGAATATAGATTCAAAATTTTACCCGCTGTTATTGTTCTTAACAGCAAGAAGGAAAACATTCGCTCCATTACTTACTGGAACTACTTTATTGATTTCTGTGACGTAACACCCGCATTCACTAGGGGTTACACACTCGACGCCTTTCTTCAAGAATCCATCTGCACATATGCAGCTTTCTGTTTCTTCACAATTTCTGTTACAGCTGTTGGTACCGTTAGGATTACTACAAGTTGGCTGGCAACTACATGTTCCATAGATCATATGTAATGGGCAGTGGGTGACTGCATTATCTGAATATAGAAACGTAAAGTTACACATTAAAATTGGATAATGATATTCAGCATTAAACATGTACCTGTAAAATTTAGAGCGGTATATGAACACTTTATACTAAGTAGATGTTGTAACAGTTACCAATTATGTTCTCAGTCTGACGAATCTATTAACACCGTCAATAAATCAGTTTCAAGTTTCTTGTGACCATCAGTGCCCACCAAGTATTGCATATAAACATTGACCAAACCCAAATCATTTCACTAATTACGCATTTCATACAATTTGTATGCTTTACATTGCGGTAAGTTTAGTATGGGCAAAATTTCTATTCATGGATCGTTGTGCTAGACCAAATAATTATTTCAAGCCCTCCTCGGTGTTACATTTGGACTAATCAAATGATTTCAAGGTAAGGTTGAAAAAAGTGACAGTTTTACCATTTTCAATTTCAATGTGCTTTCAAAACCATACGTGTGAAACAATGAAATTAGATACAAACTACACTGTTAGTACTGCAAAGCACGACGCACAATAGCAGAGCTTACCCCCATTGCCTTCAAATGATCCTGTAGAAACAATAGCGTACTGATTCCACTCATCACTGATACGGAAGGGGTTGTAAGAGATGTAGAAATATGATCCATTATCTAGCGTTAGGTCAATACGAAGTTCGTACACTCCTTGATTAGTTAAATATGACAGTTTGTCGTTACCGAGCCAAAACTCGCCGGAAAGAAACCCGAAGCCATTCTTTAAGTTTTCCCAACTTCGATTGAACGAGATAGATCCGTCGAGACGACGTTGAATAATCTGAGAATACAACCATTATGAAGCATATCAAATCAAATCTTTAATTTCACTAAACTAATTGCATTTTACCATGTTGTTTTAAATAACAGAACTTCACTGTCATATGATTATTGAATTTTCCTTACTTTCCCATTAAAATTGTCCTTCCACCAAATAAAGTTGTTTAGTTTTGCAGGCCTCCAGACGAAGCAGTACATACTACATATTGTATTTGTTGATACGATATTTTGTAATTAAAAGAAAAAGTCGCAACAAATATGCAAAGAATGCTTTATTTTCATGTAAGAGAAATGTATTCACAAGTGCTCACCGTCCAACCACGAGAATTGTTTTCACTTTCACAATAGACCTCAAACGGATGAGAATATCCTATTGGGTTGATTACGTGCACACCACTAACATTTGACGACGAGCACTGACTTAATACATAATTGCAGTCCTTTGGGTATTCTGGTTGCTGATAGTAGAAGTATGAAGTACCTTAAAATTGATTTGGTTGAAGATGAAAGTTTTTCATAGCAACTTTTAAAAGCCACGAAGAGTACTTATCGGGTAATTAACATCAACTTACAGAACATATATTTAAAAAGAATAGTCAGCCTTAGCACATTTTAAGGCTTGGAAGTGGTAATTATTTTTGAGTAATTTTTTTTCAAATGGAACAAATATCTTTAATACATTTTCATTAGACAGAAGACACATTCACGTACGACAAGTATGTAGCCAAGGTTTCAAAGTATGAAAAACATGTGGATGTAACAACACTTAGTTTATGACCTGCACTATTTTCACTCATTTTGGTGGTGATCACTCCAGTCATAACCATGTTATGTTTTAATCAAGTTACTTTACTATGAAATGCGTAAAAAGTTTCCTGACATAAGACACTGCACATATACATACCAAGATCTAAGATCAACCGTGCAGAACATTTAGAAGGAAAATATAGTATCGTTTTGCATTTGATGGGGTTCAAGAAAACTGGAGCATTACAATTTTTGTATTTTGTCTATTGAAATTTTCATCAACTTTTGCCTTGTTACTTTTGGGGTGATGCAATTTCTGTTTCAAACAAAACCATTTTATGTCAAGACTAGAAATAGTGGGTACAAGCATAAAAAATGTAAGAGAAAAAATTCAGTAAAGTATTTGTAAGAGTTGCATTCATTTTAATGTGCAGTTCATTGTACAAAATGCCATATCCAAGCTGTCGCTTTTGTCGAGTTTGACTCCAGCATGGTTTAGACCGTGGTAAAGATGTCTCGCTTGAACTTTGATGCAGTACGAGTTAGTATTTAAGGCATTATATTGCAAAAAGTTCAGTGTAACGGTACTGAGACTGATCACTATCAGGAAACAATCTATATTCATTGACACATTTAAGTAACTGGGAAAATACTGATATCAGAAACTCCCGGTGATGCAAAGACGTAAAGGCTATCACCCTACAAGTTAAGAACATTTTACTTAGTCCATCCTCTTTGATAGTGCAATATTGCAAATTAAAATCTGTGATTATTTAAAGTTAATTGTCAGAGCAAGTCTGAGGCGTCATAGTCAGAACCAGGAAAACAATGAAATTTGCACTCTTACAATTGTAAAATTAAAAGGCAGTAGACCTTCGATGCTATATATGTAGCAAATCTACAACGATGCAAGATTTGGGTATTACCCCTTAGTTGGAATACAAGAAGTGATATACTTCTGTAGCTGAAGTAGTATGCATAACAAAATCACGACCGTTGGAAAAATAAAACTAATTAGGTGTCAATTTGGACTCTCTCACCTTGGTTAATTGTGCTTCCTTTGAAGCTGCCATCATTCTGTAAAAAGAAGTAAATTAAGTGTCAATACTAAAAAATGTCCCGAGTTTTTCTCAACCCCTCCGTCTATCAACAAAAACAAACGAAACGAAATCATAGATACATTGCAAAGTTCAATGGGTCTCCACACTCATTATCACTTTGGACTGAAAACTATACCCTTATTTCATTCGGCATAGATGATAACCAAAAAGTTGTTTTTTTCCTTGTATAGATATTATGCCAAACTGCAATTACAAAATTTGAATAGTTTAAATAGTCAGCATATTCATATTTTTTGGCCTCCTTTGTTAATCATGAAAGGGACATAACTGTTCTTCATTACCTTCACACTGATATGCTTTTTTCATAACATGGTATTTTTTAAGTGTTTGTTCTTTTATGAGCTGGGATCACTCTTAAGGGATATTGGCGTATTATCTCTTATATAAGAGTGAGTTTAATTTCGCAAAATGTCTCCCTGGAAGCTGCCTCAAACTTAGATGGAAAACCAATTGTTTAGGCAACTAAATAATTTCAGTATTTCAAAGTTTAGATCATTTTATCTGAAAATTTCTCTGAGAGCCACACTAAATCCTTGCCAATGAAATGCTTAATATTTCACACATATTAGATGTTTACTATAGGCATTAGAGCAAAAGAAATTAAAATTTACAGTACAAAACAAGAATCTGGAGATAAATCTGTAGACATATTTGCCACTCGCTGCTACATTGAACAGCACTAACACATTGCATGAATTATTTGAAAAAATACATACTGTTTGAAAAAGCGCTATAAAATTTACAACTCTGCTTTTTAACCACTTACCGATTGAGCTACAGTGCATTTCGTACCAATTAGAAAAACCAAAAGAGAAGCCATCCTTGTACTCAGTTGCGGCAATGAATCCATGATGAAATCAAATTGGCCTGAATGTCAATGAAGCACTGGCAGAAATGCGCTTATTTGCACCTATTCACAAACGGGAAGAAAAGGCGGTCTGAAGTAAGGGAGCCCTGGGAAACATAATTTTCGTTACTCAAGATACGACGTTAAGGTTTTCAAGGCTAATTTGAAGCCAGCAAAGAACTGCCGTATTAGGATGTTTAACTGAAATTAGTAAATGTCACAATAGGCCTTGACATGTTTGTTTAAGACGTTGATAGTTAATGGTATTGTACCAACACAAATCTCTGTGTCAAATAGAAAGGTTTCGTGCACAGTAACAAGTAGTGCACACCTTTTTAATTCCAAATTGTTGCTATCAATAAATATGGCTGCAAAAGGAGTACGGATTGCAAAATTAGTTCCTTCCAAGCTCCACGATAATAGTTGTTAATATCTACATCGTCTATTTCGTCCTCAAGTTTCCATAGAGAATTCTGAATGATTGATTAGCTTGCTTTTAAAATTTGTTACAAAACTGCATAGATTTCTCGAAGATATAAAGGAGCAGTTCATTTATTTTATAATATTTTTCTGAAAAGGTGTGTTACTCATACATATGTGCACACCATGTAAGGAGCAGCCGTTTTTGCTTCAAAAAGAACCTGAACTGAATCCCTCTTTGGAAAGGAACGACCCTAGAACATGAAATGTTATGCCACGAAAACAGGCTTTGCTCTATATTTAGAGAGGCTTTAGCCGCCCTCACTACGGACTTGCACTGTGATGCACCCATGAAGTGGAAGAAATATTATGTACTTTCTCTTGTCTCTACGTATTGAAGAATGACAGGTGAAGAAGTTGATTTAAGAATGTGGTTTATTACCCTGGTGTTTTATTGATTTCACTATAACTATTTTTTACACTGCTGTACTGGAATTCAGCTGATATATTAATGTTTTGTAAACTTCCGGTATACTTTTAAAGGTTTAAGGACAGATATCCTAAATTCTTAACAAACATAAGAAAATGTATTTAAATTTTAAAATGCTTTAGTTTTCCAAGACAGGTTGAAGGAAAATGTGAGGATATTTGGGATAACTTTTTGGGTGGAAATTTTCAGGTTGGGAACTTTCCTGGTGGATTGTTCGGTCACAACTGATATTTATTTTCATTATTGTCTATCTTTTTTCCTATGTTTATAACATTCCTGGACTCTCCACTTCATTAACTGAAAAATGTCACTCGGAGGAAACATCACGGACTCCTAAGTTACACACTACCTTGATTTACAGTAGCAGCCTTGTGAGCCACTTTGAAAAGCCTTCCTCACAAGTATGATATTTTTAGCACAAATACTCATAGAAAGTATTTGTCTTATACACAAATCGTTAAGAACAAATTTGAAAGAGTCAGTATCTTTTGCTTGACGTAGAAGAATGTTTTGCTTGTGCCAGTTACCTTGTTCTTCCTTTTTCTTCTGTCATGGTCGTGAAGTTTTGATATGCAATAAACTTAACCTCCATTTTGTAATGTATTTTTCTTTCATTAAGCTGTGTTTGATTATAGGCATGTATTGTTTTTGCTTACAACCCCGAACAACCCCCATCATGAAATCCCCCTGGTCAACTTCCCCTTGGACAATTCGCTTCCAGACAATTTCCAACCCCAACAATTTTACCCGGGTAATATCCTACCGGACAATTCTCACCCACGTCAATTCCAAAGTTAATGATGGGGAAAGTTTTCTTAAAGAATAAATGTCAAGGGTGGGAATAGTCCTGATGGGAATTCCGTGGGGGTGTCTAGCTGCGCTTTTACTAACAGTAGGTATGCTTATGATACCTGTCATAATACAGTAATACTATTTACGTTCCCGATATATTTTTCAGTTACTTTGCATGTATACAGCATTGCTTGTCATAGCTACACGCATTATTCAATTTAAGGTTTCATCCGCAATTCGATTCATTTGATCACAAAAAGGTTCTCTTACGACGGTCGAATTTGATTTCGGTAAACATAGGACTACTCCTCATCCAAGAACATGACCTCACCATTCCTTCCGTTACAGACTTCATTGAGGTTCGAATACGTGCATTACCGGGGGCAATTGCCGCTATCCCGAAAATTGTCACAATTGCTTCTTTTACTATGAGAGCACCAGTTGTTAGCGTACCACCAAGCTCCCCTGTGTCCTTGTGCACAGTTATGGTTTCTGCATTCATCCTTGTCTTGGTCATATGTGCTGAAGGCACGCCCGTTAGTAGCTAGTATACCATTAACTGTACCAACAAAAAATTAAGACAAGGTAAATTATAATAACGTATATAGTTACACGTGCTTTTGTGTGTGTATATATATATATATATATATTAAAGATCCAAACTTTCAAAGAAGCCCAGATTATTGTGATGTTAGCGATAAATTTCCATTTTCAGCGCACACTAAACATATCTGCAGCTGATTAAATTGTACTCACTTCTAAAAGAACTAAAAATGATATTTGGCAATGCTTATCAGAGTAGTAGATGGGTAGGTGTCTTACGTCCAGGTATAAACACCTTTTCATTATGCTTCAGATATCGTCGTCTACGCCTCAAGGTCTGCAAAGAGTGATTAAAAAATAAATATAAAACCAACAGATTCACTGTTTCAATCAGCAGCAACTATCTCCTAGATAACGAAAGGGGTTTGCCAATGAAAGTGGTGGGGCAATATTTTTAAAAGGTCATTTGAAGGAGCTCACATGTTGAAACCTACGAACAAACTTGCAGCTGCATCTGTTGCTGGACTTAAAAATTGGCAAATTTGTTTCATTTTCAACTTAAAGGTGAAGATGAGCACCAACTTATACCTGAAGCTGAGTCTGAGACATTGTAGTGTTATGTTACTGTTGTCGTAGAGTGTCACTTTCAGCAATATAAGTGAATGTAGGGAGACTATATCAGGCCCGTAGCCAGACAAGGTACCGGTACTGAAAGTAGGGGGGGGGGGCTACATGGCTTCCAGAGAGGGCGAAAAAGTTTAGAGAGGCGAGATATACCAAAATGAATTAAGGCAGTAGTACGTTTTGATCTTCTGGGAGGAGGGGGTTTTCTACAGGCTGGGATTGTATTTATAGCTTCGTTTGCAACGTTCACCGGCCACTTGCATCAGCCGAAAGCTCACGCTTGTCGATTCGAACTCACATTTTTGGCAACCTCTGTTAATATTCAGCTATGTTGAGGATACTTCACCCCTTATCCAGGGTGCATAGTTCAAACCAATACGTACGTGACCTTCGAAAATGGTGTTTTAAAGACTGATAAATCATTCCCAGAAAAACATAAATAACAATAATTATGATATCGAGACTTGGAAGCAACCTGCTTGATAGTAAAATCGACACAATAATGTAAGATATTCCAAAATATGATGAAATTACTGTACAGTATATTAATTGCTTTTGTTAGCTACCTTCTATATCTTAAGAGACACACTCTAAGTCATGGTCTAAATATGCCGTTCCGTTAGAGAGCAAGGCTGATCTCAGCAGCACTTGACGTGACGTTGCTCTTTCGAAGCTAAATCAAATCGAATGGCACACGAGGGTTCAAGCACGGACGTGAAATATTGATGTGATACAAACCTGCTGTTCTACTGTAGCTGCCGATGTTGTCAGTACGGTATTTGTTGTTGTTACTACTGACTCGAAAGGACTCGTACGTGGCGTATTTGGGTGTGCTTCCACTGGTCGCAAGTTCTGAATTGTGAGGTAATGTAGCTGTTGGTTTGTAAGCCAGAAATCACCAATAACAGACCAGAAGCCATATTTGTAGCTAGTCCAATTGGTAAAAATCTGTACTCCATCTGTACGAACACCTTGTGTACATTGGAGAAAGAGAATGGAAGCTCAGTTCCTTTCCCATATGCATGATACCCTATTCTTTTTTGTTTGTTACAGATCAGGGAGCTGTTACATGGTGTAAGCGGAGGGCTATTTGACCTCCCTGGTCTAAGTATTTGCCACCTGTACAAAATCAGTCAAGTTATGTGTGTGATATAGCCTTATTGTCCGGAAGAAATCAGGACAAGGGTAATCTTGTACAAGACTTATGATTAGTTTGATATATTTAATATTAATAGAAAATAGTCCCTATTTGTAGCTACAAAGGATGTTTTAATTTTGATGTGTAGTTGCTTTAGAAACGAGCATTAAAGTTTATATAAATAAACGAATACCTGTTTACTTTCATAGGTCAGGAGGTTTTAACAGTTTTATGGGTGTAACCCTGGAGTATACTAAACCTTTGATGTGTAACAGGGGACATAAAGAAATCCTTTCGTAAATATAATACCTGAACAAAGTTCGCCGCTTGTAATCAAGAAGCAACTAACTGGTAGATCTAACGGTGAAAAAGTTCTTTCTGGAAAGTGGGGGCTCCCACTGAGGGGAAGATACGGGGACAACTCCCCTGTTGTGAACCAAGGAGATGAAGCCTCAGAACTGTGGGGAAGTTGCTATAACGTCGGTATCAAAGTGCGTTACCGAAGGTGAAATATCCGTTGGAACAAAGGAAACTGCAAAAACAAGCTTTGACCGTCACAGCCTTACTCAGATTGACCGCCATTTGATTCCAAGACGCAGGAAGCTTGATGTTGGATAGAGTGGATGAGTGTTCCAATCGCTTTTTAAAGCACAAACCCACAAAATATGTTCTATTGTTATAAAGAAATTAATACGAATAAAACACTATTCAAGATGATAGCAGTGCGAGAAGCATGCCGAAAGTACCTACGGTTATGTTTTACTTCATTTTACATTGCAAAATACACTACGCATTACCATAAAAACTACCTTGTAATTTGATGACTTAATTTGTTTCTCTGTTTTTTTTTTCATTATGTATTAGCAGATTTGAGCAGGTATGAGTGGAAAGTGAAAAATTTCTCCTAACCCCCTTTCCCTTTCACCAGTTTTAACACAGCTTTGCCCCAATTTAATTGTTAATGAAAATGCAATTCGTCAGGGCACTTCCGACAGTCTTATCACATGAGTGATACAGTATGTCTTTTTATAGAAGGCGACGGTCGTGTCCTCTGGATGTATTTAAAAATGCATTACACTACTCTATGAGATTCCCGTGACAAAGATCACCTTGCAAAAGATGATGATAGAAAAATTCCAAGTGAAAGAATTGATGGCAGATAAATGCATATTTTCACGTCACAATTATCAGGCTTGTATTCCGCTGCTAATATAGAAAGACTACTATGTTCGACTGTGTTTTGACACAGGGTATCAATAAAACCGTCAGCATGTTGGTGATAAAATATGTTAAAGACTTACTGTTCACCCCCCCCCCCCCCACCTTTGTTACTCACATTACACCTGACACGTGAAATGGTGATCCAAGCTATCCACATGAGAGGATAGTGTGGACACACCATCTTCTGCATGACCAGCTTGGTAAGCGTCATAGCATAGCATAGGAGTCCATATATGATGGACTGCAAGTCTCACCGTCGCCTTCATAGCCTTCATTACAATAGCATTGCCTTACACCTTCTTTTACTATGCACTGAGCGTTACAACTGCACGTATAGTCGGAGTCACTGTTCAGCCTATTGTTATGACACGTATACTTCACTGTGCAGCCATTGTTTACATATGACTCGCCATTCTGTTTGTGTTTGGAATAAATTATTGTTTTCAGATAAAAGCATATTAACATTCATTCCCACTTTGGCATGCAGGACATTTTTGTGAATGTTTATGCAAGGAACTACAGTAAAATCTTGCTGACGATCAGTGGCGTAGCTAGGGCGTCAAGGGGGGCACGTAGCCCGGGCGTCGGGTTTGGAGGCGCTGAAATGGGAAAATGAGAGTAAAAAATAAGCACTTTTAGAAAACATTGACGAAATTGATGTATATCATCAGGCATGAATATTTTCCAGTTACTAATAAGGACCTGTATGTAGTTGTTTTTATTAGCAAATCTATAGACTGTGATTTTTTGCAGTCAATTTAGACTGTTTTCCTTTTTTTTACCCTCTTCTGAGATGTTACATGTCAAGAAAATTTCGGGTATTTCAGTAAACACTTCCAAGGCAGGAGATTTCGAAAGTAAAGTAACGGTAGGCGGTGCACCCTCTGACGTTCCTATAAGTCGGTTAACCTTGCACACTTTTTAGGAGAGGCACGAATTCATCGAACGAATAAACCTAAATTATGAAGGCATTTATACGATTAAAGATGTAATTTTGATAACGAAGACTTCTTAACTATATGGGTAAATTGTGTTTGCTTATGATGAGCGGATCATTCAACGAAACAAAGAAATTACTTACATCCTGCAGTTTCAACCATGATACTTATAAAAGAGGTCCACATGTTCACTTTACTATCAATCACTACTGACCACAATTGCCGGACAAGCGAGATAATTTCCTAACAGGAATCCTGTATACGAAGAGCTCAAAGTGCCCTCAGTGGATGTATACTTTACTTGAACTTAACAGTTGGTTGTATATTCAATACACTGTCGGCGTTGCAGTATACTGCACTTCACATCCACTGTACTTAAACATTACGCCTTACCGTTGTATTAACTAGCCATTTAGTCATGTTGTCCTCATTCAGTGTTGGTCACTCTTTGTGCACACTTCTTATAATTCTTCTTTAATATTAAGTATGGGTTCTACGAGAAATCTTCCAGTCTGCAGTTTGTTTCATATACTATGTGCTTCAATCCTCACCATTACTCCTTCTAAATTGGTAAGTTAAAAGTTTAGTTACACCAATAAAACACTCCTCTGGTACAGTGGTAAATGTCTCACCCGGCAGAGAGTAAGATTTTCATCTGCGTATTTTTTACCAAGTGTGTGTTTACACTTTATAAAATAACCATCTGAATCTTGTAAGAGCTGTCCGAAGTGAAGCGTAATACCTTCCCGTTTAGACTTGTTCTTTCTCAAATTGTTATCTAATTAGTTGTTCATAGTCAAATGAGTTTCCAAACTTCGTTTTTTTAGCCAAACTTTAAAAACAAGGAGCCCAAAAGGGGTATTGTTGAATCATGGAGTTGGAGGAAGCTCCATGAATGAATCTACTTTGTAACCCCCTCAATTGAAAAATAAAAGGTAGTTAATCACTGCTATTAGTTCTTTTACATCAAGCTTATCCTAAAATTTAATTCATTTTGTGTACGATGAATGTCCTTATACCCTTTGTACATCGAAAGACCACACTTGTCTATCATTTCCAATGTAAAAGGTGTGGTTTGTTATTAAATTTAATGCATTAGAAGATCCAGTGTAGTGACTTTGTTAAAATGAATCCCTCTTTGAGGTTTCTTCAAATAAAAGAACTTAATATTTACCTTACTTGCCCCACTGTTGGTTTCATAAATAAGCGGAAATGCCACATTTAAATCATTGATATGTCAAGCTTGAATTTTTGATGATTCCACGTTTGCCCTAAAAAAGAAGGATTCACCACATGTGAAGTCACCAACTTTTCACTTGATGTTGCTTCAACCTCCGGTAATCTAGATTAAGCAAATTCATGAGCATGTTCTAGTTTGTGCATTCCAGTAAAAGGGTTCTGAATATTATATTTAATTGTAAAGAATTTTCAAGAAAATACAAATTTTTAATTTGTCAGAAATTAAATTCGATCTTCATTAAACTTATTCACGTAAAGAATGATAGGATACTTTAATGAGTAATTCCTTAATATACTCAGTTATAAATATTCGTGGATTTCGTTACCCTTAAGGAGGCCTAATTTAATATCCATTCATGTCCGTCCTGTTTGAGCAAACCATATATCTTCATCTCAGAAAGAAATAAAGGCATAGCAGCTCTTATCATTCTATGAATATTAAAAAATGCCATCCGAATCTACACTATTACCGTAAAAATAAACGAAATGGAGAATATCATATGGTGATATGATCTAGAGCCATTGCTTTTGTCCTCTGTACGGTATTGCAAGTTATACAGGTTCTGGTCGTTGCTTTTGCTCTATTATATTATAGCTATTAAAAGAATCTACAACTTTTGAAGTTAGAAGCATACAACAAAGCACTTTAAGCACCATGACCTATCACTGTTGTGAAACAAACTTCTAATCTTTCGAAAGATAGATAAACTGACCGTTAACTTCTGAAGTGGAGTGCAGTCTGTAGGTACGGAGACACGCAAATCAACCAGCATTTGGCCTGTACACAGGAAGCAACCTTACAAAGTTTTCCCTTTACAAATTTTTAGACAAATTTGGTGACATATAGCTTAAAGCATTATATACAAGTACTCCAAAACGTTGAAATCAAATCATTCTTATCCTTTTCTATTTCACTGAGATATATTCATTAAACAGGACTTTTCTGAATTTTACAGAGCTTTTATGCAAGATTTATCTTGCCTTACAAAATGTTTTTTTCCACATCCAAAAATGCCTATTGATAAAGTTTTAGAATACATATTTCATATCTTTCTGATCTTTCTCTCTTGTTTTGTATCCTTTACTATAATCTGTTTTTGAAACTTTTAGTAACTGTAGCCGTTCGTCGATAGGACAGGCAAAACTTGAACAAAAATAAGAGCTCCAATGGCTCGGATTTAATAACTTCCACTAATAAGTTTAATTCGACACATTACAGTACTAGCCTATATTACAGATTTACAAATCCACAATTCATTACTATAGCAACTTCATAATCTTTATTCAACTAGGATGGTTAAAAAACGTCGGTCATACATTGAAAAATTTGTTCTTACATATGTGCATGAGACTAATAAATGGCATATTGCTTTCATACTTCAATTGTTTCCTTTTAGCTACAAATTATTAATGCAAAATTTTTCAAAAACACGGTAAGTGGGCTACGATGAAGTTAGTATGTCTACTATATTAACGTGAACAATTGAATGTCTCGGTGCATTACCCATTACCTCAATCCATCCCCCATAGAAAGCTATAGCTTTATCGCCTTTTAGGATTGTTTAAAAAAAATCAGAAATCGATTGGGGGCTAGGGGACACGCGTTCCCCGTGTTCCCGTGCCGGCCCTTCAGAAGAAAAACCTATTTGTCAATCAGAACGCGAGTCTTCCACCTGGAAGTTGTGAAAAGCTTTCAACTTTTATTGCTACTTTGCTTCTCTTGGAATTTTATCGCGAGGTATTGATAATAAGGATAACGTTTAGGAAGGGATTAAAGCGGGCGGAGGGCGCAAAAGGTTTAATAGTCTAGGGAGGCCTTGCGTAAATTCTGATAGTTTGAGAACCTTTTGTGACATAAAATGATTAAAATTGATCCATCGTTTGGTCAAAAATACGCCTCACTCTACCCCCTACAGAAATCTATAGCTTAAACGCCTTTTGGGACCATTTCATAAATTAAAAACATAGGAATCGATGGGGGCACATTTCCCCTGCCCCCCCCCCGTGCCGGAGCCACTGGCACCTGTCTCATTCAACATTTACTCGGCGGGTTAATACAAATCATCTGCCTTAAAGGGCAAGAGCAGTCGCCCCAAACTTATTTTGAAGCAACAGCTAAATCTCACAATTTTCTTCTTATTTCTCTTCAAAGTATCTTTCATAATATTTTAGGACTTCAATATTTCATATTCAAGGTAAACCAATCAGTTACTTCTAGTAAATTTCACATTTGAGGAGAAAAAATATTGTCACATGACTCTAAAGAGCCAATCATGAAACAGGACAGTCTACTACACTACTTCAAGTTGGGGTGACTGAATTTCCCCTTTAAGGTTTATCCGAACAATTAGGTCGACGGAAAGTATTTTCAAAAGAAAGCACTGAACCAAAACTTGCAATAGCTCTGCGTCAAAGAACCCGCTTAATTGTAAAACATAAACATAAATTAACATTTACCTGCTGAACTCAGGCCTGGTAGCTTATAAATTGCAAATGCAAAATCTACTTAAATGTGTAAGAAATAGAAAAAGTTCCATGTAAAATGCTATCTTTTCATGAACTTTAGTGACGAATTTTGAAGAAAGAGGAGCAGTAGAATGTAAGGCTTATAATTTTTTCATTCACCACTTGAAATGTTTTAGTTACCTTTCAGGCAAACTTAAGCAGTAAATGTCCATATCATCTGACTGAATTTCTTCACAACTTCAAATTTAAACGGCAAGTGGAAAAGCTCATACAGGAATAGACAAAAACATGTTCTATCCCATATGAAAAACGAAAATCTGCTATATGTACATATGCTTTTTTTAAGCGAATAGAAGACATTTGACCTTAATTTCAATTATAGTTTTTCTTTGTATATTTGCATGTTACCTCCATTGACTTATAACAGAACGACTATTAGGCTTGTTTGTTTACTTCATTTCATGTTTATATTTTGTCTGAAATGCTGCAGACCAATCACCATATTAAAGCGTAGTGACCATCTTGATAGCATTAAATTTCTTCGAACGGTGACGAGCGTGTTGATCTCGTGATCCTCTGTACATATGTATAAGAAATCCGTGCCTTGCACATCACTGATCACAACAAACATATTAGTGACGTTTATTAGTATCGTAATAGAAGACTGTGCAACGATTAGTCCAAGAAGTATGTGAATGGTTGTTTCTTCAATGTTTTTCTCTTTACGTTGACCGGTTTAATAGACCCTTTTCAATTTGCTTATTAAAGTGGACGCAGCTGTGCAGATGCAATCCTTTTTTTTTTCTGGTCGGTTATATTCACAGTAAGAGCGGAATGGGTATGGAAACTGCGTGACTTTTTTTTTATTTTACGTCCGCGTTCAGCACTGTCCGGCCCCATATATTTAGTTAATAAAGTTTTGAAACGAAGGTACCTGATGGGTTCGTCCGTTTGATTTATAGATCTCAGTTAGTTAGACACAACCATTTTTGTCGTTCCAATGTTATTCAGTGTAATACAGGAGCTCATTAGGGCACAGTATTGGCACCGTTCCTTTCACTTTATGTATCTCTGATTGTAAGTTTTTGGAGGAGGATTGTAATCTCGTCAACTTCGTCGAGGATACTGCTATGACAGGTCTTATTGTAGGTGATAATCACAGTACATATCTCCGCCAGCTCGACACCTTTGTTAAGTATTATAACGCTAATTCCTTGATTTAAATATTACGAAAACGAAAGCAATGAACATTCATTTCCGTAAATAAGTAAAGTTTCGTGCAAAGAAAGTAGAGTATACCTTTATAGCTCAAAAATTTGCTGCTTTTAATAAATACGGCTCCAAAAGGAGAGGAAAATGCAGATTACAGGTTGTTAACATTTTCAACTTACGTCAATTTCGTTGTCAGGTTCCCACAGAGAATTCTAAACAATAGATTCAGTTAATTCAAAAAAAGCGAAAAAAAAAAACAGCATAGATTTTTCATACATGTAAAGGGGCCGTAGTTTATTTTTTTTTAGAGATTTTTCATAAAGGTTTGTTACTTATGTCTATGTTCACACAACGGGGGGGGGGGGGTTGATTGACAAAACGTCCCTATCATTGGAAGTGATATGTGCCCCAAAAAATGGCTTCACCCCTTCACCCTAACTTAAAGGAGGTATTAGCCGCCATCACCCCTGACTTTAATTCTGCGTCAATGTACCCATGAAATGAAGAAAATATGTTTCCCTCCTGTCTCTTAATATCGAGAAATGACTGGTGAAAATGTCATTTATCAGGCTGTTATTTTCGGTCATTTACAATATTCATTCTGTATACCCCCTGGACTGAAATTAAGCTAAGTAACGTATTGTTTTGTATGTTTCTGGTGTACTTTTTAATTTCAGATACCCTAAATCCTTTGAAGTTTGAAGAAAATGTATGAAAATTTTAAAGAGGTTTAGTTTTCCAGAAAAGATGTTGAATGAGCAAAAATGTAAATTAGTGTGCAGTTTAACTTTTCTAGGTGAGCTTTTTTGGTATTTATAGTTTCCTCAATTGACATTTACTGTACTTCATTAACCATGAATAATTAAAGGAGACGCTCGTGTGTATGATTCGATGATTTATTCTTAGATTTTTTGATAACAGAAACTATTCAACATGCAGGTTTATATTGATTTTAGCAATTAAAAACGTGAAAACAATGGAATTGTTATTCCTTTGTCCTTCTATGAATTCTTACCTTGCCAGAAAAAAATAATGTGTTGGGCAATACCAACAATGGCTGCAATCTCAATGACCGATGAGACTTTAGGTAGCGTTCTAGTCCTGATAAGACGAGATACTGATATTGCTTCCTGGACATTCCCACCCGGATTATGCCCCGGACAGTTTGTCACCTGGATGATTTAAAATATTGTGATGGTAGTAGGGTGATTGTTATGGGTGAGAGTCTAAGTTTGAGGTTAGGTTTCTTGGTGGCAATCTATTCGGTCACAACGGGTATTTTATGTTCAAATTCTCTCCTTTTTTCTGTCTTTCTGAGTTTTTCTCATATTCCTGAACGCCCCACGTTAATACCTAATACTTGTCTACTTTGCTCTGCAGCAGAAGCCTTGTAAAACGTTTTGAAAAGCGTTTCCCAAACAAAATTTTTCGTTTGCTTAACTTGCATTGTGCTCTCTTTTTCTTCTATCGAGTTCTTGAATTCCCAGGATCATGCACTATACAATAAAATTAAACTGAAATCTGTAATTTGCACTTCTTTCATTAAACTGTGTATGATTATAGAAATGTATTGCTTTTGCCAACATATTACTAGGTTCCTAGACAACTCCTCCGAACAACTCCCAGCCGGATATTTCCCCGGACAACTTCCATCAAGACAGTACGCCTCCGGAAAATTCAAAACCCGAACAATTCCCTCCCAGGTCAATTCCAAATTTTATGGTGGGGCAAGTTGTCTCAGGGGTAATTACAAACGGTGAGAATTGTCGTGTGGGATCCGTCCCTTTGGGAATTTTCGAGATGGGTGGAGGGTGGTTCCCGTCACGATTGTACTCTCAGTACGATTGTACTGAGAGTATGTATGTTTTTGGTAGCTAACATTACACAGTGGTTCTGTTAAATTGCGCCCATCAATATTTTGATTTCCTATTACTTGCATGTGTGTCACATTGCTGTTGTATAGCAAAATGCATTATTCAGTTCTAGGTTTCATCCACAATTTTGTTCTTTTGATCACAAATAGGTCCTTTTACGACGGTCGAATTTTCATTTCGGTGAACGTAGGACTACAGTAATACTCATCATCCCAGAACATGACCTCACCATTCCCTCCGTTATAGTCTCCATTGAGGTTCGAATACGTGCATTCCCCACTGCAACTGCCGCTATCCCGAAAATTATCACAATTACTTCTTTTACAATGAGAACACCAGTCATTAGCGTACCACCAAGCTCCCCTGTGTCCTTGTGCACAGTTATGGTTTCCGCATTCATCGTTGTCTTGGTCATATGTGCTGAAGGCACGCCCGCTAGTAGCTAGCATACCATTAACTGATCGAAAAAGAATAAAGACAAGGTAAATTATTATAATGTATATTGTTACACGTGTTTTTGTGTGTGTATATATATATATAGGTCGAAAGTGTAAATGGTAATACATTCGATCTTGAATTTTATACCAATCCTAAGACCTACTCTATATATATATATATATATATATATATATATATATATATACTGTATATATATACTGTATATATATACTGTATATATATACTGTATATATATACTGTATATATATACTGTATATATATATACTGTATATATACTGTATATATATACTGTATATATATATGAAGCTTTCACAACATGTGTCCTTGTTTATAGTTTCCCTGTCAGGTAAAACAAGTCAAAGAAATTATAGTTAATTCTCATGGCAAGCAGTTGCTGAGATCTTTTATGGAAAAATGTTGCTATAGAGGTCACGAATTCTCCCGTTACATAGAATCTTTGCTCATTTTACCCACTGTTATTGCGTGAGGGACTACCAATGAAAGGTGCACTACATTTACCTACGGTTTATTGTCATTTCGTGGGAAAAATTTCCCATTTTAGATTAATTCTGCTTTATAAGGTTATTTCCTATCAGATTAGGAGTTAGGTAGGTGTCATAAGTTCAGGCATAAACACCTTTTCATAAGGTTTCAGATAATGTCGTCTAGGCGTCAAGATCTGCGAAGAGTGATTGAAAAAATAAAAATAAAACTTAACACATTTTACTGTTTGAATCAGTATCAAACTATCTCCTGAATGACAAAAGGGGTTGCCAAGGTGTTGGGGCGAGATTTTGAAAAGGTCATTAGATTAAGCTCACTTGTTGAGGCTTGCGAAAAAACTTGCCGCTGGAACTGTTGCTTAACTTAAAATTTGGAAAATTTTCGACTTAAAGTTGAAGATGATGATCATGAAGCTGAGTCTGGAACCTTGCAATTGATGTTGCTATTGTCCAAGTGTCATCATCAGCAATATATTAAATAAATGTAGGGAAACTATATTAGGCCAGTAGTCAGACAAGGTACCGAAGTGACGAGATGGCCTCCAGAGGGGGAGAAAAAGGTTTTAGGGGGACAAGATATACTAAAATAAATTACGGAAATAGAAAGTTTTAATATTTAATAAGTGAGGGGGTTTGTACGGGCTTGGATTATTTTTATAGCTTCGTTTGTAACTTTCACCGGTCAGTTGCATTAGCGCGACAGGCTCACGCATATCCGAGTCGAACTCAAATTTTTGGCAACCTCTGTTAATAGTCAGCTATGTTGAGATACATCATTCCTTACCCACGGTGCATAGTTCAAACCAATAGGTACGTGACCTTCGAAATCATGTTTTAAAGGCTGATACATCGCTCCAAGAAAAGCATAAATAACAATGGTTTTGACATCAAGGCTTAACAACGTGCTCTATACATAAAAAGCCAAATAGTGTAAAATGTCCCAAAATATGGTAAAATTACTATAACACAGTAAATATTTTTGCTCTTGCTAACTACCTTGTACATCTAAAGAGACACACTTCTAGTCATGGTCTCAATTTTGCCGTAAGTTTGACAGCAAGACTGATCTCAGCAGCTCTTGACGCGACGTTGCCCTTCGGTAACTAATCAAATCGACTAGCACATGAGAGTTCAAGCACGGACGTGAAATATTGATGTGATACGCACCTGCCGTTCCACTGTAGCTGCCGATATGGTCAACACGGTATTTGTTGTCATTACTACTGACTCGAAAGGACTCATACGAGGCGTATTTGGGTGTACCTCCACTGGTCACAAATTCAACTCGGAGTTTGTAATTTTTCTGAATTGTGAGGTAATGTAGCTGTTCATTTCCAAGCCAAAAATCACCATCAAATGACCCGAAGCCGTACCTGTAGCTAGCCCAATTTCGGTAAAAATCTGTTACACCATCTGTACGACGCTGGAACACCTTGTTACATTGAAGAAAGAGAATGGAAGCTGTTTCATTTCCTTTTTCATATTATGCATAATATCCCATTCGTTTTGCATCACATTACGTTTGTTTCACATCAGGGAGCTGTTGTTTGGTGTAAACGGAGGGTTATTTGGCCTGGTCTAAGTATTTGCCACCTGTACAAAATCAGTCAAGTTATGTGTGTAATGTAGCCTTACTGTTCGGAAGAAATCAGGACAAGGGTAACTGAAAGTTTGACTCTATGCCGCATATCTTAAACAAAATTTATGATTAGTTTGATATATGTAACCATAGTAGACAGTAGTTCCTACTTGTGGCTACAGAGAATGTTTTAATTTTGATGTGTGGTTCAGTGGCGTAGCTAGAGAGGGGCAGGGGCGTTCGCCCCCCCCCAAAAAGCCTCCGAAGGCCTCTGTCGGAAATTTCTAGTCTCTGTCGGAAATAAATAAAAACAATTTATTTGAAACCCTTACAACACTTCTTATGTTTTTAAGCAGAGTTACACATCGATATGTCAACGTGAAAATCATAAGTCGGTCTCAAAATTGCCCGGAAAGCAAAAAAAAAAAAAAAAAAAAAAAAAAAAAAAAAAAAAAAAAAAAAAAAAAAAAAAAAAAAAAAAGGTCCCCAGAATTTCGAATCGTACAAGTACAACTATCAAGATAATAATCAGTAGAAACTTTTTTGCTTTTGCCCCCCCCCCCCACGAAAAATACCTAGCTACGCCAGTGGTGTGGTTGGTTTAGAAACGAGCATTGAAGTTTATATAACTAAACGAAGGCATATTTTATTTCACAGGGCAGTGGTTTTCAGCATTTTTAAGGGTGTAACCCTGGAGTACACTAAACGTTTGGAGTTTAACTGGGGGCACAAAGAAATTCTAAAGTAAATATAACACAACCTAAGCAGAATTCGCCGTCTGTATACAGAAAGCAACTAACTGGCACACCCAACGGTGATAAAGTTCCTACAGGTAATTGGGGGCTCCCACTGAGGAGAAGATACGGGGACAACTGCCCTCTTTTGAACCAAGAAAACGAAGCCCCCAAAGACTTTGGAGGAGTTTCTATAATTTTGGCATCAAAGCGAAGTACTTATCGTCAAATATCCGTTGGATGCGAATAAAGAAAACTTCGCTTTGAACGTCACAGCCTTAATCGGATTCACCGTCATTTGATTCCACGACGCAGGACGCTTGATGTCGGATACAGTGAATGAGGGTTCCGATCATTTTTTAAAGCACAAACCCACAAAATGTATTCTATTGTTCTAAAGAAATTAATACGAATAAAGCACTATTCAGAGAAGCATGCCGAAAGTACCTCCTGTTATGGTTTACCTCGTTTTACATTGTAAAATACACTACGCAATTCATTAAAAACTACCTTGTAATTGATGACTTATCTCGTGTTTCTACTGTTTTTATTATTTATTAGAAGATTTGAAAAAAGTATGGGTGGGAAGTGGTAAATTTTACATAACCCCCTTTCCCGTTCACCGGCTGTAACACAGCATTGCCGCAGTTAAATTGTTAATGACAAAGCAAATTCGTCAGGGCAATTCCGACAGTCTTATCACATTCGTGATACAATATCTTTTTCCATAAAAGGCGACGATGATGACCGAAATTTCCAAAATAAAAGATTGATTCATGGTAGACAAATGCATATTTTTCAGTCACAATTATCAGGCTTGTATCCGGCTGCTAATATAGAAAGGCTGTGATTGCAAAAGATCGAATCGTGGCAGAGAATGATGACGGTGCACCTATCTCTTTCAACAAAATGTTGCATATTCAACAAAGATATTGGCGCACCCCATAACAATCCTGTTAATCCTCACGTTCAAATCTTTTGTGTTTTGCCACAGGGAATAAATGAAACCGTCAGCATGACTGTGATAAAATATGTTAAATACTTACTGTCCATCCCCCACCGTTGGTACTCATCACACATGACACATTAAATGGTGATCCTGGCCATCCAGATGGGAGGATAGTGTAGACGCCATCTTCTGTATGACCAGCTTGGTAAGCGTCATAGCAATCAGTATATGATGGACTACAAGTCTCACCGTCGCCTTTATAGCCTTCATTACAATAGCATTGCCTTACACCTTCTTTTACTATGCACTGAGCGTTACGATTGCACGTGTAGCTGGAGTCACTGTTCAGCCTATCGTTATGACACGTATAATTTACTGTGCAGTCATTGTTTACGTACGACTCGCCATTCTGTTTGTGGTTGAAAGAAATCATTGTTTTTCAGATGAGAACATTTCAAGATTCATTTCCACATTGACATGGAGGACATTTTTGTGAATATTCATGCACGGAACTACAGTAAAATTTTGCTGACGAATGACGATGTCATAAGGTGAGACATCACATGACACTACACAATCTCATGCAATATCTCAGTTAACTTTCAGTAAGATAAATCGAAAGAAAACACAGAAAACACCACAATCGTAACAATAAGTGTCTTTGATTCAGCACACTAACGACATGCCCCGATTGTTTACAGTAGCCTAATTTGCGACAAAATCGTAACTTCAATTACCATGACGAGAGGAACTCACATGTTTTACTAACGGTCGTACCGTGGCAGATTGTGTCTGGTGTTATCACATTGTAAACAAAATTGCACCGCGTGTGCCGGTGTTAATACTTTTAAATCGAAACGATACTACATACACTTACCCTCCAAAGTATGTTTTGAATCTAATACTCTCAGGGCGTTATATTTAGCAATGGCAAAAATATGAACACTCGTTATTACTCGTTTATTTATCTCAAGCAACTGCTCGTTGCTACTTACTGGAATTACTTGATTAATTTCTGCGACGTAACAACCGCACTCATTAGGAGGTACACACTCGCCCCCTTTTTGTAAGAATCCTTCTGCACAAATACAGATTTCTGTTTCTTCACAACTACTGATGCAGCTGTTCGTGTCGTTAGGATTACTGCAAGATGGCTGACAGGTACACATTCCATAAATCATATTCAATGGACAATAGGTAACTGGGTCATCTGTCAGTGAATGAAATATAAAATGTAAAGCGACACATAGAGCATTGAAAGCTGCATGTAAACTGCAAAAATGAGACTTTACTCCAACTCCTCATACTCTGAATAATCCTTTCCTTGTGTCTTTTGTTACATATGACCAAAGAAATAGAAATGGTAATAGACAAAATTGCAGGAAAATCTTCAAAAAGGCCAAAAAAGAATAGAAATATTCAAAGCTCTAATTCCGCATGTTCAAATATATTTTATCTTCATCTACCTGCATGGTCATTTGATCCTAAAGAAACAATAGCATACTGACTCCACTCATCACTAATACGGAAAGAGTTGTAGGAGACATAAAAAGATGATCCATTGGATAGCTCCATGTCTACTCGAAGCTCGTACAACCCTTGATTGGTTAAATATGACAGTTTGTCGTTTCCGATCCAAAATTCACCAGATAGAAACCCGAATCCATTCTTGAAGTCAGCCCAGTTTCGATTGAAAGAGATAGAACCCTCTAGCCGACGCTGGATAACCTGGAATCAAAACCGTTTCAGATTACGTTCAGAGAATGCACAAATTGAGAACGTTCAATTTAAGTCAAAAATTTGTTGAAAGATGCATATTTCACATTGCTGCATATCTTTACAAACGGCAACGAATTAGTTTGTAGAAAATGTTGCATAAACACATGAATAATGTTAGTAAACATAAAAGCGTCGTTGGCTCTAATCTAGGTTTATCTGTTATTTGCTTGTTAAATAAGACAAATAAGGCGAAGTGTGTAAAGACACGACACGTAGATATTTAAGCATAAGCGATTGACTGAGCAGATAGTTCGGGCTAATTATTTGAAGGTATCTTTCAAAGCCGTCGACTTATGGAGAAGACAAGAATCCTCCAACTAAATAGCAAAATACGTACCTTTTCGACCCCAAGATAAATCGTTTAGAGTTGCAAAAAGTGAAAACCTTGTAAGAAACGAAGTTAGAAACTTACAATTTAGCGTAGTCTTATTCTATACTATATTCTAAGGCAATCCGTCCTCAGATAGATAGAATACATCTGACAATAAATACCTACCGTCCATACATCCAGACCTTCTTCATTTTTACAATAGGCTTCAAAAGCATCCTTGCAACCAACCGGTTTTATTAAGTGTACCCCACTAGAATTTGATTCTGCACACTGATTGAGAGCGTCTTTGCAGTCTTTAGGAAAGTCAGGTTGCTGATAGAAAAAATTGAAATAACCTACAAAGAAAAATAGGTATTGGTTATAGAAAATGTGTAAACTTTGAGGAGTAGTAAAGTGAGTCAAAAAGAAAGTGAAAAAGCACTTGATACTATAGAATCTTCTAATATAATATCATAACCGACTGGAGATGTCCACATTCATTCAAAGAGGCTTAAACGAATTTATGTAATATCTTTCATTTTGACCGTTTTTAAAATATTTTATTGCTCTGGGTGGCTATTCGGTTATCGGAATAAATTGCAATCGAATCTTTAAAACACAATAGGATGTGGCCAAGAGAGTAAGAACTATTTTGTAGTTAACTCTTAACTTTTCCATGCAGCACTGAGTATGTCAAGTTCCTCGTCCCCTGCCAGTAATTTAAACATAAGTCGGTATCGCAAGCTGTTACCCAGGTACTATTAATTTTCTTTCGCACTTTCTTTCGCGCTGGTTTCGGTAGCCGGTAAAAGCAGTCTTTATTTTCAGGGTAGGCACAGGATGATAAAAACCATGTCTGCGATTTCATATATTAGGCTTGTTTAGTATGCCAAATATCCAAGTCCCTGCCTTTTCTGGTTGTGTTTAATTTTTACCTTACCTTGGGTCTGTAACACCCTGATTCCACGTCCTCACTCGGCGTGAAACAACTGGATGGAACAGCAACAAGTATAGATGCAATTAAAGCGGGAGCAAAATATAAGTTTCGGAAAACACTCTACAGAGTTAAGGTTTAGACGCACAATTAAAGTGACAACTTTGTGTTTTCGAATTTATAAGACAATTTAATGAAATCTTTTGATGTGGGGATAGTCTTGTAGGCTGCACAAGTTTATATGTCACTAGCAAAACTGTAGTGGTAAATTCGTCTTAGTGGCTTTGAATACAGTTTTGTACAATCTGGGTCGTTCGGGATGCCGAATGTTCTGTCATATGGAGACCCACACATGGTACCAGACACATTCCAGTCAGTTAGGTTGTAGAGTGGGGTTTCTTGTAATCCGGGTCATTTGTGATACCAACTTTTCTGACCTCAATCCTAACCTTGGTTGGCCGGAGGTAGGTTTTCGCTCCGTACAGTTTCAATCCCTTTATAGAAATCATCTCTATGACCAATTCCTAAATCCTCCACCATATAAAGATTATGGTCTGTCTATTAGCTGTTAGGAATACATGCAAAATAAGTCCTACTTGTGTACTAGATAACTCGGTCGACAAGGTGCACCGTCTTCCCCACGGCGGAAGCAATTTAAAGCGCCTGGTTCAATGCCTCTTGCAGTCTTTGAACCCTAACGCCATTTTAACCCCAGCACTTTGGATTTTCCTTTGCAATTGATAAGGTAAAGGCACCCAAAGCAGACCTTCTGCTAGGGGATGTAGCGGATCGAACGTAACAAATGTGTAAGTGCAAATGTGTAATGCACTTTTTGGTAGTCTTATCATCTTATATTGAAAGAGCTTCCGGTGCTTTAACGGGACTCTGTCCCTGGATCCTGCCAGCGGTCCTAACGCGTACCCCTAGACCACGCGTGCTCGTGGTACACCTCCGATGCACTTCTAGACACCTGATGGCGTTCACCATCCCTCCTTATCAGTCGGGGGAATTAAAAGTTCTGCCCCCAACCCTGAAATGCTGCAAACACCACTGATTAAACTTTTTAATTATATTTCCTGAAGAATGATTAGGCGGAAATGGCATGGGTTCTTGATTAAGAGAGAGGGAACAACTATTTTTTCTAACTTGCGTGCAGGTTGGATCTTAACTAAATGATGGTTTATCTAGGAAGGACTTACGATGTTCAAAAAGTGTTATTTGCTAAGTTGCATTATAAAATCGTTATGTGAAACTCAAAATGAAGAAAAAGCAAGACAAATAAAAGAATATCAAGAAAACAAAAAATGTAATATATTTTGTTAATGAAATGATCTTTGCAAAAAGCATTAGAAATCGTTCTTACTTTCAGAAGCTGCGAATTTTTCAGAACTTCCACCATTCTGTAAAGTAATTAAGAAATATGATATCAACAAATTAAACGGCTTAAGAATATAATTTTCCATATGAGTGATCATGGACTTCGATGGAACGATTGTAAACGTAAAAACGAGCCATATCATAAGGCCCTCGGTGAATCTACATAACTGACACTCATGAAGTAGCAAACTTATTGAGTTAAAGATGTCATCCACCTAACTGGATTTGATATTATTTCATAAAATTGCAAAAACTGTATCTTGCTTCTGATATACTTAAATAATTTGTATGTATAATCTATACAATGACCTCTGTGAACATTGCAACAATGTTTGGAAATTTGGTTGCAGAACAGCAGAAGTTAGAAAAACAAAAATTGAAACCTATGATATGACAGGTTTGTATGTACGGCATTGCGTAAACCATTGTTGATTGTCCCTCAAAATGAACCAGATGATCTAATTTAGCTATTTCAATTATTATCTAATGACTGCCAGTTTTGTATGCCATAGTTGACCTCTAGCAGTTTCTTCATGAACTGTTAAGAATTTACACCATTATGGTTTATTTGCAGGCATAAAACATTAGTGATTCATTTTAATGCAAAACATTTAAATTCTTTTCTCCTGATGTCAACTAATCACAGACATTGTAGTTGAAAAGTAAATCTAAATATACGATGTATTTTACAGTCTGCTCCGGAAAGCATAAAGAATATATGAGAATTGAGATATTTAACTAAATTTCCTTTATTATCTTATGTTGTAGTTTAAAAAATTGTTAGCTTAACAAAATAATGGTTTCCGTTTTTCTTTTGTAGTAATGGTACTCTCCATTCATTGGGTAAAATGCTTCCTAGAAATTTGCCACGCCTAACATTATTAGCAAATTTTCTTATAATCTGTATTTTTTCAAAAAGGGACATTCTACAGCATCACGAGGCCAACTGGTATCCTGGTGCCCCTTTATCAGTATCTTGTGAGGGGTTTACTTAATGCTACAGGAAGGCAAGTTTAGGTATTCTTTTAGCGGCTCAAAGACAGTAAGCCTAACGTTTGAGCTTTTCTGTCTCTTATAAGGATAAAACTAAAGGCTTTGGTTTTTATATAGTATTTATTTTGCTAAACCAAATCTTTTCCTGTTTCTGGAAATAAGACTGCGAAAACAACAATGCTGAGAAATAGAATTAATAGAGTTTCCCTTATCGGTCCATCCTTATCGATCTAAATCGTTTAATAGTTTTTCAAGTATGCAAACCATACCATCCACTATTTTCAGACTGTGTTCATCCCCTAATGTAGTTCATACGAATGCGGCAAGGTACAAATTAAGGCCATTACTAGAGGAAACACCCATAGAACATGTCCAAACATAAGTTCTAAACGGAGACCAGCGGTTTTAAGAGAACGCTTTCCTTACTTCTTAATCTACCAGTATTTTTATATCATATTGTAAGTAACACAACTCTCAGTGAAGCCCATTCTCGATAACTTTCAGTTCTTACATTGACCATTACTACATTCAGATATAAATAGTTAACGAACGTATTTTAGAAAAAGCGTCTTCAAAACGCAAAAAGATTGATGTGTAGAATCTTACCGATTGAGTTACGACACAGTCAATGCAGATCAAAAATACAACAAGAGCAGTTATCTGCTGAATCGATTGAAAGGTTGCACCCATGATGAAGATGTACTCGCGTAAACGGTATTAAATCACACTGATTTAAGTGTTCATCTTCAGTCAATAACAGGGTTGAAAACAAACTCATCACGAGAATCCAGGAAAGTAATGCGTCTCTCAAGAAACATTGCTATTGATACTCTGAATACATGTGTTTGTTACGTAGCAGAAAAGCAGAGAGTTCGTACTAAGCTTCTATATCAGGATGTATCATTGACCGTACAGGTAACTTGTAGCTCCATGTACAGACAGGGGTCAGACTTGTCAAGACTATCTAAGCGGAGCGCCACCATTGGTTGGTGCGGAGCGTGGAAGAAATTTTTGGCTTTACAAACCCTCCAGATGGCCGGAAACGGCACTTCCCACGTGTTTTAAGGTGCGTGTACCCAGCCTTGGAATTCGAATTTCATGTCTGCCATTTCTCAAATAATGGGAAAAAATCAGTCCATGAAAAATAGTAATACACAAGGCCGCACATACACTTTTTTGCTAGGGGGCAAAAGTGAGCATTACTGATCTGTGGCCTGGGGGAGGGGACTAAAGGAAACGGGTGTCTCCTTCCCTCTTGTCGAAAATTTATAATTTAAGGAGGACGTATAGATAGCAAATGCTGCAATATTTGAGGGATTTCAGCTTTAAAAGGAAAACGAAAAGTAGTTGTGACTAAATGCGACATTGTGACTAAATGCAAAAGTCATTTTTGAGAGCGTGGTGGATATAATGTGAAGCATGACCTCAGCCATTAAGTTCCGTTGTGGGGGAGAGTTTAAGGGAGGGGAGGGAGTGTTATTGGTTATAAAACGTTTTCATGACTAAACTGGCACGGTTTAAAAACGTTTTTAAGCCATTGATGATTGAAGCTACCTATAGCAACAACAGCAACATTGTAGCTATGCATAATCGCGCGTAGCGCGAGAATTTTGGAAAAGTAGGCTAGAAATACATCCTAATAGAGCTGTAAATGATTGGTGGTGTGTACAGATAGGCATGAAAATATCTGCCTATTTGACATTTATTAAGTTCTTTCATTACGATCACAGCTATTTCTTACATTTTACTGCGTTTTCTCTGTATATTCTGGAAGTTGCAAACGGTGCACTTTGAAAATTTCTGGGGGTAATTTTGCCGCCCCCCCCCCGCTGTGTACGGCCGTGGATATCATATGAGCTGAGATAATGAAAGAATCATACTGAATTATGCATCCCTTTTCATTTATTCTGCCTGCAATTCTCCCATATTCACCTTCTAGTATATATCTGTTACATTTGTCCATCACCCTATTCACAGGCTACATGTCCACTACTTAGTTACATATCCCCTAGATCATACCATTTGTCTTCAACCTAGTGTTAACATATTAATTTTCTAGCAAGGAGGACATAGGTCACTGTCCTGATGTAGGGGTCTAAGGGTGTCCCTTTCCCTTTGGAAATTTTTCCAGTTTTTAATAGTGTCTAGATGCAAAATGGTGCTGTACTTTTCGTAGACTCAAGTCATCGGTATATTACTTGTTCAGACCTATAATACCACCAGTAAATCTTTCAAATTATTTAACCCGCAAGGCAGAAGTAGGGATCATGTGGGAAACACATGAAATCCGGACCTTGTTGGCAATTTTACAAATCCTCCCGGAAGCCAGTGCGAACTAGTAAAAAGAGGACTTCTCGAAAACTATGGTTCTACAGGGCACTTGTCATGGGCAAGGAGAGACACGACATACTTGTTAAGGACAGACTAATTGTTCGAGCGTAGTACCTTACCGTACGGCTTATTTTGTGTATGATACCGTATAGGAATGGTCGTGTAAGAATGGTCTTCAGTGTATGGTTGCCATGTTCTCAGTAAATCAACCAGCCATGCGAAAGGCAGAAAGGGTCTAAACCTGACAAAGTCACATCCGAATTTGTCGTCGGGACGTTAGTTTCATCGTCCAAGTGAATTATATGCGAATTAAACGACAGTGCAGACTGTATACCTAATTTAGTGAAAGTAGACATTTTACAGTTATAAGTTGAGTTCATACGTGCGCAAAATGTGTTTTTCACACATTTACTTTTCCTTAATGCTTACACATTTTATTTAAATATTTTTTGAAGGAAATACTTCAAAATTTATTTCCGTTCAAACATTTATTTTTCTTTATTCTTTCACATTTTATTAGGACACAAAAAAATCTGGGGGGGGGGGGCTGACGAATATCTGGGGGGCCTAGGCCCCTGCCCCCCCTCCGTAGCTACGCCGCTGGTACAAATACGAACAAGTACAGGCCATTTCCACGATTACAACTTTCCTGCAGTTGGAAATCTCTTCTATCATCAGGAACTTTCAAAATCAGTTACAAGGCATAGTAAAATTTTTGCAATGTACTTTCCATGATCTTGTGTGCTGTAGAGAATGTAAATTATTTAGAGTAAGTTACTGTTTAATTAGACCCCTCCATCCCTTAAGGGAGAGGACAGAAATGGGGCGGGGAAGGTTTATCGCCATTAACGCATGTTGGACTGACATATACTTCTGTCCCTTGTTTCAAACCAACTTCAGTGCTTAACCTAATGATTAGGTTCCAAAGGTAAGAGTTCTATCCCCTGAGACCCCCTCCCCAAAAAGGGTGTTTCCAAAAGCGTACCCTTCCATACTGAGTGCTGTTTCCTACGTCTATGCCATAATTTAACATCACAAGCCCAGAAGGTTATCTCGTATTATCGTGTGAGAACAATTTAAAACACTGTTTTAAGCACTTCTTTGTTACAAAGATACAGCCAATGAGGAAAACATTCTCTTTGTGGGTCTCTGTATTATTTATTTGACTGTCCTCTATTGGTTTTGTAGGTTTTGTACAAGTGAAAACAAAATCTTCATTTTTTAAGTGAAAATTCAAAACAGACCTGAGGGTGGTTAAAATGTCGTCGTTTGGTATAGGTCAATGAAAAAACATGACTTTCTGGACTTTCCAAGAGTAATTCCCAAACAGCCTTCTTTAGGTTGTTTTCGAGTATTAACAGAATGATGTTAAAATTCCGATAAATTGTGAAGAAACCAGAAAGAGTTAAATAATAATGTGTAATGATTGAAATAAGGAAATGTTTAGGTATGGGGATACCAAGTCATGTAGCTGTTAATAGGGCTAATGTGCAGAAGGTTGGTGTTATCAGGGAGTTGCTAACAACTCCCTGGTGTTATTATCTCTGATGCATACTAAAGCAATTACTTTCGTCTGAAAATATTTGCCGTGAATGACTAGGCTAGAAATTGTTTCGCGTCCTTCGCTTTCATACAAATTCCCTCTGAATTGACTACAGACCCTCTCGGCATTGCTATTTCTCTTCACTATGGAAACACACTGACTGCGTACTGTGAAGTGTTAGTTTAATCATGCTAACGCACATATTTTATTTGACGTTATGAGAACTATGGAGTTGATGCAAGGGAAGACGCGTATACTACGAAACTTTTATCGGTGCTACGTGGTCAAGTGGCAAAAGTAGACAATGTCAATTGGAAATAAAGCTTATAACGCTAATATAAAGATCTGAAAAAGATATGTCAAAGAGGAGACTAAATAATAAGATCGATTCAGGACTTAAGTGCGAGCAAATATTATCTACAGAGGAGGATACTAGTGTTGCCGCATCTATGGGCTTCGTTAGAAACGTTGCTATTACTAGCCCAGAACTACTGCATAATTTAGAGCACAAAGAAAATATATAGACACAAACAAGGAATCATATGTGTTTCATTTTTGAATGCAAAATGATCGTCTGAATATTTGACCGACAGTGAGTGAAGACATAATACACTGCAAAATCAACGTGGAATCAAAAGCAAACTTAGTCCCGTAAATTGTATGCCAGTTATATAAAGTCAGAGTGATTCCATTTGTTACCAGATTTAATTTAAGAATTTAGTTGTGTTAACTTTGTACACAGTATTCGAAGTAAAAATATACTTCTAGCACTTGAAAAAGGAACCCAAGGCGAATCCGAGTTTTTTCTGTAATATTCTTCTCCTCCGCTTGATAAAAGATTCTGCTCAAATTGGATAAAGATACGGGGACACCGTTGACTTTACTTTCAAACCACCCATCAGTTTGTCGAAAAGGGTAGTACCATTAAAACATGTTTTGCCCATGAGCAGTCACAATAAGCGTCGAAACTTTTAAAGGCTGAAAACACCTGTAAAGCCTCTATTTTGGCACTCTTATCACACTGTTGAATTGATATCAAACCTCTTTCCTTTAGGATAACATAATGGGATGGTAATTATGTTTTACGTTAGGGATACTGCATTTCGTGTACTTTCATAATTTACCCGTTTTCTCATTACAAAGAATATCTCCGTAACAAACTGTTAGGCGTTTTATTGCTTACATTCTATTTTTAATGCCCCGAAAATGAACAACGGAAACATTTACTTCCCTCTGGCATGTTTCAATTGAGAAAAAATGAGAAGTAAAATTTCTAACGCCCTTGCAGCTCTTTGAGACCAATCATTAAAGTGGGCACTGAAATTTGCGTTTTTGACCCATAATGAGTAGCAAAATGTAGATAGAATAAGTCTCCTTGGTCTAAGAAAATTTTGCCTTAAGTCTGAATATCATTTTTTCAATTCATGCAAGGGCCTGAACACCTAATATATGTTGGGATGGGAGGTCAGAAATATAAGATAAAAACCCCGTTTTTCAAAAATTTATTTTATTGTCTAGAAAGTATTCTGAGTTGTACGATAGATAATCCGGAAGAGCCTCCTACACTTGGTATCCCGGAAATCCCAGGACGAAATTATGATAGAAATCTCATGAAAATACTGTCTACGCTTTTTGTGAAAATTGTTCCGAGAACTTGCTTTACTGGTTTTTAAAATCAAACAACATTTTTCGAAACTTGTTAGGCAAATGAGTCAGCTCACTACCATAGGCACTCTTGGAATTATTCTCGCGCAGGATTCCTGACAATATCTTTTGACGCGAATGTTTTTAACTATACTTTGTGGACACTGTACCTTTCGTGTCACTTTTTTTAAAATGTTTTGGGCGCTTAACAGATACAAGTAGATAAGAAAACCATATAGTTATTTTACCCTTTTTGTAATCTATTACAAAATTTGGCGTCGTTATATCATACTTTATACTTTAGTCAAATTGTACAGAAAGAAACCGTACATATTTGATGTTGAATTTTAGCACTCAGTGTATTAATCATAAGGTTTCTAACATTGCGGACTCAACCAACTAGCTACTGGACATAATAATTTTACAAATTAACTTTTGGGGCTTTTCAGGTACAGCTATTTATAATCGTTGAAAGTAAAACATAAAATGACAGCAGTGTTGGAGAGCCCGGGGATGGGGGCATCGGCGATCGGTTCCCCCAAACCTTGAATGGTTTTTGTCTCACGACGGTGTACTCAATACTTCCTTTGCTGTTTCCCCATCAATATTAAACAACGAAAAGTGCTTTAAATATCTTCGTTTGGCAGTGTTTTATGGGACTCGAGATTGATATTCTGTCTCTGTAAGTTCTTGAAGTGTTGTAAGAATGTCTTGACTACTTGATTCTAAAAGAAAAATAGTCCGAGTTCAGTTAAAGGACCGTGTAAAATTTGGTTTTAGTTGATGGATCAGGTTCACTAACATTTCAGCACACGTAAAGAAACTAACTTGAGTTAAGTGATTAAGTGTGATGATAGATATAAGGTTAGAACATTGATGTAAGAATCGAAGAGGGTAATGGAGGAGATGGACTCGGTGGGCTTTACTACCTAAGGTTATTTATGAAACATTACTAGGTTTAGCTGGTTGCTTTGTCAACATGTATCTTATGCTTCTTGGCAATTTGTTGGTATTCATGACGCCTTAAGGTAGTCAAGTCCAAAGTTTCTCACTCAATTTGGTATTGTCCTAGTGTAAACTAAATTAGTAGTCTACATCATTACCAGACACAGTCCACTATGCAATACAGTTTGCAACTAATTTCCCCTTGCATGAAACTAGTTAGTAATGTTTATTAGCAAGTTTTCTAAATATTATTTTTCAAATTCATAGTTGGCTACTTTGAACAGTATATAACTAAAGCTAACTTGGCTACTAACTATGTTGGTGTTGCAGATGGGTATATTCACAAAACGTTAACTTGAGCAGGGCCGTATCTTAGGGATTTGGACTACCCTCCCCCGCCCAAAGGATATATTCATGACCGGTTTCGGACAGTGGCGGAGTAGTATTGTGAGACGTCTGGAGGTTTGATGATGTTCCATTTAACTAAATTAAGAAAAGCCTTTCCAAAAACCCTTCCACGTATCCAGGCATGGGTTGTACATAATATTTACCACAATCTTTCATAAATAAATACAACTAGAAACAACAAGCAGTGGCGTCACAAGGTTTGATTGCGGGGGGGGGGTCAAGTGACTTGACGTGCGCCCCCAGAACCCGGGGCCCGGACTACCTGTCTGCTCGATCATTCCATGTAGGAACTCAGTAAACTCTTATTTAAGACCCAGCTGGCGGTGTCATTCTTGCAACAAAAAACATGGCCGCATCATACCGCTCCATTTAATTTAAGTGTTCTTGCCGTTACGAATTAACAATTCACCGTAGGCGGAGGGCGCGAAAAGTAAACAAGCTTTCATTTTCCTTTTCCTTTCTCTTTCCTGCCGTCATTTTGCGCCCCTGCCCCTTTATTATGCCACTGAGAACAGGCAATATCTTTATTACATGGGGGTTGGCGACGAGGAGATGGAGCAAGAAAGCTACAAGCTAAAACATTTCATCCATTCGGATAAAGACAAACCATAATGATAAATTAGACACCCTACAAAAGGTGTAGGTTAACCTTTTTAGGACCAGGAAGTCCCTTGGGCTATTTGAGGATTCTGTTTCATTATTATCGTAGATGAACACCAACACATGCACCTTCTCTATTCAACCAGGGAACTCGGCTCCCTAAGTCGACTAAAGCTCACAGGTTTATGAACTAAGAATTACTAAACGCTCCCAATTCTGTTCCCGGGCCGCCACTTAACGTCCCTACAAAAGGTCACTCACCTTCTCCTTTGCTAGTGTTCAGAGGGTAAGCAGTCAGGGATTGTGCTTATCATCATCAATCATGCTTCTTGCACCTCTAATAAAATCCCCTGTGGACGGACTAAGTTCATCCCCAGTCTTAAATCATTTAACCCAAGGCCAGTACAGGTGCGCATTCCTTTCCCTCACACTGCCCGCCAGCTGAAGGGAATATGAATCGTCCAATTTTCCAATCCCGACAACCAGAAACTACATCACTGCGAACGGCGAACTACAAATAAGCAATGTGATTTAAGCCAACCGCAAATTTCGAGGTCATTTTACTACTTCAGATACATTTCACCTTTGTTAAGGTCTTATAGAACATCTTGGTATCTAAATTGATTTCTTAAGATAATTGCAAGTATTTCGAACATAATACAGATTGAAAACCATAAAATGATAGCACCGTTTTGTAGTCAGTACCTTTTGAAATAAGTTATTTTTGAAATGAGAACAGAACAGCTTTTTATCAGAACGGAGATTCGTCACTATACAAATGACTTTGTCAGAAATCTCACCACGGTTTTGATAAACTAGGTCTACTCAATGTTTACTGTCTTTAAAACCACCGATACGGCAACCTGGTTCAAAATTCATCAGGAAGAAATTGACTTTGCCCACTTCTCAGAAATACTGCTCTGTTCGCCTATGCACTATTTCCGCTGTAGTAAGTCTAGTAAAACATTGGCTGGTCAGACATGCTAAGCTTGTAGCTTCGAATACAGTAACTATCTCATTTAACTTTATGTTCACGGTCTGCCAGACACAATGGCCTATCAAAAGTAAGCTTACATAAAAGCAACCACCTACTTGATCAACAGTGGCATCAGCGATTTTACAGAATAATTTGTCCCCTTAACTATTTTTTGCGAACGAAGTGAAAATTTCTATCACATGAGAACCAAATTAAAAATAAAGGATGTTGAGAAGCATACGTTTTGGCAAAACGTCTCTTGGTACGCTACGCTCTCACTTATGGTGGCGCTCCGCTTAAATATTTACCCATAGGACCTCTCCATTGAAGAAAGCTGTATACGAGCCTGATACGCTAATATTGCAGGCAAATTTATGTATCCGAGGGGATGCGAACTAGATATTCTAGTTTGTAACACCCTAGGACCTTTCGTTTTTGTAATGTATAAAATAGGACAGAGAATAAAATCTCGCGAAATCTGTCCTAACCATGCTTAGTAATTCCATCGGAGAAGTTTGTATATAATCAGAAAACGTTTTTGCTACTATAAAGGGGGTTCACTGACTGTATAACAAAAAGTAATACAGAGTAAACCAGGGAGGTCGTATTAGGGCTAACACACCTCTATGATTAAACCTTGTCGTAAAACCAGCGTAGCAGTTTTACAAAGTAATCATTTCACTACTTGGAAATATCGATTGGGTTGGAAAAACAACTTTAAGACCTTGAACAGAGCCAGCTTTACCAAAAATGTCTGCAGGATTACAGAGCAAAAAATAAAGAAACACATAAAGTATACAGATTGAGTAGAGGATGATGTCAACTGCTTTCAAATATTGACAGTTTTTTTTCTGTATCCTCTTTTTTTACTTTTTGTTCTGTATTCTACATCATTTTACAGATATTTTTACAGTGTAGGATAGGCCTGCAGGGTATCACTAGTATCGGTACTAGCAACAATGTAGTATTTGCGTAGCACTAATAATACGGATCTTCGTTATGTCACTGCTCAGTTTGGTCATGGGTGTTCTTAATTTTGATTATATTTATCAAATTAAACAATTTTAAATGCATTTGTATTATATGGCATTGAAAGGAGAATTTACAAACTGGATATGTTCAAAATTAATGTAATAAATGTAACTGCATTATTGGCTTTGCGAATAAAAAAAATGAAGAGTGACCCATAGACAAATTTGCAAAAACTTGCATAGTCCATTCTGGCTAGGAATCTTCAAGAAGTTGGTCTACCTACATTTATAATGTATACTACGTGAAAGAGAATCACATTTGTTTCAACTTTGATGTTTGCAACTTGTCAAGAAAAGTCAGTTTTCTTGCTGAAAGCTCTGTAAAAATCCATAGACGCGATTGCAAACTTTTACGTAAGTTAATTCAGCACCAGCACAGAATATTTAACATCCAATGCCAAATTTTAAGGGTTAATGATGTTTCACAAAATACTCCCTTTGACCCTCTTGTTTTCAGGTGACTATCATCCTTTTATGTAAAAATGAAAAGGGAAGAAGAAATGCTGAAATGTGTTTTATTAGAGAACTTTAAAATGAATCGATTTTATTGCATTCTGTGACACTGTTTAATGAACGATACTAAACTGATCTCAATTTTCCATACTATTTTCTCCAATTACAATTGCCATAACAGGGTTCGAACATGTTTCCATACAGGCGTTGTAGAATGTTTAATATCCCACATAAATTCATGTATTTTCCATTGAAAGAATTTTTCACCTTATACAAGCAACGGTTTCACCTTACATTCCAGCACAGTTTGTTAGTGAGTTTTAACGTTGTTATTTTGAGGCCAAGATTAGACCCGAGTGGGTCGAAGTTTCATTTCGACAAAATTGAGATCACATCTAGAATAATTATAATAAGCACCATGCCAAAACACGTTCTCCCCGTTTCCTCCATTGTAATATCCGTTCAAGAAGGAATGCACACACTGTGTTCTACAATTACTGTCTTCCTCCAAGTCAGTACAATCACCACGGGTCCAACAAGAATTACACCACTCATTTGAATGCCACCAACCTCCTCTGTGTCTCTGTGCACAGTTGCGTTTTTCACAACCATCGTTGTCATAGTCGTATGTGCTGAAAGAAATTCCGCTTGTACCATACATACCAATGCCTGTGTCAGAAAAGAAAAATCGTATGCAAACACTTCCAGACTAGTACAATTGTTTCCTTATTATCTTTACAAAAAGTAAGGAGTAAACTTCTTTCGCAGACAAATTTATCTTTACTTTGCATAACCCATTAACACAATTCAGATTCGTAGGAGTCTTGAATCGTTGCATGTAACATATCATTGTTAAATATACCATAACAAAAAAAAACGTCAATGTTCGTGAACCTTCACCGTACTAACAACACAAAATTCAAGGTCATGAATAGCTGCTATTGAGCACCTGGCATTCACTTTTTTTGTGTTTTTGAGAACAGGCAACAAGTTTTCTTTAAACAATACGACCAAACTAATGCAATTCATAACCCACGCTTTCCATGACAAAAGATTAGTAAGGCGGAGGAGGCACTCGTGCAAGAGCACTAGAGGGTCAATGTGACAATAATTTTCTAAAACAATGGTGGGGGAGACGGGAAGTGTCATTGCTAACGCTTACATTCGACTAACATAATAACGTACGTAGGCATATGAATATTTAGTATGGTTGGGGCATTTGTTAAAAGGATTTATCTTGCCGATGAGCTGGTCAGTGAACGCATTGCGAGTGGACATATGGGAGATTAGGAGTCCATCTAGTGCCCTTGTAAGATCACGGTTCGGTGGCTCCTTTATTTCCATGCAATCAACAGGAGTTTCTTCACTTTGACATTTAAACGTTTAAAATTAAATCAAACTGTTAATTTTTGTTTTCCAGTGTAATATCGGTTGAGAATTCTTTACAAAGCTAACAAAAGTAATTGCCATTTCACCTGGTTGCACAATTCTTAATTTTTAGAAAGTCACTCAGATGGTAGCACCATGATTTACTCACGAACGAAGAATCAACATTTTAAACAGACCAAACCTCAAGATGGCTAAGCTTCATTATTCAATGGGGAGTGAGTAATTGTAACACAAACAATAAGATTTCTTGAGGACCTATAACAAAGTAAAATGTAGCACAATAATTCGTTATGAGAAATTTTTATTTGATACCCACCCGCTGTCCCACTATGGGCTCCAATGTTATCTATACGAAACTTGTTTTCGTTGTTATTGATCCGAAACGACTCGTACTCCTCGTATTTTGGTGACCTTCCAGACGTAACAATATCATTGCGGAGTGTGTAATTTTTTTGATTGGTAAGATAATGTAACTGTTCATTTCCAAGCCAGAAATCACCATCAAATGACCCGAAACCATATCTGTAGCTAGTCCAGTTTTGATAAAAGTCTGTTACACCATCTGTGCGACGTTGAAATACCTTGGTTTAAATTAAAACAAAAAAGTTCAAATTAAACGACGCTGGTCAAATTCATACTATATACAAATGTTTCAGAAACAAATTATCGTAATCCCTATCATGTTTGTAACGTTTTACTCTCTAAAATAAATACTACAATCTTGCAATAGTTGGGTAAAAGTCAAATCTAATTGTGATATACCGTCCATCCTCCACCGTTGGTACTCATCACACACAACACGTTGAATGGTGATCCAGCTGGCCATCCGGATGGTAGAATAGTGTGGACACCATCTTCTGTATGACCGGCTTGGTATGCATCGTAACAATCTCTATATAATGGACTACACGTTTCACCGTCACCTTCAAACCCTTCAATGCAGTGACAGTGACGCACACCGTCTTTTACTTTGCATTCAGCATTAGGGCTGCATCTGTAATTGGGGTCATTGTTGAGTCTATCATTCTGACACGTATACTTCACCGAGCAGTCACTGTTCAGATAAAACTCGCCGTCCTGTGTGTGACAAAAGTAAAACGTGATATTTTGACGAGACCATTGTGATATTTGTCACTCTGGAAGTGGCTGTTCTGATGGGCAATATATTCGTGTGAGAAATATCTTGTTCAGACTGAAGTATCGTGGTTACAAGGTTGGTCTGTAAGCATTTAACATAGGGCATGGAGCAACTATAATACTAAGATGCAACCCGTCCATTCCTCAAGATCAACATGAGTAGGAAGATTCAGTTTTGTTGCTTACTGGTACAACTTGATTGATTTCTGTGACGTAACACCCGCACTCATAAGGAGATGCACATCTCTCTCCTTTCTTCAAGAACCCATCTGCACAAATACAGCTTTCAGTTTTTTCACAACTACTGATGCAGCTGTTCGTGTTGTAAGGATAACTGCAAGATGGCTGACAGGTGCACGCCCCGTAGATCATATTCAATGGGCAGTAGGTGACTGCGTTATCTGAAATATGACAAAATATGAAGCCACATGTTAAACATGGTTTAGCTCCCGGACATTTAAGTTTTACAAGCCTATAGTACAAGTAATGTCAACCCTTTTAAGGGGCAATTTATCATTTGAAAGGGTAAAATTAAAAGACTAAGACATCTGTTTATTGCGTTCCATATGTTCTTTTTTATGTTAGTGTTTGCAAGATGGGAGCCTGGTTCCTTAGTGACGAAAGCCACTCACCTCCACGGAATTGACTGCACAAAAATTGCAGTCACTGCTTTAAAGGAGCATTTAATCAATTGCTAGGGTTAAATTAAAAGAGTAAGACATCTGTTAATTGCGTTACACATGTTTTTTACTGTTTTTTACTATTTTAGTGGTTCCTTAATGACAAAAGCCACATATCTGCACGAAATTGATTGCAGAAATTACTTGCTATAAGCACATATAGTGTCCACAGGTTAAAATACAAAGTCAGGTTTTTATGTGCTTCTCGTAAGACGGAAAAACGAGAAGACCTATAAAGTTTCACACGTTTTGAGTGATAATAATTTTATTTACTTCGTATTATAGAGTTATACTAATAACTTGTACTTCGTATAAAATAGTTTCGGCTTTTAGTCCTTGCTGTCTCTTTCATTCCCTTGTCCTGCTTTTACCACTTAAAAAGAGTCAATAAGAAAAGGAAAAGGGGAGGAAAGAATCGACATACCGTTTTTCATTAACGGTTTAAACATATAAATTAGTTTTACTACCCCTTACCTGCATTTCCCTTGTACGATCCTACAGTGAAAATAGCATATTGACTCCAGGCATCACTGATACGAAACGAGTTGAAGGAGATGTATAAAGATGACCCATTAGCTAGCTCCATGTCAATACGAAGCTCGTACACTCTCTGATTCGTTAAATAAGACAGCTTGTCAATACCGAGCCAAAATTCGCCGGACGGAAACCCAAATCCATTCTTTATGTCTTCCCAATTTCGACTGAATGAGACAGAACCGTCGAGACGACGGTGAACAACCTGAGAATATGATCACAAAAGAACACATAAGCAGGAGAACTACGGTTAATTGTTCCAACTGGTAGAAACAGAACGTAAAATTTCGCAATACGTTTACGCTAATTTAACGGGAGATACATGTTTGCTAATTTAACGGGAGATACATGTTTTATCTTGTTCTATTTCTATATTCCCCATACAATACAGCCATACAATACATTTGTCGCATTATTATGGCACGTAACAAAGTTTACCTTTTCCCATTTTATATAACCCAGTATAACATAACAAAAAAGGTTGCAAGCAACTTCACTTATTAAAATTTTGTCAAGCTGAGAAATGTACAGCGTTTGCACCTGTTTTGAAGCCATTTAATTGTTACACTGAAGGTAAATGAACAAGACAATGTGTTTAAACGCAAATATAAAAGGCATTGCAGTTATATCCTTGACTTCAAACAATTACCGTCGCAATTCCTTTCCAGTATTCTCACAAATATGTAGGGAACCTACATTAAAGTGCGACACTTTCTTAAGACATTTTTCATGAGTCAAATGTGGAAGGCAAATTATACTTTCACCACAGACTTTTCAAACCACGCTGCAATTTGTCTACAATAGATATTCCTTTAGAAGAATTATATTATCAAATATATCAATTTTGCCTGGAGGTCTTAAAGCCCGCTGAATGTAAAGACAGAACGTGCTAAAAGTCATTTTCGTGTTTTCGGGATCGACCAACTTCTTTGTTAAAGCAGGTGATTCTGTTAGGATATTTTCGGTATCTTCCCACAGAGTGTAAAATATGGGCAAGTATAAAATAGGCCCACAGAAGAAAAAATATGTAGATGTCAACAACAGTTATGTAGAAATAAATTGATGTAAAAGTTATGTCTGATCATTTTGTTCAGAAATCACAGATACTCCATAATGAATTGCTATAATTGTGAAAAATAACATATCTTTCAAAGTATCCTCTAGGCGCATTCTATTATTGAGATTCATTTTTTCCCCTGATTCGTACGAATTTCTCCCTTTTTAAAGCCAGAAAACGCTTCCAATACTGTCGAAACAATCCGTGCATATCTAACATTAAATGGACAACTTTCAGAAAATAACCCTTTAATGAAGACTTACCGTCCAGCCATTTGCTGTACCCTCATTTCTGCAATATACTTCAAAAGGATCATGGTATCCTATAGGCTTGATTAAGTGTACCCCACTCGAATTCGATTCTGAGCATTGATTTAGAACATCGTGGCAGTCTTTGGGATATTCTGGTTGCTGGTAGAAGAAATAATAGCCTGGATGTAAAAAGAAAAAATAAACTGTAAAGTTGGTTAGTATTTTTGGCAAACCTGTTCAGTTAACAGCACTGAAAAAAGTGATTAACACTTCTTTGTAACAGATAATAAACGCGTCTTGGCGTATATGTAACATAAAAAACAATAAAATACATATTAAGCAAGTTAAACGTCTAAAACGCCAGCTTTAACACATTGACGCCAATTTAACGACATCTCGTAAACACGTTGATGCGTTTATTTCATGATTACTGTAGACATCAAGTTGTTTTTAATAAAGAAAAACAAACATATATATATATATATACATATATCAAACATATAAACGTGTTTGCGGAGTGCACTTTAATTGACGTCATTATCTTTACCATGTATTAATATTCGTTTAGTCATTTACTGTGCTTATCCATTTTGTTGTTCGTTTTCTAATTCTTAAACGCCATAATGTGTTAAAAAATGATGACGTCTCTTTTTACAGTGAGTATCTAGTGACAACAGCAGCAACTAATAGAAAATACTCAACTTGGAGGATATAGAACTAGTCGGATATGAGGGTTGTTAGTGATACATTCATTTGCATGGGTCAAACAAAGGTTACCTTTAAATTACCCATATGCCTTACTTATATGTACCTTTTTAGGTAATTTAATATTATGTCAATTAATATGAAGAAAAGCTGGCACATTGACACTGTTGGAAAAGTGATGAGCCCCTAGATGCAATACTGTTTTGTTGTTGAACAGTTTTTTTTTCTTTTTTTTTTTACGATGAATACGTTATAGCGTGCAGCTATTGTGATGATAAACATATTCCTTTATCAGAGAGGTCAAGAACTACAACACAAAAGCATAATATACTGGAGCATAAAACTTACGAAATACCGTTTTTATAGAAATATGTGCATTTATAAACTAGTAAAATTAAAGACAAAATGTAGCACAACACGATTAAGAGGTACGTTTTTTAAGGTCATTTCTTCAACACAATACGGAACAATGTTAACTCAGATATAGCTCACACCAACTGTGTTTAAAAGAGTTGGATATGTCTTTTGAAAAATGTCTCTGAATTTTGCGAAAGTTTCAAATTAAATTACTGGCTGTTGAGTGTCTCCTTTACGACGTGTGTGTCCGTTACTACAAAGCAGACTTTTGTCGGGTCCAAATCAAAACTACTACTTCTCTTTTACATGTAAGGAATTCTTCAAGTTTCGTTCTAGAAATGCAAATTTCATAATAAACAGTTATAAAAGAATTTTTGACATTATCGGCTAACGTTAGACTCAGTCTGCAATATATCTCGGATGGTAACTATGTACTGAAAACTGTAGGTGTACACTATGAAATGACGGTGAATTCTTTGATCAATGCAGTTTTTTTACTTTTGCTTTAATTGTTTTCGAACAAATGTGAGTAAGGAAATATAATGTAAATCCGTAAACACATATAAATACTCGAAAAGTAGAAATAGCTTCTATTTTTGTGATACACAAAGTAATACACGTCTACCTGAAGACGACCTTAAACTTCGTCTTTAGTGTGAACGGAATAATGATCTAAACCTTTAGGAAAAATTTCTTACTTTGAGCAGCTGCGTATGTTTCAGTGCTTCTACCATCCTGTAAAACAATGGAGGTATGATTTCAATAGTTTTTAATACCAAACTACAACGGCTGAAGAATATTTGAAACGTAATCAGAGTCACCAAATAATTATAAAAATTAAGATAAGAAAGAAAGCCTGACGAGAAACCAAACTGTATCATAGAGTCTTTGACTGGCTCAGCATATAAAAGATGCTTCTGATAGAAAAGCACTTGTAAGTGGTTTGAGTGTCTTAATGCATTTGATATAGTTCTAAAATAAAACAATGTTTCAACTATCACTGCAATCGGTCTCTGATATACTCACTGAAAAAATGACACCTTTGCCAAACACATGCAAAGCACACTTAGAAAACTGAAACCAATCTGAAGGTTTGTAGAAATTAAAACTTTAGGTTTAAAAACACAAAATTGTCATTCGTGACATGTCAGCACTATATTCATAGCATCGCAAACATAAAGGCCAAGTCTTTTTGGTATAGCGCTACAAAGCTATGAAAGTTTAATACTGCTTAACTCTAAGATTAAGATATGTATGTATGTATGTATGATGTATGTATGTATGTATGTATGTATGTATGTATGTATGTATGTATGTATGTATGTATGTATGTATAAATATATATATATATATATAAATAAATATTTATATATATGTATATATATATATACCTGAACATCCCGGAATAATTAAGGATGATACAGATTTATAGCGCATGAAAATGTGGAAGAATGAACCGGCCTTTAGCCTCCCTCCAAAGTTGTTCTCTTAATTGTATTACGGAGATTCAGTTAACTTCGAATCAAAAAACGGGATATGTCCTCTTTAATGTAATGAATGCAACCCAGTAACGTATACGTTAATTTCATTTCTCTCGGGGTTTTGATGCGTATTGTTTAATTCACTTCAATGAAGTTTGCAATTCCTAGATCACAATAATATACCTCAACAGATATTGTGATCCATAATATCACGACAGTATTTAGGATTATAATGGCAAACAACGGATACGTATAAATTAGAATTTAGTACTTGAATTTTAAAATTGGTTTAGTCTGACTTGACAGATGAAGTGTATCCCAGTCTTACTCCACTTTACCTAGGGCATATAGCAATAAGCCATCGAAAATCCTTGCTCTACACGAGTGCCCGGGGCTTACGCTTGAATCAGACAACTTTCCGAATCGGACAAACAGAAACCTCGTCACTACCAACAGTGGAACTACCAACAAGCCAGCTGCTGAGCCACCAAAAAATTCACAGGTGGTTTTACCTGGATCGTATCAAGGGACCTCTTAAATAAAAAGGAGTACACTCAACCGCCAAGTCTCCTCAACCCTTCAATATTCTGCTTGTTTCAGTTGCTTAAAAAATTAAATTTCACCTGTGCCAGGAATTCATCAAACGTCTTTGTGTTATGGATTGTTACCTTCAAATGATCAGACACGAAAATTTCAATCACAAACTTGAAAATGATGAAAATGATAGCGCCAAGTTGTATCTCAGGATCCTCCGAAATATATTTTATTGGTCCGAAATGACAAGGGGAACACCCCTACCTTAGAAAAGAGATTCGTCACTATGCGAAAAGGTCAGTAAGAAGTCCTACTTTAATCAACTATTCAATGCTTAATTTAATAATAAAAAAACAACCGGATACAGCAGTTTAAATCTTCGCAACCTGGATCAAAATTAAAAAAAAAATCCGGAAAAGCCTTACTAAATGTGTCCCTTCCCCAGAAATAACTCCCATGCACTATTCCTGCCATTATCTAGTTGAACACTGAGTTATCAGGCATATACATAGCTTCGAACATAGTACTTACCACATTTTAAATTAATTTTCACGCTCGCTAGGCACGTATGGCCTTACAAAACTAAACACTTTCCTCGTCAATCACAATTGGCTGCAGTGATTACACCGAATAAACGTTTTCTAGTTTATCTCCTTTAAGGGGAAGTAAAATATTCTAACGCGTCTATCCAAAAAACCAAGACTGTTTAGAAGAGACTTTAAAAAAACATGGGAATTGCTGTTATCGGCCAACTAGGATGTATTTTTTCAAGAATTTTCATTTTATGGTAGACGCCAACTGATGGTAACCTTCCGCTTAAATAATGTTCCAGTTAATGATCCACTCTTTACAAAATCGAGCCTTCCCATTGGAAAAAGCTGCATAGAGACCTGTTTATTGTGGACTCAACTGGAAGGTGATAGCAAACAAATTAAGAAAAACACTCTCAAATACCATATAAATGTTTCACTCTAAAGCCACTTACGGTCCTTGGTTCCAAATTTACCTGTATTAATTTAGGTTTGTAAATTGAAGATGTGGTAAACTTTGTGAAGAGCAAACTTGTCATCAACAAAAATTAAGCCTTTCATCGACCATTATCACAAAAAGCATACAAAAAAGGAAACACATTTGAGAAATGTCGTCTTTTCAATAGTGAAATAGTGATTTTGTTCGAACTTACCGACTGAGCTAAGTTACAGAGAATGCCCATCAAACATACTACAAGAAGAGTTGTCTGTTTAATCAGTAGAGCAATTTGTCCCATGATGACAATGGACTCGTTAGAACGGGAATGGAACACCGATGCAAGTGTTTTGATTATTAGTCAAGAGAAGCAGTAAATGAACCCATCGTCTAAAAAGACGAAAACTAAGGAATCTGTTAAAAAACACGGATTTCAAAACTCTGAATAGAATTTCTTTACTTAGGAGGTATACACAAAGCTACTATATCGGGATGAACCATACACCACGCAGCTAGTATTTCCATGCAGTCTTAGGGTAAGCTCACACCACGTTAAAGTTAGACTTCCTCTATTATCATGCATCCTCCCGAACTATTCAAAAAGCCCCATGCACATACCCTTAGAGAAAGACCTGAACGGTGTGAGATAGATTTCACGGGGGCGAAATATTGCTTCAAAGGGCAAGATATACTAAGATGTATAAAGACAGTTGTAATCTCTTTATCAAAAATGTTATAAAAGGGAATTTTTCGAAAAGGGAACCAACCCTTGGCCTCCTCGTCTGCCCCGAGTCATCAAAGTCGATTGGCTGCCAGTCCGTATTAGATAGTTGTAAGGAATAAAAAATGAAATTGTGACTTTTGTGACATACGTGTAAAGTGCTTATCTTTTACTAGAAGACAGATAAAAGCCGATGTGATTATACCGACATGTAGCTTTCATTATTTCGTATCTACTGTTTTTGTACAGGTATGCACCAGTTGGAAGCCTTCCCAACAGCTTCATGCTTGTATGTTATACCATTACTTCCCGTATTACAGGTATATTCATACCGACGACAAACGTTTTTTTTTCTTCTTCATAACTTCTTTAATGTCTGTGCACCGAACATGAACTTGTTAAAATCATAATAATAAGTATAGCCTATTTTTTAATTTATTACAAGGAGTGAGAAAGAACTATGCGTTATCATTAGTACTGAACTTTCTCTTGAAAAGCAAATAACTGGAAAGGTGAACAAAACAATCTCGGAAATTAAGGTTATTAGAAAACGTTTTTCTTATATGGATTGCACCACCCTCATATGATTCTTTTTCAGCCGAAATATTATGTCGGCCCAACTTATGCAAAAGTATTTGGAGCAATAACTTATAGAAACATATTGATCTGATGAAAAATATTCCCGGCTTAAAGGATTGCTCATACCATGTGAGATATGATTTGTTGTACTTACATACTTTTGCTTAAGTCGTTGACTTGATTGATGTTTATAAATAGTACATATAAAGATAAATTGGTTTCAAAACATGTGGTAATAATAACGAAATTCTTCACACAAGCCCATGTTACAGCATCTGTAAAGTTAGAACAAGGTTGATAATTTGAAAGAATAATTTTTCATGAAGAGTCCTTCGCACTTGGAATATTGCGCCAAAGTACACTGTTACTGCCAATTCTCACTTAAAGCAATAATAACGGTGACGGTGATGGTGGTAATGGTGAGGACGATGACGATGACTACAGAAAAAATAAAAGAAAATGAAAGTATAAAAAACTGGGCAAATTTTGGAGGCAGCAATCTCTTTGATGTGAAAGATGAGCTGGAGTTTTGCGTGTAAAACTGAGTCTAACTATTAAATATGAAGGTTAAAAAATTAAGAAAGAATCGTTCATAAAATATGATTTCTTCTGTGCATTCTCCTGTCAGACTCATGTGAGTGAATAAATTGTATATATATCTTATGCATTGACGTCACGCTACGTCATTTTAGAAGATAAGGAATGAATCGCACTGACGTAGACTTCTTACGCTTTGTAGACGTATTCAACCTTTAAAAAATCAGCTGCCAGCATTTGTTTTGGTGTAAGCAGCAATGTTTCTGTTCTGCGACGTCATATGCATAAGGTCAATTGGTGTTTAATTCCAGATGGGTGTAAACTGATTTTCTCCCTTAGAATGGTATATATATATAAATATATATATATATATATATATGTATGTATGTATATATATATATATAATAGAAAATATAAATATAATAGAATGTATATATATTATATAATAAATTTCTTTTTAATGTATTCCTGCTGTGTCAACTATTCTTTGTGTTCTGCTTGTTTACCTGTATATATAATATGTATATAATATATACATATATATATATATATATATATATATATATATATATATATATATATATATATATATATATATATATATATATATATATAGATATTTCTCTAATTCGGCACTTAGGGGGAAAGTTGTTGTTGAAAAGTCGACCTTCAGGGGAAAAAAAATTTACGGACACCTAGCTGTTAACACGAACGGATGGCTTGCCATTGAAATAACGTTAATTATATTTTTAGACGATAGGGCGAATTTATTTCTTATGTATTTATTATCTTTTTTTCGCCCTATGTACAAGCAGATATAACAATTTCCCCTTAAGGTGGGAATTAGCGTTATATATATATATATATATATATATATATATATATATATATATATATATATATATATATATATATATATATATATAAAGGAGGTAATCGAAGGTACAAGGTGTAACTTTGACCATGTGAAATCACGGGAACTAATAAGTGTGTTTGAAATATGCCTCTCTGTAAGGTTATTCAATGTTGGCCTACATTTACTTGTCGAAAATGGTTTTGTGCAATTTGGTACATTCTGAATACTGTCTCTGTCATGTGTTACATTTACTAAAAACACTGATAAATTAATGGGAACAGCTAAAATAAATTGTTTTTGTGTACTTTGACACTAAAAGCTGTTGAAGTGTCCATCACGTCGGTTCCATAAAACGGGAAACAGTGATGCAAGATTCATCAGTCCAAGGATTGTAATCGAGCCATGGGGATACAACTTGAAGCAAGTATGCTACAGCAGCTCCATGATCGAATGTTGCATTTATTCTTGTATTCCTCATTGTGGACTTAGAAAGGAAGGATAACGTTGAAGCATCTATGTCAAAGCCGAAACCGCTCACAAGTGTTGTGTAATCAGGGGCCAAAAAAAATTGCGGGCGAAAACATATTCTGGTTACCACGAGATCTCTAAGTTTCTTTGCATTTACTGCATGTATGCTGAATTGGTTTGATATGGTGCCCTCCGTTTTGTCAATTATAAATTGGTCAATTATTTGCCAGATTAAAGTTGTAAGATGTAAATAACCGGCCGGCCTTGATGAAATCGACAGTTCAAGTCGGTATCCTTACTTTACACGTCAATCCATTTGAAAGTAAAAGTTCGGAAATGTTAAACATTTTTCTAAACCCTGGTGACCAAACCCGGGATACTTTTGTTCTCTAGCACACACAGTTGAAGTGCAGTTCTCATTTCATTAACGTAAGCAGTGGATCTGTGTTGGATAACTTTCCGTTTCATTTAAGTTTAGGAAGTATATGCAAAGGAATTTTACAGTGGAAGTGGAATCATAATCTGGCCTACACTCATGTCAATAATACCTAGAGACCAAGTTCAGTACTAAATTGCAAGTGGTACTTGACTGAAACCTGACTTGAATCATCAAAATGTCTCCACATTTCTTAAACAGAACGCCTGTATACTTCGATTTCAGTACATCACAGGAAACTCTCCAAGATGGAAATGATTCTTTGTTGGTTTTCGAAAAGATTTCGTTGATTTTGATCATTTTAATCAGCGTTACGTGGAATAGCGTTGCTTTAGTAGCGATACTGAAGACTAAATCTCTTCGGACTAATATCCATACTTTATACATTATTAATCTTTGTGTGGCCGATCTAGGAACGTCAGGTGTCAGTATGTCCTTCACTATTTTTGATCTCTTTATAGAAGATTATTTAATCCGGAGTCCAAGTCTCTGTAAGGTAAGTTGAAGAAAGGAATGAACTTCTAACAGAGAGTGTTGTAAATATCTCCAGTGGGCAGGTTGTAACAAAGGGGTCGGTTTAAAGTCTTGCTTCGTTTTTGCTTCCATTCACATCCCGCAAGTGAAATCTGAAAATGATATAAAACAGCCATTAGTGAGTGAATCTGTCTCGATGGCACTTGCACCCCCTCCTTATATTTAAGAGATTCCGGATCAAACCTTGGTGGAACCATTTGAAAATTTTATGTTGACTCAGGATTCTTGGTTCGACGAAGCTGTATGCAGTGTTTCTGAGCAGGGTCTTACACCTTTTGCAGCCTTTGGAAAAGCCACTGAGGGACGGACTCTCGTCCGACGGATATGACATTAAAATAACGGATGTGACATTAAAATAACGGATGTTAAAACAGGATCAGAAACGATTTAGTGCATCCATGCTTTGTAACCATGTAAGCGTTACTCGAAATAAAAAAAGTCGAATCTCGCCGTTTTTCACTGACGATCAAGTGCCCAAGTAGCTTGCTGACCCTGAATTTACCAAGCTAAACGAAACAAACTCTTACCCTTCCCGCTGGGTTGGCTTCCAGTACTACAATTCTTAGAGTGTAAGTTGTGTAAACAGGCGTTCTTTGGCAAAACCGCCATTTGAAATCACGCAAACAAAGTGCATTATGACCATGTACATCTTGCAGTCTGGTTGGTACCGAAGAGTTTCGATTTTCAAGTTATAAATTCATAATATTCCATAAAAATTTAACTTAAGGTATTTACCGAAACAATAGACACTTCGAATCTTAAGATAGAAATATTTCGTTGTGACTCATTTGCTATATCTAGGAGAAGTGCTTATCAGCTTTCCATTGTATATTTTGTTTCTGTTTCTCTTTGTAACGTATTGACTTACCTGAAAAATTAAAGGCTGGCTAGGAGACAAGTAAAGTGATCCATCAGTTTGCAAGTATACACTTTACAGTTCTGAAAGATATCACGTGGACGTTGTATGTCAGTAGCTAACGATTCCACCTAATCTTCTTTACTAACACTCTTCCCCTCCCCTACGTCTCTGAGGACTGATTTGGAATGTTCATACCGGGAGCTATCACTCCCTGTTCTTTCCTTACTATTAATTTTGTAAACTCTACAAGCAATCGGGATGAATGTTACCTGGATCGTGTTAACAGACTAAACAACCATTTGCTAGTTGAAAATAGTTCCAAAACTTTGGTCAAAGTTAATACTTTCCTTGTTCATTTAATTCCTGACGTGGGATCCAGACGATATATGAACCCATTCCTGGTAAATGTTACCCGATTTCTATGGTCAATTTACCCAGGAAGTAATTAGCAAATCTGTGACCACGATCTTGATTAAAGTGCTTTGAGAGTTTGCTAATGAGACAAAAAATAAAAGAATCGGTGAAAGTTCATGGCTTTATGCACACCACACTTACTTCGAGATGCCGAATAATCATGAAAAAGTAAGGCGCAAACATGGCAGTGGTGGCGCCAGGTGGGGGGGGGGGCAGGGGGCCATGGCCTCCCCGTCGGGGAAGGCTGGTCCCCCCGTCGGGGAATTTTAGTTTCGTCGGGAAGTCTTAGTGGATACGGTTAAGTTTGTAGTCCCCGACGGTGACTAGTCCCCCGTACGGTTTATCTGGTTTTTTTTCTCTCAAGAGGACAATTTCCCTTATAAGAACCCAAAATTTTCGGCGCGCTACGAGCGCTGTAGAGTCACTCCAGTTTCTTCAATAGTTCCATTCCACATTGCTAGATAGCACAAGACCTGTCAAACTTACCAAGAAACATGTAGGTAGAGTATACAGTTTATGTGGAGGCGGTTAATTCCATCCCACCCTTACAAAAAAATTGTGTGGCAAAAGTTCCAATACCACACTGGACAAACCGTGTCATACTGTGTAAAGCTATGGTTGGGTGTGAAAAATTTTAGTTTTATGTTATTATTTGTAGGGCAATGTGTGATTGTAATAAAAATTTGACCCACTTTTTAAGATGCCATGCTTTTACCTGCATTACCACAGTTTGCCGCATGTGACAAAGAGTGGAGAACCAAAATACATTTTTACAATGGCAAACATGTGGCAAAGTGGGGTGAAGTAGAATATTGTGTGTCAAATTGGTTCCAATCCCACATGTGTCACCACTCATTACCTCACTTTTCCAGTTATGTATTTTCCTATGCACTGCCACATGTGATTATGCATGTTCACATGTGGCATACCCCACATGTTTTTGTAAGGGCATATTGCAAAGCCTAGTTGTTGTTCGTCCCTTGTGTGTGTCATGCGGTACGGCTAGTTGGTGAGCGACTCACGGAGCAAAGGTTGGCTATTTCAAAGGGTAGTCCAGGTGGTTTCCATAAAACGTATGTTATCCCCAATGTAATCTTCAACCCCTACAGTTTTTCTTTTTCCTTTTTGTTCTTAATGATCGCATATATTTGTTGTGCAAGCCTACCAAAAATTTTCGCGCGCTTCTCTCGCTTTGCAGTTTTACGTTTAAGATTCAAAAGAACACTATCAGTGCGCAACTCGGCTCCTAAAGTATTAAATGATATTATGCAGAATATACCCTGCAATGGCTTGGGATAGTTAGGCTCCTTTATATTCACTTCTCACCACCCCCTCGACAGGGGCTGTCGGAACTTCGGGTCACTGCATGACCCGGCCCCCGTCGGGAAAATTATGTCGCTACCGACCTGGTCGGTTTACTTATTTTAGCTTTCAAAAGGGTCATTTCTGCGATAAAACCCAAAATTTTCGTAACTCTTTGCCCACTCTTTCTCAGTTCCGTTACTAATAGCTAAATATAGTATAAACCCTTTCTACCTTTTCAAGTAACTTAATACAAGTAGAATACATGCGTTTATGAAAATGTCGGTCATTTCATCTCAGTTTGGTAAACCTAATTAATGTTCTCTTGTGTCTGTCGTGCGGTACGTCTAGTGACTCGATACTACTGCCCGATATGGCCCAACTGCCTTGACAATTGACCTATGTAAGCTTCAGATAAGTACAGATTCTTTTTAGTGTAGGCTTCCCCAAAAATTTTCGCGCGCTTTGAAATTTTACAGTTTAGATTCTGGGAAAAGCACTAAATCAGCGCGAAAATATGTTTCTCTAGTATATACAAATATTATGAAATGTATGCCCTGCAATGGCATAGTGTAGTACACAAGTTTTCTTGAAATCCCTCCTCAACAACTCCACGACGATCATGGCTGTCCGGACTTCGGTTTGCTGCCCCCCCCCCCGGCGGGGAGTCTCCCCCCCCCCCGTCGGGCAAATACTGGCGCCACCCCATAAACATGGTATGATCAACGGCGACTTCAGTTTGCGGTGGTGTAAATTTTTCCATATATTATTTTAGGTATAATATGGATTCGTACAACGTAGATGTAAGTAACGTTCAGATTCAAGTTCCGTACATTGTTTCTTAATAAATAACTCTCCAGCCTCGAACCACGGCGCAGCTTGTAACTGCATTCATAATGCGTCGTCATCAATCAGAAGCACTCAGTGCATTTTTCCATCTTTCAACTTAATATTTTGCGGGAGGGAGAAAATACCTTAAAGAGTGGAAGCTACCTTAAAGAGTGGCAGACTACCGCACAATGAGTAGTGGGACTTTTTATGAAGGACTGAGGTGTTTTTGTCAAAGTAAACCTGATCAAATATATAGATGTTCCCGAGAAATACGGTTTTTCCAAACTGATTGGGGAGGGGAACTGTTGCGTGGCTGATCACCCTATTATATCAATTAAGCTCCTGAGGCTACTGGGAGTTGAAAGACCTCTGTTTAAAGCAGCAATATTGTCAATCCTTTACTTGAAGGTGATACTCATTGAGGGTACACCCCAATAGACTTTTGATCCGAAATTTACACAATTTGCAATCAAGCATTTGCGTGCGAATATAATATTATACCGTATCTTGAAAGGACTCTTTTTCGTGTTTTGCAGATAAATGGTTTTTTCGTAACAATATTTCCCGCAGTCAACGTACAAACAGTTTCACTGATCGCAGTACATCGTTATCTCCTGGCAACACAACCAAATCGGTTAATTGTGACGTCTCAAAGGGCGATCCTTTCGATTCTGTCCGTATGGGTTATGGCTATCTCCCTTGCCATCCTTCCTTTGACTGAGGTCCTTTCCAGCATATCCTATTCAAATGAGTTACACCATTGCTGCCCAAATTTTCGAAATCCTTGTTTGTATGGATACCTTTGCCTGACGGCTTATATCGTGACCATACCGGTAACCGTCTTCTGTTATTACTCTATCTGGAAGACATTATCAAACCTTTCAAAAACTTTGAATAAAGAAAGTCGGCGAAATCGCTGGAATGATCTGTTTGCAGATGACGATACCGTGCAGTCGAAGGACATATCGCTTGACGACGACGGAAGCGTAACCCAGAGCGCAATGATAACATCTTTTGTGTCCTCGAATCCAGATCAAACCAACCGCAAAAAGAAGAAAACGAAAAGGAAGATCGCCTTGCGAAAGCTTGCGGCGGATAAACGAGTCGCTATATCAAGTAAGCAACACTTTTTTGAATATCGGAAATTGAAACTCTCACTAATCTTGGTCCTAAACATATTCTACGCAGATGCAAAGAATTCTAGTAGTGTGTATGTCTTTTCGGTATACCACAATTTGTCGTCGCCTGAGACCATCGGCGTTCAGGGCGATGGACTAGGGGACTACAGCAACCCCATGCCCAATCTTGAGGGGCTTTAGAGTGCTATAGGATTTTTTCTCATGCTAACGGTTTCAATACAAATTTTACATATCAAATTCTTAGAATTTCAGTTTTTAATAAGTAGGATCCTAGTAGGGCATTATGCAATAAGCCGGATATTGAAAAATCAAAGGTGAATGTAGCGTTGAGGCCATTCAGCTATGATTCGAACAGGTCGATCCTCCGTGCCACGGGTGAGGTCACGAGGGACCCAGTACACTAATAAGATGTGGCGTAGGGATTTAAGGACCTAGGATGAAATGTACCTTTTTTGCAAATGGTCCTCGATCATGTTTCCGAGATAGGGCCACCAGAAGTGTGCTTCCCTCATGTTGAGGCTGAATTAAGGCAAGTCGACGTGTAAATTAACTTGTGGTCTGAAAACTCATTGCACAAGTTCATAGAGTAAAATCACCTTCTTCTTCCTCTTTAGGTGGACTCATCATAGCTACAACAGTGGTTTGCTGGACACCATTTGCAATGACTAACGTATGTTTCTTCCGTGGTCACCTGACCCACGCCAAGTCAGTGTTTGTGTTGTGGCTATCTTACATCAACTCAGCTCTGGATCCAATTATCTACGTATACTTCAATCGAAACGCTCTTCAAAGTCTAAAACAATTACTACCCTGTCAAGTGGATAATCGACGTTACAATGTTTGCGGAAATAATGGGAAACCTGCTGTAGCATGTTCCAGCAATAAAGTGTCACAGAAAAGTTGAAAGTAGATACAGATACAGAAACACGTATATAGAGTGACTAAAACAATATCTGTAAGTGGCCATTTTGTGAAACATTGAAACAAACTATTGGCCAAATACAAAGCATGACTGCTCGTTATCAGAATGGAACGGGTTACCATGACAACGATATCTTTCCTTGAAAAATTGGCTACGTTTCATGTTCAACTCATTTCTTCTAATACAGACCGAGCTCACTGGGTGTATGTCCAGACCTTAATATCAAGATCACAGCTCCTGTCATATATTCCCCTACCCCCAACGTTGGGCTGGCAGGTGTAGCTACTTTTGGTTTAGTTGAAAAAGATCGACGAAAATATGTTATTTTCTTTGAGGATTCTATGAAACAAAAGATTGGGTGAAGGTCAATTAACCCAAGTTTTCGATGTAGTACAACACATAGGTGAAGGAACTGTAGCTTTTATGATACAAGTATGAGATCTGGTACACAATTAGGCAATATCCGAAGTAAAATATTTGGCTAAAGGGACATCTTTGCTTTGTCATGTAACGACAGTGGATTTTGTAACATTTCTTCATAGCAAGAGCTCTTTAGTGACAAAAACTTGACATACTGGGCGGCCGATTATTAAAGGCCTCTAATCATAACGGCAATTACCTTTCTGTTCAATGACGTCAATGGAGATCATCTTTCAAAATGGCCGCCCTTGTTTATTGTTTTACCTATATTTTGAATCATTTTTGCGTGTAAAGTGTTGCTGTGTTACAAACTTGAAAGCCTTACGTTTTGCACATATAATGATCTCGAGTTATAGAGCCATCATATATTTTTCCTGTAACTATAATGGCGGCCATGATTGAAATGGCCGCCATTTGCTTGTTAGTGTACATCTGTTTCTTACATTAGGCAATTAAGCATGTACAGAATGTTTTTTGGGTACGGTCATATAAGGATACCATTAGGCACCCATTTGAAGACCTCTGCATAAACATGTTATCACAGATTAATACTATGATAAAGTATGAAGGCTACCTTTGCCAACTTTCCAAAATAGCCGTCATGAATAGATCTTTTACCTAAGCAGGAAGAATGAATGTCCATCAACTAATGAAAGCCTTTGGTCACATGTAATTTTTAAGCTAAACAAACAACGAAATGGTGCTGAACTCGCTGAAAGTTTTTCACCCATAGTTTCAGCGGTTCTGAACTTTCAACCCTTTTAATGTATTGAGCAATACCATGCACGTTTTTTGTCAAAGATAGCTGTCGATCGGTGCTATTTCTAGCGAATTTGCAGGATTATGACTTTTCAAATAGATCAGAGACACAACTGAAACATTTCGAACAGGAAGTAATTTAAAGCCAAAAACAGAATTGAGCGTCAAAAGTACAAGATGTAATCTGACCTTTCAAAGTATGGATCTCATTATAGAACGATAAGCCTCGCCCGCACTTATTCCTTTCCCGTAAGTTGTTTTGAGTATTGAAAGGAGGAATATTTTCAGGAATTTTTTGGTTGATTTAGAAGAATATTTTCTGTAAAAACCTATATATCATTGGAAAGAGGAAAGATGGGTAAATAACTTTTTATCTATAAATAGAGCTGCATGGACTTTGTAAGGTAGCTCTAAATGGCCATTTTATGGGTGTTGTGGGTGTTGTGGGTGTTGTGGGTGTTGTTGGTTATAATTTTTGATATTGGGAGGGGATTTTTGGGTCAAAAATGCATGTTTGGGGTCAAAATTTACGCATTTTTGAAAACTGAGTATGTTTGGACCTTTGAACCTCTCTAACTCACCCTACCCTTGTCATTTATGCATAAATGTTGGTATTTTTATGTACGGAATTTTGTAGAAAACATTTTGGTGTTTAAATGAAAAAGATTGGACTTTCTGTTGTTAAGCTAGGAGTTTTTACTTTCTGGTTGATTTCGGGCCTGAAATGTCGATTGACCAAAAATGACGCATTTTTGAAATTTTACTTGAAATATCTCTAAATTCCCTATACCTGGCACCTAATAACCTCGCCTGATGTTTCTTTAGGGTCTAAGGTATTCAGAGAAAGTATAGGGAGTAAGATGACCCTTTTCTAAGGGCCTGAAATGACGCCTTGAAAAATTTAGGGCATTTTTACCAATTTTGGCATTTTTTGGGCATTTTTTTAATGTAAACAACTCTTTTTTGGTATTTTGTGAAAAATTTTCAGTATACACCCCCCCCCCCCAAAAAAATGGTGGCATTTGATAGATCTATTCGTTGGCTTTATTTTGGTGGTTAAATAAAGGCTGGTGGATGTTGCAAGACGAAGTTATGAATTTTTGAAAATGCCAACTCGATTTGGGTGACACAGTCACGCAGCGTACGGGAAAGATGTAGTGCTGCATATTCCTTTAGGAAGAGTGGTCATGTCAGGTCATATATGCACCCATTACGCAATACGTGTTGACCTTGCTTACCGTAATTCCAACGACCCTGCTCACAACAAAGTACCACCACAGTTTCTGTACCGCTCCTTGCTGTACAGGATATTGGAATTCAAAATTCATACATGGAGACGCGGCGTCATCTCCCTGGTTCACCGTGAGTGTGCGTTATTAGTCGTTACAGGCGAGTTACTACAAACGTGTTAATTTATCTGCAAAAGACCTCCATATTTCTTTTGTTTTGGACAAGTGGCACCCACTGGCATCACAGGTTCGTAAAATTTTCATTTTGTACCATTGTCGAAGCACCAACAGTCTCTTTTACATCCGGCTGTTTCGAAAGTCAATCAAACCTGCCAAGGCCCAAGGGCTGCAATTCGAATTACGGAATAACTGTAACTTTGTGTATAGTATACCAGGGAGGTGATAAGACCACCTACTGTAATATAACGGTAGTTCCGTTAGGTTGTCAAATAGAAGCTCCCTGGTTCAGTAATACAGGCGTAATGTAGTTTGTCTTCCGGTTCCCTGCACTAATGTACTGTACTTCATTCGTATTTTCCGAACTTTTATGCATGCTGTAGAAGGCGTTTGTTACTGTCTAATGCCTTGTGACAGAAATGATTTGATTGGTGGATTTCAAATCAGGGGTGATGAAGGTGTGGTTTTGCATGCATCATTGTTTGGGTGAACAAATCTTTTAGTTGTTACAGAAACGTTAATTACTCGTTAATTCGTGCTCGGAGGGTAGAATGTTTTTCTTAGTTACCTCTCTTTCATCGAGCGGGACCCGATCGCAAGTAAACGAGGATAGATTCAATAAAAAGCCAGACAAACGCAGTATTTCCCTTTAAACGCAAAATAACTAACCGAAAACCCAAGTTTACCAGACTTGAAGTTGCATTATTTTCTTTTGAAGAGCAAAGAATGCAGTCCTCTTATTTGACTTTTTATTGTAACAATTTGAATGTGAAAGCCATGATTATGACATTAAAACTCAAGATAATGGGGTTAAAAGTCTCAATATTGAGGTAAACATGTCACAAAAACTAAATTTTGACTTTCAATAGCAATATTGAAAATTTTAATTCCATTGTTTATTATGTCATTAACTTGACTTTAAAGGCCCTACTTATGAAATTTAACAACATATGTTTGAATTTTAATCTCATTTTCAATAATTTAAAAGCAAAAGTTTTCCTTTTTCCATACTTTCTGGAAATTTACTGTAACGGTTTGAATTTTAAATTGGAGTTTTTGTACTATTAATCTCATAATTTTGACTTTTGGTATTACAAGTTTGATTTTAGAAGGACAAGATAATAAGATCACAAGTCAATATTATCAGGTCGACAGTCAGCATGTCTACTGCAAAGGTCAAAGGATAGAAATAAGAGTAAAAATAGTGAGATTAAAAGTTACACTATTTGCAAAGAAAGCATAAATGATTACCTAAGCAGTCAAAAGAGTGAAATCTGAAGTCAAATGTTTCACTTAAAAAGTCAACGTAATGAGTATAAATGTCAAAGTAACAAGGTTTTGAGAAGAACCTCTCTTGCCCATGGCCCTTTTATTCATACAGTTCCTACTGCATTCGATCACACAAATCATGATTAGCCCTCGGCTAATCATGTTTGTTTTGTTACACTTACAAAACATTAATTTCACAGCAATGGAAGCCATTCGAAACAAGAAAAACCTTACAGTACTCTTACTTTGTTGAGCTACTCAGACAAAGTTATTCCTATGCATTTGTTACGAATACTTTTAGGTCAACAACAGGGCCCACATGGGTGGTAACTTCTTGACAAAGCCTTGGCATCAACAAATTTTAAAATACCGCTACCATTTTTAAGAAGCAACTACATCTCGGAATAGACTTGTTCCCGGTCCCTCCATAAACCTTCGAAATCTGACTGTAGGGAAAATTAGTACCAGCGGGAACTACCGTTTCATGGAAGCTAGCTACCGCATTCCTTATTTATTAGGCTGAATTTTTTTTTAAAATATAGATAAAATAATATATGGGGGCCATTTTGAAAAATGGCTCCGTTATTGTCAAAGGACAAAATTGATGGTCAGTCCTATAATCAGATGTCAAATGCTAGGTTTCCTCGACAGCATATAAAATTTGTCCACAGAAATATTCAAAACATTGGCAAAACAATTATGGCGGCCATTTTGAAAGCTGTCTCAATGACGTCATTAGACAATAAATAATATCGATGCGATAAAGTAACTAAAGGGGCCTTTGATTATGTATCAAACGCCAGGTTTTTGTGACCACAGCAACTATCACTACAAAGAAATGTTACAAAATACAGGCAAAATACACACCGAAGGCGGATATTTTGAAAAATGGCTGCCATTGTTGTCCCATGACGAATCTGCGATGGACCTATAGCAAAAAATCTTTCTTAGGGCATGCTCTAACTGTATGCCATATTTAATATTTAAGTCATAAAAGGCACAATGTTCATAAATATTGCACATATCTACTTTACTAACAACGGACAATCGCTAAATACAAACACTTTTGCTGATAAAGACGATGGATCGGAAACTGACATGCATTGCTATTCCTGATAGACTTACATACGCTTGCGAAAAAACAATTGTTCATTGATGATTGGACTGATACGTACAACTTTCCTTTGGTTAATACTTTCACTTTTCTATCGGTTGTAATAGCAACATTCTTTTTGTCCATTCATACATCAGCAAATTATACAATATTTTAAAGAGTAGATTAGTGCTTTAGAAATATAAGCACAAATGGAGAACCACACTTATACGTTAAACGACTGCTTAATAGTATTAAATTTCAGTGTAGATGCTTTAGTAGTACTTTCATGACTAAGTAGGATTGCTTAGACTTTAGATAATTGTTCGTGTTATAATCCAACAAAAGTTGTTTGAAAGGTTTCCCGAAATTTTAAGTATTGCAGGGTAATACAGAGCTTAATAAGGGAAGTTTCCTGCGTAGTAAATTGTTACATACTTATTCTTGCTTGATTACATGTTATCAAATCGGGGAGTACACAAAGAACACTGAATAGACGTCGTTATACTTGATAAATGCAGTCTGAAAAACTGAGGAAGTTACTTCATGAGGTCTAGCCGATATGTGTCACTTTAATCTGCCCGCACTGCAGCCAGATCGCGGTGGGCATGGATCTGATGATAACAGTCAGATCGCGTTGGGCATGGATCTGATGATAAGGCTTGAACCCTGATTATAAGACCCCACACTACCTTAGCAGTGATGATGTCCAATTTTCAGATGGAGAGTCGAGACATGTAGACTGTTCCTCCGTTAGTTTTGAGATCAGGTAACATCAAACCGTGGAACTGCTGCTTAAGCCAGTTGAGGTGCGTTGCAGGGGAAAGTCAGGTGTTATCGTCCTGTTATTGCAAATGGTGGAATCCGATAGTGTGTTATCTTTGCAGGGAGATTTGACTGTTACAAATAATACCCAGTTCTAATATGTTTATTTCACACCAAGGTAGCAAAGAGCTTTACAAATTTCCATTCCAGACAATAATTAGCAATCGTGTTATAAGTATGTGTTTTAAACAAAGTAAAAACATCTCTGCTTTTTCTATGAAAACGTCATATTAAAACACGACAAAGAATGAACTACCGTATCTAGAGTTTCTGACAACATTTACACGCACCAACGTTTACGTAAAGTTCGTTTATAATGCACATTGAAGCTTCCGCATTTAGAAAGTGAAAAGGCAGGAGTCTCAGTGTATTTTCAAAGATGGGGAGGGACTGCTACGGTAACCAGAGCGGTTAGTCACTTATCTGCTACAAAAATAGCAGTTTGCATCGTGGAGTAGTAACGGAACATCCTTACTACCAACTGCAGAGAAAGTTGGCAGTGGGGCTACAACGGCTAATATTTACATTTTTGTCCAGCACCGTACTTCCATTTTACAGCATTATAGTTTTGCTTAAATCAAAGAGGAAGACTTTGTAATAGTCAATATCAAACGACATAGCATTGTTCGTTTCTTTCCTCTTCGTATGAAAATCCTAAATAACGGCCGTACTTACTTCCTTAAATGGATCATAAGTGACAGTTCCGACGATGACAAGGAAATAGCAAATTGATTGTTTCGATCTTTCAACATGTAGTTTCTGTAACAATACAGGAATTTTTCTGCAGTACACAAAATGAGAACAAAACAAACTGCTATTATAGTTACCACATAACTTTGCAAAAGAAATCAGCTTTACCCAATTCTATTTCGCCAGGGAGATGCTATTTGGTAGGCAACTTCTGGTAAACGTAATGTATTTCCGTCTCTAAAATAAGTCAAGATCTTATCCAGGTATAAAAATAGAATAACCACAAATACACTCACTCCGGATTTGCAAGTGTTACATTGGCGTATTGGGTATTTTTCGGATGGGAGGGGGAGGTGGTGGGGAGATTTTTCCCAGTCAAAATTTTGCATTACACTAGCAATTTACTCGATTAAAATTTTTTTCCGAATCGCTGGGTGGCTGCAGCCCTTGGCTTTGCAACTTTGCGATCTTATGTCTTATTTTGACTCGGGCTGTTTGGTTTTGGTACTATAGTACCAGCATATCTACTTACTTCATGATAACTCATTTAAAGTTTAACTATTAGTACTCTGTATATACGAGATATCTTGGATGGAGGTTGCGCCAGGTAGAGGGGAAGTGTTACCCCTGCCGAACAAATCCTAATGATGCCGGTAGTTCGACTGTTGCTTAATACACTTATACTGCAGCAAATCAGCATTAAATTGTCATATTCGTGATCACTTGTCCCAAAATGCAAAATTGCTTAAACGCCAAGTTATAGATTCCTATAAAGGCTGGTATTGCTTTGAATGTATGTAGGCATTAGTTAATGACATAAACGTATATATGTATGTATGTATTTTGACGAAGGCAGCTTGCTGCCGAAATATAGACTGAGTTAGTACTGCACCTAACTTGTTTCTTTTAATACTTTGTGTTATGGTGTGATACCTTTTTACTGTTTGTATGTATGTGTGTGTCGCTATATATATAGAGTTACTTTTAGATTATCAAGGGCATGACCGGGGAGATTGAAGTTGTTCAGCTACTGGGAATCCAATAGCGTTGTTCTCTAATAGACTTTTTTGTGGTTATTAAACCTAAGGCGGAAGGAAGTCCCGGTTTCTCCAACATAGAGTCAGCGTGTTTGCACAGATTACATAATGAAATATGTAAACAACATAACAAGAATCGCAATTAAGGTTGGGGGTTTTAACGGAAATTTTATGTTAGGGATGGTGACCCGATCTCCAGTGTTGATATGTCTGCAGATTTGGCAGCGTTGTTTGTTGCAACAAGTATTACCCCTAGTGGTCTCATCAGAGGTCGGTAATTGGGATGGAGCGATAAGTCTCCTAAGATTAGGGGGCTGGCGTAGCGCAAGGAGAGGGGGATCAGCAAATAGGTCAGAGAGGGTAGGGTCGTCTTTGAGGGATGCAAAGGATTGTTTTAAGGTACGTGCAAGACTGGGGATAAGGGGGTGGAATTCAAACACAAGGGGTATACGTTTGTTGGGAGTCTTGATTTTATAAGTCAGAAGGTCATGGCGATTGATTAGAGCGTCTTTGCGTATACCCTGTTTAATGATACGGATAGGGTAGCCGCACGAAAGAAAGTATCCAGTAAGGGAGGAGATGGAACGGTCATAGTCAACCGGGTCTGAGCAAATACGTTTGGTACGAAGGCATTGGCTGTAAACAATCGACTTTTTGAGAATGGCAGGGTGGGCACTGTCGAAATGTAGTAAAAGATGCTTGTCAGTGGGTTTGCAATAGAGGGAAGTTGCAACGGCGCCAGCCTTCATTGTCATCAGTATGTCAAGGAACGCGATTCGAGTGCTGGAAACCTCGAAAGTGAATTTAATGCTCTCATGGAAAGAATTGACATGAGTTTTGAAGCTTTCGAGGGAATCTTTGCCGTGGGTCCAAATGAAAAAAATGTCGTCAATGTAGCGATAATAGTGTAATGGTTTCAAAGGAAAACCAGATAACATTAAAACTTCTGGTGACATATAAGTTTCGCTTAACGTTTCCACACACTTTTTCTATAGAATACGTAAACTTACAAGGGCGCCCTCTTAGATTTACAAACTAGATGCCATTACTTCAAAGTTGTCAAATTTACGGACTCTATGTTGGAGAAACCGGGACTTCCTTCCGCCTTAGGTTTAATAACCACAAAAAGTCTATTAGAGACAACGCTACTGGATTCCCAGTAGCTGAACACTTCAATCTCCCCGGTCATGCCCTTGATAATCTAAAAGTAACTCTAATAGCTAGCGACTTTGTTTGCACAGAAAACCGTAAACGTACGGAACTAATTTGGATAATGAGGCTTCAATCACACCTCACTGGACTTAACAAAGACCTCGTTCTTCTTAATCAGTATACCTTTCACCAAAACGCTTTAATCCTATTATGTTGGTTTATCTAACTTCCAGCACATTGTCTGTTGCTTGTATTTTTCTTGATTAAGTTACGCCCTATGTTGTAGCAGATTTAACAATTTCCCCTTAAGGGGAACCGAAAATTTCGAAGTATATATAAGTATTGTATATAATCAACCAGTTATATATATATATTCGTTCTCATATATATATATTAATATATATATATATAATATATATATATATATATATATAGATATATATATATATATATATATATATATATATATATATCTTTACAGGGGATAAGGTTTATTTAGTAGAAGTAACCACTCATCAGCCTAAGCCCATTACTTTACAAATTTCGTCACCTTGAACTCTGGACATTTACACTTTGATCTTGGTTTCCGACTACAGCGGTGAAGTGACGTATTTTTGTGGTTAACCTTAGAAGACTGGGCATCTATCTTCAAAAGATTTTTAAGAATCGCTTTTTATTTCCACGTATGATGTGACTAGAATCGGATTCAGCCGCTAAATTAGTTACCAAATGAATCTTGAACCATGAAAATCGGTTAAGATTTAGTGAAGTTATGTACGGAAATAAAATTCAGCAATCTGTCAAACAAATTTAGAAAATCTGTCAAATTATTGAAATTTGAGACAAAAAACAAACATTTCAAATAAGTACTTCATGTTCCGAAATTAACGGAGAGCCTGCTTATCATAGCAGACGCGCATTATTTCTTGAAATCTTCAACAATGAGGTACACCCCTAGTCTTTGTTCGGGCTATGTATACCTGGTAGAAATACCAAGTTCAGTTTGTTATTTGCGGTTTTCGATCGTTAAAAATCGTCGTGACGCTATTGGCCAAGTCATACGCCCAGTTTCAAGGGGAAGATTTTTCTAATGAACAGTCCGGGAGATTCTCACGTTTGGGCGAAAACTAAATTTCTTCCAAACGGTGGAAAACCTATGCAACACAGTATATAGGATTGCCAGCCTAATATACAAGATTTTGCGAGAATGCATATAGAGACACTCAACAAGCACTTGCAGTAAATTTCCCCCCCAAACGGCGGAGTAACCATCAATTAGGAACTTCACGTTCCCTGCCGGTAGCTTTCACAATACAACTACGAAACATGCACTTCAGAATTTTATTTCATTAGAGTGATAAATTTTACAAGGGGTTTCAAAAACGATTTTCTGTTAAAAATGCCTACCATAGAATCCGTGGAATTATGGGTAAAATAGGTAAAATGGCGGCGCCCATGACCCTTTTCTTCTGATCGCGAAAAAACTATGTGCTCCCAAAACTGTGAAAAGGGGGAATCTCTAAAACTGATCAAGGACTTTGTCAAGCACTAACCATTAAAGGGATATGTAGACACCCAAACGTACCCTCTTTCAAGGATTAAGTCTGACAAAATATATTCTCTCTCAATTATTTACAACATGACATGTATTTACCCCAAGTAAACCAATGGAAATACCTTTTAAATTCATGTAGCGATTCATTAACAGCAAAATTTTAACAATTGATGAAGAGTGGTCAATTCCTGGCTTCTTATACGCAAGAATCTGTACGGTATCTTATCAGTCAACTTAATTCACCCTAGGCTTTCAGATTGACAGTCGATCATCTCAATCAGGAAATTTACGGTAATTGGTTTACTTGTGCTGAGTTTAATTCGTTGTGTCACTCTGTAGCTTTTACCAGTCGTGACTCGTACATTCTAAACCAAAACTTTAAGCTACTCTGCCCGATGAGCAGAGTTTGTAAATATACATGAGCCTCCTGATACACAGAGAACATGGACGTCCGCAGAAAAAATTCAGGGGAGGGGCAAAATTTTTTAGGGAACAACACTTATTGCATGGGAAATATTTTACTCCCAGAAAAGAGTTTAGATGCTACTTTCACACAGTGTTGACAAAGGCGTATGCAGGAATTTGTCAAGGGGGGAGGGCGAGAAGCCCATGGACAGACTCTCAGCGCTCCGCGCCACCACTCCATGGGTTGGCGCGGAGCGCAAGAAAATTTTGGCCCAAAATGCTTCCCAGATCGCTGGAAATGGCACTTCCAAGGCATATTTACCGCAATAAAAAAAGGGGAAACACTAGCAATATCGTAAATATAAACTTTAAAAATACCAAAAATATGCGGGGAGGGGGAGGGGGCTGCTGGGGCCTGAGTGTTGATATTTTTATTCAATTCCTGTTTTGAGAGTAGAAATTCATGCTGAGTGAACTGTTAAGAAATTTTGATGTTATATTTTCTTCGTTTTTTTATTTTTTCTTCGTTTTTCAAGTTTTTGATTTTCCAGGGAGGGGGGCAAGTGCCCCCCTTGCCCCCGCTCCGGACGCCCATGACAGAGAATTTGGTGAGCTTCGAAAGCAATGACCCTTCACGGAGTTTACTAGGAAAAACCGCGATATATTCAAGAATTTTATTTGTAAGTATATGATTAAATTTAGACTATTCTTTGTCACGCAGTTTAGCAGGACTTACGTTCCACGAGAAAATGTTTGGAACATTTGGCCTTGCTCTACTTTGCCCCTTTTCAAACTTCCAAATTAGACAAAAATGGTTTTCATAATTTGATCGCTTTAAGAAAACGATTCTCATAGCCTGTACATGGGTTCTCTAAGAGTTAACTCCTTGACTTGAACATCAAAGAGGCATACACAGTTCCTCTCGCCATTTTCGAGGACGTTTATCTTTTCAAAAGACATTTTAAAGGGTAAGATTCATTAAAGGCCAATTAAAGGGTTCTACAGAATTTTGCTTTTTAAGGAAAATTTAATATAATTTCCGAAATTTAGGAAAACTTTGAAAAAAATTTTAGGCGACAATTAAAGGAATTTTATAAGGAAAGTCAAACCAGAAGACTAGTTAGTAGATGTTTCAAAAATTTAGTGACGCACAAAGAAAAATGCTGTATGGTGTCAGAATCCAACTTAGCCTACATAAAACCCACATTGAAGTTGAAGTTATTGTTGAGATCAGTCTTCTGTGACAAGAGAAAAGGATGTGCACTTTCATCTGAGTACGTGTGAAGTGTTTGCCACATCTGAATCAGAATCTGAATTTTAGGTAACTTTAAAAATGCAAAAATTACGAAACCGTTTTGAAAATGCAATGTGTTTTGGATTGCGTTGTGGAAACACCTTAAGGCGTATATATATAACCCGAAACGTATTAATAGCATGATAAAAGACGAAAATGTCCAAACTCCTGTTTTCTTCAAACCTTTGAAGACATTTTTCTTGAAAGATGTTTGAAAACTGTTATCCACAACAAACTAAACCACCATAACTCATTAGTTTGAACCTTAACCTAATAAGCTTTCGACAGTTATGAGATAATGATTTCAACATATTAAGTCTGCGACAACGATACATAGTGGGAAATCCCGGGGACTGCTCTTAGTTTCCTTCCGGAAGCAATCTAACTTGTTGGTGGTAAACCGTCAAAAACTCGAAGTTTCGATCTCTGTTTCGGCAAGTAGTTTATTAGGTTAAGACAGGGAACAAGCCCGAATTACAGCCGTAGGCTACTTGGAAAGTTATTTTAATATATGACAATACATCCACGTGTATTTTTAATACATTTCTGTAATTTTTTAGAGGTACAATGAGCACTGAGCACCACTTTCATCGCATATTTTTCAAACAATATGAAAAACAAGTATTTGCTGACGGTCCCTTACAGTACACAAAAAAATGGCCACGCCTCTTGTTCGCCTCTACGCAAAACGTTGCACGGTGCGTGAGCGGCAAAATATGTAGCACTATGAGTTGTTCTTAGAACTGTTTGGTAGCACATGCTTGAAACACTGCCCAAGATGCCCAATGCCGCGAGCCGCCACTGTCACTATATGTATACATGTAGCCTCTCGGTTTAAATGCACTTGTGTAGGTAGAAAGAACGCGAATGGTGGTGGATGTAGACAGGTCCGTAGCCAGGCAAGATACTTTAGTGGTAAGGGGATGAGAGCTTCAAACGGATGAAATATGTTGAAGGGATACGGATGTGTTAAGGTAATTTTAATCAATTTTTTTGTAGATGGGCGTCCCCCACCCGCTTGGCTACGGGCCTGGGTGTACAAGGGACAAGGTGTAGCCCAGTGCAGGGGTCTAATCGATGGGCAGGAGATAAGTTTGGACTGTTTGGTAACGATTTTGTTTATTTCATCACTCTATTGGTTGACATACTTCATCCAACCGTAAATCCAACTAAAACTATAGACCTTCACGACGACAACATTTAATAACGATTGGCTTTTCCAAACAGAAAAAAAGACAGTGCCCGAATTTATACAGTTTTGCCTAGTACATTTCAGGTAGGAAGCTACTTGGGCCTACCGAGGAACCTATTAAATGCTGACCTCGGTTGTATCACCGGCGAGGTTTGCCGTCTTTTGACTGGCGTTTGGAGGGTAACGGGGCACAGGGGCGTTCTAATCGCACTCATTCCTGCTCACTGACACCGCTTTGGAATTGTCGCCTCAAACAGATGAGGGTGTTTAATTATCCAGGCTCCTGGACAACTCCCATCCTAACACCCGCCCCCGAAAAATCTTCCTGTAGCAATTTGCCTCCGGACAATTCTCATCCCGGACGGTTCTCATCCGGATAATTTTCCCCGGACAATACCCACCCAGGTGGACATTTGTACGAAGGTGAGGGGGTATCAGGTTACATTGTATCCTGGCCTTTATCTTACAGCATAAAAAGGGTGGGGACCTGCTGCAGCACCACAGTCCTACATGAACAGTACCGAGAAACCTGGAGTGACAGAAACCTCAGTCGCACAACACTCGAGCAGGACACTCAGAATACTTTTCTAATTTACCAGTTTTAACCCACTCAGCCCCACTAGTATGAGTATGTGTAGTCCCATTAACTAATTTTACTCTTCTGGGGACGTGGTGTTGGATAACCGACAGATATTCTTGCCTGTAATTTAGTACAGCTAACTATGACGTGGATTATGTGCTGCATATGCTGTTGCGGAAGACGTTCAAAGATTTACACAGAATCTGTATTAGTTATTATACCGCCAACTTCAGGCTAATACTTTAGTACTTTTTACGGTAAATACGTCGATTAATACAGCAATCAACACGAACACTTCAAGCAGTACTCCCTTCCACGTACAGTATGCGTGCATCCAGTACAATAACTAGTTTCCAAGCATAACTCGGCAATAACAAACCCTTCCAGAACATTTCTCAAAGACATTTTCACCTAGTAATTTTAATGGTTTCTATAGGCCTTTAGAATCAAAAACCGTTAACTATCATGACACTGTGCCACAGTTGTCTTCTTTCTTAATGCAGGATATTAAAGTTTAGCTGCTTTATAAAAGAAAATGAACTCTCTAACAATTACTCTATCACTGAATAACAGATCGTTTGTTTGAACTTTGGCAAAATAGTTTGTACTTTAATCATAGTGAAACCATACCTAAAGTACAATGTTTAAGGTCAATGTAACATTGCAGCTTACTACTGTTTGTTGTAATGCAACAACGGCTTAAAGTTAAAATTTATACTTTCATTCTAATCATCAAATAAAAAAAAAAAAAAAAAAAATATGAAGCAATGTGTTATTTGACTGAGGTCAATGACAAGACTAATGTCTCCACTTAAAGACTCGCGAGATAACTTTTTCTGGAAACGACTTTATTCTAGTGTAATGTGATTTTTCTCTTCTTAGTACATGTTAAGATACTCGATGTGACTGGAAACTTACAGAATCGATTCGATTGGACCAATCCGTTCTCTCCATGCATTGACTCGTGTTGAGCCATGTACCGCCAGAGTGACCGTGACTAAGTCTCGAAACAGAAACTTAAGAAATGAACTTTTGTTGCAATAAACTGAAGCAAAATGCCCAAGTGCGTGCTAGCCATTCTTGAGGACTGAGCGGTTGTTGCCCAAGAAAACCTTTGATTTTCCGAAAAAATTGCCTCTAGCCTGGGCGAAATCCTAGTAGCAGGCCTGTAACTGGGGGAGGGGGGCATTTGGGGGCCAGGGCCCTGCTCCTTGACTTGGCACCCTGCTCTGTGGGCATAGCCAGGCCTGTGCAAAAACCTATACTTTCGCCCCCCTCCCCCGAGCTTGGTTGGGCTCTCCAAGTCTGGTTACGTGCCTGATCTTCATGACAGAATCCAGTGGCGAGCCTGGGAAAGTTGACACCCAGGCGTATCCTTTCTTTGTTCACCTAATGCCGTTCTTAAGGGTGGGTCTAGGAGGAGAGGTCTAAGGAGAGGATGCCACATGTATGTAAGGTGCAAATTAGGTACAAGTTGGTGTCTATGACAATGCTTTGAACTGGTTATATGTTAAGAAATTCTGAGTACTTATTTTTTTTTATTTTTATTTTATTTTTTTTTTCTGAGGGGGTTGCCTAGTAAGGGCAAGGGTAACACTCCTTCTCTTTGTGAAGTTTTGTGTAGGCCCATGTAAGATGGCTATGATGTAAATGGTGTTATCTTTGGGAAAGCTTCAAACTAGTTAAATATTTAGAAATTCTCAATTTTCGTGCCTATTGTTTTCTTTTTGGCTGGATGTAAGGGAAGGGTTGCTGTGTATAAGGATCTCCCTGTGAGAAATATTTGCCTTTGTAAGGTTGCGTGGATACGAAACTATGGTGTATATTTGACGTAGCTTTGAAGTTGTTGTTTTCAGGGGAGGATCTAGGATTTTACAAGAGCGGGGAAGGGGGAGCTAGCTTCATGAGGGCAAAATTCGAACCTATGAGCGTCAAATGTTCAAAGCCTCGATGGGGAAGAGGTCTGGAGAAAATCTTTGGGTTAGACATTGTTAAACGGTATTTCTTGGCACCCGGCAAGAACTACGGAAAATAAACAGGCAAAAACCGGATGTGTATCAACATCATTTTAGTATATCACTGGTGCTATGAACTGAACATGAAGTGCGATTCCTGCAATCTCGGAATAGGCCATACCAGTAGACTAACGATCATATACCGATAACGAGGTCAAAACACCGGGGTCTGGGATTTTTTTTTTTCTTTTTTTTTTTTCTTTTCTATTGTAACAGGCCAACTCGTTCCCATAAGAATTCCTGTAAACTTTCACCTAAAGTCGTCGTGGAATAATCAATTTGGCAACTTTTTGTACCTGTTCGTTTTATGACTCATAAAACTAATATAATCTGAGTCATGTTTGTTACTTATTTACACATACATCTTAGTAGACGTGTAGCGTGCGACAGTTCACAAACTTTGTTGCAAAAATTTAAGTTACAAAAATAAAACATAAAGGAAAGACTAGAAAATGAAAAGCAGCTTAAAATTTGAAAGCAATTAGTGCTTGCTCGAAACATGCATGGCGGAATAACTTGGGCCGAATTGGCTTGGTGGCGAGTTGGTCGTAGACCGAGCTGGCTGCGACCGAGTTGGCCTTCTTCCTAATTAGTCTCTAGAGGGTGTCCTCAACAGTGGCAGCTAAACAACGGGAACAAAAAAGACCTGTCAATCAATTTCTGAGACATGAAAGGGTTTAAATCATTTTCTTGTACGTGTTGTCTGACAGATTTGGTTTCATCTCTCTATTGCACTGGGCACCGAAGTGAGAAACGCTGGCCGAACCTACTGTGTGCAACTGCACTGAAGGTGCTCAGTCACAATTAAAGTGTTCCCAAGTTTTGGGCATTTGGAAAGACAATATAAATTTGGTTGCTGGGGTTTAATGTTTTACATGCGTTTGAACATCAAAGGAAACTTTCACTTTTTTACCCGGGGAGGCTAGAACCAGAGAAACTAGCCTCTGGATCCGCGCCTGGTTTTAGAAATTCTCGTTGTTTCGGCCGTGACGAGGGACGGCGCCATGCCACAGTCGACTGGTACCAGATGTGGACCTTCCCCCCTCCTCTTGAAGCGCTACACGGAGAGCCTCAGAGTCACTACCAGATGGTGAGTAAAGTAGATCTTGTCAAAAGCCCCTTCCAGATTGACGGAAATGGCACTTTAATGGATCTCCAAATTTGCACTTGAACATTTTTGAGACTTAATACTTTAGAAAGTGACTTCATGATGAAAAGTCAAACTTGAAAAAAAAAATAGCCAGACGGTAAAACCTTTGTAGGAGAAAAAACAGGATTAAAAGGTTCTTTCACTTGTAATTAAAAGTAATCACAGGCCACTTTTATTAGCATGCTGTGGCATCACCTGAGAAACGACACTATAAATTTAAGATCTGTAACATACGCTTCAGCTAAATTGTGTGCATCATGTATGACGAAGGCGGTTCATTCGTCAGACTGTGACTTGCCACATACCAGCTCGTCTGTGGAGGTTCGGGACATCACCCGGAAAATTTAGGAAAAGGACACTATTATGCGATTTCCTAGGTTCTGAGTGACTTGAAAACATTACCAGGACAATGAAGAGCTTGACGTTTTCAGATTTTGTTCAAGTACGTCAGTTTTCATTTCGGCTTCAGCCCCAACCCTCTCCTCCCCCACCCAATTTTACATGACCATAAAATGAGTACTGCTATTATTTAATCAGATATCAACCAACAAAATTTCCTCCTGTTCTGAGGGGGGTGGGGTGGGGAGTGGGAAGTCAGTAAATTGGAGAGTACAGAAAAAGAAAAACATGGGTATCTTGCGGCTCATGCAAAGGTAGCTTGCTACAGGCCAATAAGTTTGAGAATGGCAGCTTCCTTGAAAGCCACAGGATGGCGATACCTGCATAACCGAAAGGGTATGAAGGTACGTTTTGAGTCGGGGCTTTAGTTTGCTTTCCCTTCTTGTATATTTTACTGCAATTACAATTTTCGTGTCCTTTCAGACGTAAATACGAGGTTAATCGAGCTAAAGCAGGTATTTAATAACAGTAAATGGGACCAAGTGCACTCGCCGCTGATGTACTTTTTCTCTTCGGCCCTTCTACACTAACGAAGTTCAATTTCAGCAATGACTTATAAATAAATATATGTGGGAAACTCACAAAAATATGCAAAACATCTGATATAATATTTTTATCATTTATTCATGATAATACAAAATTTCATCATAACTGCACTTCACCGAACATTCCAGACAATAAATACTTTCCAAATAAATTTCATTTCAAGTCAAAGGTGAGCAGTTTACATTCATGCAAAATTCTTCTATCTCATTTTATTTCTATATGCCCTCGATTATTTGACCATCTCATTCTCATCGTCAACCGTTATATAAATCTTTTCCTCAAAACCTCAGGCATTTTTATTTCGTTACACTACCGAACCAGGATTTCTTTTCACGTGGAAGACATACTGCACACTTCCATGGGCGTTGGAGTCCAAGTTGATTTGGGGCTGTAACTACTTGTCCGAAAAATACAACCAAAAATTTCTGCGTGCTCCACGCGCGTTTAACTTGTTAATAATGTACACATCATATAGGCATGCATCATTTTATCACACCGCATGCCAATTACACACAATCATTTTCCCTGTTACAAACCTTCCATATTGGTAGTAATTTTTGAGGAAGTTGGTACAACTAGAGCAGCAATGCTGCAGTCCCTCAACCCTAGGGTTAGGGAGTATACCGGTTTTCACATAACTACCAGTACCAGTAGTACCTGTAATGAAAGTACCGAAGATATTTGTGTGGTTATTATTACCGGTTCCTGATAAAACTACCCGTACTTTTCTTTTGGTCCAAACAAAAATAACTGTACCACTTCTTTTAGGTCACGTTATGCGGCACTGTCACAATTAAAATATTTCATACAAATATCTCTCCCCCAAAAATGTAATCAACTTTCCATCTTCGGTATTAACTACCATGGTATACACTGTTAACCTAGCACTTGGACCATGTCAGGGATAAATCTTTATAGCTTCATGTAGTTCATTCCCTTATGTAAGGGCAAGATCAGAAACTAGACTGCCATAATGCATAAATGCAACCAGTTTGTGTAGGGCAGTTGCATAACCAGTGGAGAGGAAGCTACAGTATCAAATGTCTTCCCTCCCCTCCCCCTCCCCTCTTCCCCTCTCTCCCCTCCCCCGTGAAATTGGAGTTTAAATGTTGCTTAGTAGTGCTGATTTGTGTGCCGTACTTTAAAAACTGAAATTATTCCAAATTCTAACACTGATTCCCTCATCACTATGACAGGCTGTCAACTCTGTTAAATTACATTAATTGGAATAAAGAGTTAAGCATTTTGCCACATTTCATAAGTTGGACCCTTGGGTCCATATTTGGCCATGGACCCAAAATTCATGAAGACCCTGAAGGTACCACTAACAGAGTATGGCCCACATGGAACCTTGGATGAAAACTTCCAGAATAGCACAAACAGATCACTAATCAAGCAACATTATAACAGGCCATCAACTCTGTTTAACAATAACTGGAGGAAAAGTTAATCACTTTGCAATATTTCACAACATGGACCCTCTTGGGCATTGGACCCAAAATTCCTGAACCCCTAAAGGTACCACTATTAGAGTATCATTATGACAAATCATTAAAATTGTTCAAGAGAATTTGTAGGAGTACGCAATTTGAAGAACTTCATAAGCATGCGACATAGGGCCCACATTGGAACTTGGACCAAAACTTTCAGAAAACAATACACAGATCACTAGCCAAGCATCATTATGACAGGCCATCAACTCTGTTTAACATTAACTGGAGGAGGGGTTAAACATTTTGCAAATTTCACAAAATGGACCCTACTGCCCATCTTGGGTCATGGACCCAAAATTCCTGAACATCCTGAAGGCACCACTATTAGAGTATCATTATGACAAACCATCATCACTGTACAAGAGAATCTGTAGGAGAAGAAACATTTTGGAGAATTTCATAAAATGGGCCATAGGGCCCACAAGGGACCCTGGACCAAAAAATTCTACACACCTCAACTACCCACCACCCAAGGAACATTGTGTTCAAGTTTCAAGCAAATCCATGAAAGCATGTGGGAGTAGAAGCCTTTTGAAAAGTGAGATATTTTCGGTGCGACATTTTCTCCCCCTACAACATAAGCTCTACCCACACTTCGTGGGTTGAGCTAATAGTAATGGTAATAATCAGTGGCATGGCCAGGATTTGTCTCATGGGGTGGGGGCATGCAGTATAATTGTGATTGCTGGCCTGGGGGGTCTAAGGGGAAGGGGTTCCCCTCCCCCTCTGAAAATTTATGAAAAATTAGGTGTCCTTACATGCAATCTGGTGCCACATATGCTACCTTTGAAGTAAAACTTGTGTAAAAAAAATTTACGACTTTCACGTTTCTAAAAAAATCAGCAACAGTGGGAGGGGGACATGGCTGAATGGCCCCCCAAAACACACCACTGACAATCATAATATAAGTTATCAACGAACAAATTTTCTTCTTGTACTGAGGATACTCAAATTTTCCAAAGCTTATATTTTACTTTCACTAAATAGATCATTTAGCCTACTTGTTTCTACATAATGTTGTATTATCTTATAATTTTCAAACTACGTAATTATAATTGCTACAAACTAATAGCAATTTAGAGCACACAGTTTCAAGTTTTCCGATAAAATGTCAATAGAGTGATATCGAAGGTCTCAACCCTATTTCGGACCACGCTTTATGTAGAACACTAAACTTTTTCTTACAATCCATCTGCTATTTGGGTTCATCAGATGTGGAGTTTTTCATGAACTAGAGAGTATTTTATATAAATTTATTTGGTCACACAAACCAGACAATTAGGGGAAAGGTTCTGTTGTAATATGTGCAAAATGTGAAGGTGGTTTAGGAATGGTCGAATTATGCTCTTTTGCTTATAGCTTAAAGTGTAAATGAGGGAAAAATTATTTTCAGCATGGCTTTGCTTTTTGGAAAGTTTTGTTTGACAGTAAGCTCAAGAAATATGGCGGAATATATGTGTTTTAATGTAACCTTTCCAATGAATATGTTATCATTGAAAACAAGTATTCATGATGTCTGTTGCACTTGATCTTATTTTACGCCCTCCGGATGTGTATGCTAATCAATATATTTTGAATAATTCTTATTAAAATTGACAATAAACTTATCTATACCAGAGCTCTCATGGTAACTAACACTTACAAAGTAATTTTTTTAATGAGAGAGTCGACTGAGTGCTTAATTAGAATGATTTCTGCCATATATGTAATTTTACAAGTATTTTTCCTTTTACATTGTATTATGGAAAAATTCTGCTATCTGAGGGAGTGGAGACTGAATCTACATGCCACTAATGAAATCAATGATAACGCAAAGCGTTTAACAATGTTTATCTCTCATGCACATGACAATAAAGTGGTATATTTCATCAAGCAAAAGACTTTAAAAGCTACTGCGATCTCAAATATGAATCTTACAGCAGTGCATCGTATTCTTGGTCAGATATTTTCACCATCGTCTTTGAAGCTGTTGGAGACCCCAAAATTCAATTCTTTCAGTTCTTTTTTTTTTTTTTTTGCGTTCATAGAATTATAGGTTGTAACGAATTTTTATTCAAAATTAAAAGGAAAGATTCTCCTCTCTGTACCTTGTGTGAGGATCCCCCTTATCTTTAGACCACTTTTCCGGACCTATAACATTACGACATATTTTTGGAAAGATATTTCATCAAAAGTGTTTAAAGAGAAATCTAAGCTTAAATCAAGATCAACTAAATTTTGGTTTAGTTCATGAAGCAAGGTTTTGCAATTTTCTCACTTTTAATTGAAGGGAACATTTTTTTGGCAAACAAAAGCTCAAAGTAACGACTGCTTAGGTTCTACTTACAAGCCTGGGAAATGCCACTTCCGGCTATCTGAGGGGTCGCGATTTTTCAAAATTTTCTGTTCGCTCCGCGCCAACTGATGGTGGCGCTCTGCTTAGATATTCGTTCGGGCAGATGATCGACTGTCAGCGTGCCCCCCCCCCCTAACGAAAAATCCTAGATCCGCCCCTGAAGGTAGCTTGCTACAGGCCAAATAGTTTGTGAATGGCAGCTTCCTTGAAAGCCTGAATAGCATAAGTGCTAAGGTTAAAGATCGAATGACTTCCATCAATGACCTCTATTGTGGGAAGCACCTGGTGCTAAACAAGCAGGAATACGAAGCTGCTGCTTTAAATGATTAGGAAGTGGTGGAGTCTGGCGGAAAGAAAATAGGCAGAGAGAAACACAGAGTCTGCCACACGCATCTTGGCCATTCGAACAGTTTGTGAAGCATTTGCATCTGGCCTGAATGCTTCACAAACTGGGTCTCCAATTGAATTTACTAATTACTTTAGTCAGAATGGAGTTAAAAATAAACTCAAAGCCTATCGTGGTAATCACTTCAATATTCCATTTGAAAACGTATCTGCAGTATATTATCACGACCATGAAGGACATATTAATAATGTTTGTAGTTCTTTACCTGTTCACAAACAGAACAACCAATTCTCTCATTCAGTTATTTATGACCTAGAAGATAAAATTATAATTGCTGAGGTTAGGGCAAAGGGAATTGTTAACTCTCATATTACATATTACTAAAAGATACATTAATTGCAACAACAATATATTGTTCTTGCAATTAAAAGGCCAAAGCCAACTGAGTCAGCTGATTGAAGGCACATCTGAATGCTCCATGTTTGTTGAGGCTGAAAATGTCAACTACTTAAACATTGTTATCAAAACTGTCCTCAAAGAAAAGGACGTGTCCGTTTCCAACACATAGTATTAGTAAGAGAATATGGCATACCACTAGCACCAAGTGGTAATTCACTGGTCAATTACAAGGGTATTAAAGGTGTTGAGAGAGAGCACAGCAAAGGATATTGTTGAACTAATGGAAAGTGGGTGCAAGTCATACTACAATGCTGGGTACATTTTTTACACAGTTATTTATGATCCACCATATAATGTAATCAATTATTTATCTATCCATTGCAGAAATGGTGGGATGATAATCTACTGCAATTCATGTAGAATACATACTGACTCCAAAGATAAAACTACTGTAGTAACATTATTCCTGGGATAAATTAAATCACACTGTACTGTACTGTTTAAACTTGCTGTGGTTAAAATAATGAAGCAAGTGTTTAGTGGGATGTCAATCCCTAAAAAGGTAGTGTCTGATAATGGTCCTTAGTTTGAGAGTGAATGCTTCAGAGGGCTTAAAAAGAATGGTGTTTTAACCATATAACTTCAAGCCCAACATTTCCACAAGGCAATGAACTTGCTGAGAAAAATGGTTCTAACAGTTAGGAATGTCATTAAGTCTGATATTGATATGGATATATTAGGACTAAGGGCAACACCAATAGAACAACAGAACATTGCAAGAATGAAGACCCTCAGAGCTAGTAAAACATACTCACAGAGAGAAAAACAACAGAACATTACAAGAATGAGCTGGCTAATGCCAGTCTTGAATCTAACAACCAGCTAGGACCCAGTGATTATGATACAAACAAATGTGTTACTAGTAGAAATTGAAAGGTAGTCAAACCTCCCACAGGGTTGACTGAGGAAATGTAGTCTACAGTTTAGAATGTCATTAAGAAATGTCATGACTCTAAATCTGATACTGATATGGCTATATTAGGACTAAGGGCAACACCAATAGATCACAACTTACCAACCAGCAGAGCTACTATGCTCTAGAAAGTTTCAGGGTACAGTAGTGTGCCAGTAAGAATAAATGAGTTATCCGACAAAGATAATATCAAGGCTACATTTGTGGATAGACAGCAGTCACAGAAGCCCTATCATGATATCCCAGGAGACAGAGAGCTACCTCTTTTGAAAGTAGGTCATGGTGTTACTGTACTCAAGGATAATGGTTCTTCGACACCTGCAATTGTTCAAGACAAGTATTTAGAACCACAGTCTTGTATTGTTGAAACCCCAATGGGAATAGACTCAAAAGAAATAGGAATCATCATAGGGATGTTCAACCAACTTCCCTACTCCTACAGTACTAAGCCTGCCCTGGCTAATGCCAATCTTGAATCTACCAACCAGCTAGGACCCAGCAATTATGATACAGACAAATATGTTACTAGTACAAATTGACTGGTAGTCAAACCAATGAGTTGTTATTTGGAAGGAGATTGTTCGGAAAGTTTAATTTATGCTATACACTACGATCCACTAAATACCGATCTTCATTTTATAAATTTGCACTTTTGGCCTGCCTTGTTACACTACTTGCTAAACTACTGAAACTGTGTTGTATTTAAATACAGCTCAAAGAAATGCTACTTTTGTATCCTCATCAAAGCCTAATCTCAGTTGCTTCAAGTTAACTTTGCACTGAAAATGTGAGAACATTATCTGCCAGTATCTTGAGAATAGCACATAACAACCGATTGTAAATTTCATCAGAATCCTCTCTTTAAGTTACTCTTAAACATATTGTGGCATATTTTTATGTTGGTACACCCATAACCTTTGACCTGTCATCCAAGACAAGGTTAAGCATTTCAGAAATAAATACGTACAAAGTGGCAGAGCTTGTTTCATCTTGTTCTCTGTTGAGTCTCCCGAAAATACCTTACACTGGCGATGAGGATGGGATGGTTTTGGACACTGAATGCTTCTCCAAAGCACTTATAATTGGTCAGGCGAGGAAGATCATATGGTTAGATCAATATTGAAATCACAAGTTTCCAGGTATTGGAACATACTTCAGTGAGCCACCGGGACCACCATAAGTAACAAAGGATATTGGATAGCCTGTGCATGCAGAACTTTGCATTAATGCAGGTAAAACAATACATTAACAGCCTAACAAAGTGTACCAGGCTACAGTGTATCATCATGACCTCAGAGTTACAGTAGACTAAAAATATGGCGGCATCAAGTGGTTATATTGGTCAATTGGGCAGTTTCTGTAAACCTTTTTCATCCTACATTGAAAGGATGGAACTGTTTTTCTTAGCAAATAACATTTCATCATCTTCCCCCTCTGAAGTGACTGAGAGATGTTGAAGAGCAGAAGAAAGCAATTCTTTTGAATGAAATAGTGCCTGAAATTTATGTGACTCTCACTAATCTTTTGAGCCCGGCCAAATGCAAGAATGAATTACAATTATTACCAAACTAAAGAATCGTTTTGATCCGAAGCCACTAGAAATAGCAGAAAGCTATAAGTTTGGGTCAAGAGATCAAAAGAATGGAGAGATAATCATTCAGTTCATACTAGCATTAAACCTTACCATTACATTGCAATTTTGGAGGCTTTCTTAAGTGTGCTTCCCAGAATAGATTTTTATTTGGTTTACTTGATGAAAGAATCCAGTCAAAGCTTTTGAATACATCAGACTTGACTTTGAGGTAGCTTGCAAGACAGCACTTACCATGGAGATGGCTGCCAAAATTGCAAAAGAGTTTTTTCCCATGGTAACTTCAAAATCTGCCAAGTATCAACAGTCAGAAAAGCTATCACAGGTCACAAAAGCCTACCCAAGGCAGAGGGGAAAGTTCATGGGAGAAAAGAACCCTCTTGTTATCAATACAATGGCTCACATTCACCCAAAGACTGTACCTTCGAAAATGCAGAGTGCTACAACTGTCATAGAAAGGGACATACTGCTGCAGCCTGCGAGTCAAGACCCAGAAACAAAGGGAAAGATGGGAGAAAACCACAAGCATGAGAGAAGTGCATGAGTTTGAAGAGGATGCAAAGCATATCCCTGATGAGATGACTTTATATTCAGTATCCCAACAAAATGGTAAGGATATGTGAAGTACGCTCAGTAAACCACTTTGAAACTAAGGTCATGATAAATGACCGTCCTTTGAAAATGATGATCAACACAGCAGCAGATTGTTCTATTATGAGTAAAGTTACTTATGAACAGAACTTCAGTAATTAACCGTTGAAAGAAAGTACAGTGCAGTTGTAAACATACTCAGGAGAAATTTTGGACACCTGTGGTCTAATTGAATGTACAGTTGTGTATAACGGTAAGACTAAAGCTCAGCAAGAAGCATATGTTATGATAAGAGAGTTGTTGACCAGTGACATGTTATTACTCATTACGATACTGAGCCTCAGTTGAAATTAGCATGTGAAGCATCAGGTTACGGGGTAGAAGCAGCAATCAGTCATGTGATACGTGATGGCCAAGGAAAGCTTGTGGCATTTGCTCTCTCACAAAAAGTGAACACAATTATGTGCGGATAGAAGAGGAAGCACTTGGCATCATTTTCAGTATCAAAAAGTTTCACCAGTTCCTGCTTGGCAGAAACGTTCATGCTAATTACTGATCATAAACAACTGTTGCATCGGTAAGGGACAAAATCAGCCATACCAAGCATGGCAGCACCACGCTTTCAGAGGTGGGCAGTACTTTTGTCGCAGTATGACTACAAAATTGAGTATCGCTCCTCTAAACAGAATGCAGTTGCAGATGCTTTGTAGCATTTACCACATGAAGATTCCAGTGATGGAAGAGAGAATGAGAGTTTTGCAATTGACATAGTTGACAGTCGTTTTCCTGTCACAGCTGCTGAGACTGCTTCAGAGACCCAAAAATATTTTGTACTTAAACAAGTGTATGAACACACATTGTCTGGCTGGTCAGAGACAATGACTTTGTCTGAATAGTTTGAGCCATACATTCATTGAAAGTATGAGTTGTCATGCTGTCAAAGATGTATTAAATGGGGTCATCGAGTTGTAGTTCCCAAGACCTTGAATGACAGATTGCTGGAAACATGGCCAAGCAGACACTTTCAAAGAGGACACATTGACTTTTGTAAACTTGGTAATGATCACTTTTTTAGTTTTGGTAGACAGCCATTCTAAGTGGCTTGAAATGATTCATATAAATGGAAACACAAGCACTGAGAAAACAATACATGAGTTAAGGATGATCTTTGCAAGTCATGGTCTTCAAGAAGAGTTTGTAGCGAACTATGGCCCCCAATTTGAGCAGCATCATTTCAGCTTTTCATAAAGCGAAATGGAATTAAACACATTTTGGTCCCTACCTATCACCCTGCCTCAAATACGGTAGCAGAGCAGTCGGTCAGAATAGTGAAAGATGCTTTTAAAAAGCATGTTTGCCCTGGAAACACAAACCCCAGTTCGAAACATCGCTTGGCAAATTTCTTACTCAAGTATCATACAACTCCACAGTCTACAACTGGGTATACATCAGCTGAATTGCTATTCAAGAGAAGGTTTACGTCGAGACTGAGTTTCGTCCTGCCTAATTTAATGCGGAAGGTAGAACACAAGTAGTTATCTCAACAGAAACATTTTGGTGGTAGCCACAAATGACAAAAGTTTACCGTTGGTGATCAAGCAGATGTTCTTTGCCCTTCGCACAAAGCAAACAAGTGGGAAGTAGGAACAGTAGCAAAAGTATGTGTCACTAAAAAGTACCTGGTTGACATAACTGGTAGGGTTAGGAGTGTTCATGTTGACCATATGATAACTGGCCAAAGATGATCAGGGTTCTGCACCCATGTCTGTTGTGGACACAGATCCTGATCATGAAAACTTCGATCAAAACCCAAGACCAAAAGCCACTAATGTAGACCCAGAAGAGCCTCAACCAATAGATTAAAATAGCACCTTCTTAAAACAAACCAAATTTGGATAAACCCTCTGAAATCCCTCTACGAAGATCACTACGACTGCACAACCCTGTGACTACACTGAATTTGTAGTTCAAGTGTGTATGATGTTGGTTTTTTCTTTAAAGAAAATATTTTTTTTTCTGAAAAGGTTTCTTGAATGTTTCACTTCAGAGTCATATCAACCTTTAACCTCTTATTATTGTTCTTTTTTAAGAGCATATTTAGGAAACGTATGTTGTAGTAGTGTTACTGCTTACAGTTCAAGTCTACTTGTAAACAGTTGCTTTTGGAATGACTGATAGTTTATATACTTTTTAGAGGAGGAGCAGAGTGTGGCATATTAATATGCTGGTACACCCATAACCTTTGACCTGTCATCCAAGACACAGCAGAACGTTCTAGAAATACATACTTGCAAACTGGCAGAGCTTGTGTCATCTTGTTCTCTTTTAAGTCTCCTGAAATACGTTACACACTTCATACCATCAAAACTATCTTTTTTCATACCTTTTTCTTTCTTTTTAAAAAAGCAGGTAACTGAGGGCAGTATTGCTTGTGAGTTTCAAAGCCACATGTTGTTGACTGCTCTTTGTATGATGTGTTACAGCTTGCAAGCATTTGTTTGCTTTTCCTTCTAATAAATGTGTAATTTCTCAGCTCAGTGCCTTCTTTCATAAAGACTTATGATTGATCTTAAGTTTGATCTGCTATGCATGCAATCTTCCTCTTGAAATATCGAATTTATGTAGGCCCTTGTGTTACAGAACACAGGTGTCTTATCATGTGATAAAATATGTGGAATATTTCTGGTATGCTACCTGACATTTATATACATATATATAATGTTAGTAAATACCAAACACACACTGTAAATACCATGGAACCCAACTGAACGTACCTGTGGTTTATGTATGAAAGCGTGCCCTCTATGGACATTACAGAAATGGTGACAAAGAGGGGATCTTGTTCCAAAAATATGCTAAGTGTCACAGGAAAAGTTAGTGCATGAATCCAGTGAATTCATGGAGTGGATGAAGGTTAAATTCATGATAACATTTCCTGTGGTGAAACGAAATCGTCGTGTTGGCCTAGCCTACATCTACTGTACTGTAATGTGCATGTATGTGAGTAAAGAATCTTCCATGATAGTGAACTGCATGGTGTATGCATGTGTGTTGATGCCAAGACTGTGACATCATGGGATATGGCCTACATTGTGTAATAATACTGATAACGTCTGTAAATCCCAACATTAGGCTGGGGTTGCTGTGCTGTGCAGAGATACAATCTCAGACAATCGACAAGAGATTAAAGGGGTGACAAAATGAATTCACCTATGTTCTAGAGATAAAGCAACTGTGTCAATCAAATTACACAAAAATTTGGGCAGCTGTGTCTGTTATTTGTATCTGGTAAGGTCTATTGTTCAAGATGGCATCAGGCCTACAAAGAATTAGTCAGTTCAACCCGTCAGATGAAAGTAGGATTCTTATCATTGTTAACGATGTGGAAACTGACCAGAAGAAAGTGGCAATGTTAGTGAGTGTCATACACATAGGGCGGAAGGCATATGGTCTTTTGAAAGATCTCGTATCCCCTAAACTACCAGCTGAATTGCAATACAGTGAGCTAACAGAGGAGCTGAAACCACATTTCAAGCCAGAAGCACCCGTGATGGCAGAAATGTACAAGTTTCATGCAAGAAAACAACAGAGCTCAGAGAGCATACAGTATCAGAATTCCTAGCAACATTACAGAAAATGGCCAGAACATGCAAGTTTGGAGCGTTCCCAAATGAAGCACTTGGAGATATTTTCGTTTGTGGAATAAGGAAGATTTCAAACCAAGAAAACTTTTCCTGAGAGGTTAACATTGGAGAAAGCCTCAGTAGCCCTAAAGTATGGAGACAGCATCCAAACAAACAGCAATTATCACAAAGAGAGTAGGTGAAAGTTCCTTGAAAGTAGGGATGATGGACCAACCAAAGTGCTTTTGTTGTGGAGACCAGCTGGGACACATGAAACAGGACTGTAAACATTGTTTCAAAAACTATCAAAAATGTGGTAAGAACTAGGGTCATTTAAGATCTGAAAGCAGATCTGGGTCAGGTTAACTCAGTTCACCTAAAGGCAAACCTGCAAAGAGCATGTCACATGATAATTATGACAGCTCAAGAAATCAAGTGTCTTCATCTACATTCAAAAAAGCTTATCATAAGAATAAAAAGAAATCTTCGAATGTGAGACATGTAGAGAGATCTAATGGTGAGAGTGAAATTAGTGATGTTGAGGGTACACGAGATTTAAATAATGCATTTCATGAGTGGTCAGTATTCTACATAAATTCAGTGAGTGACAAAAAAGACAGTCCAACTGAGGTGTTTGTAAATTTCTTTGGTAAACCGGTTCGTATGCAAGTAGACACAGGGTCTGCAAAGTCATTGATGTCATTTAAAGAGTATAAAGAAAACTTCCATGTAATCAACCACTGCAAGAGGGAAGAGTGTTCCTTACAACCCTAATAGGAGAACCAATCAAGGTATTTGACAAACTAAATGTAGATAGATATTCAGTATGAAAATCAGAAAAATCCCTCCAGTATTTGTCATACAGGGGGATGGACCTAGTTTGTTGGGACATGAGTGGTTGGGAGAAATCAGGCTAAATTGGAGTCAATTAAATTATATAGAGATGGGCAGTGATTCTAATTTGTTATTCTTTTGATATCAAGTACCGATCATCCAGTAATAACTAAAATGCAGATTCTCTTTCCATATTGCCAATCTCTCACGATCACAAAAAAGACATGATTTTACAGCTTTCTGGACTGAGGTAGGTACCCAGGTGAATCAGGCTCAGATTAACAAAGTGCCTATCACTAAAGAAAAAAAATCAAAAAGGCTACTGAAAATGATATTTTGTCTAAAGTAATGGATTTCATTATAAAAAGGTGGCCTCAAGAGACCTTGAATAGTGAGTACACAGCGTATATGTATGGAGAAAGAATGAGGTCACAATGGAAGAGGGATGTTTACATACTTTGGGGAATCAGAGTGACAATACCTCAGAGGTATACAGTAGGTCAAAAATTCTTAATGAATTGCATGTACAACATCCCAGAATATTTAGAATGAAGGTTTTAGTTAGTCGACATGTCTACTGGCCAAGGATAGATAGATGAAGATATTGAGCAAGTTGTGGGAAATTGTAACACTTATACTCAAATGTCTGATCCATGTACGTACAGGGACAGTAAACCCTTGGGTGTGGCCATCAAAGCCAGGTCAGAGAATCCCTGTTGATTTTGCTGGTCCACTTCAAAATCATGTTTTTTATTGTTGTAGATGCATGTTCTAAGTGGATAGAGGTTGTACCCATGACAAGCATGACCAGTGAAATGACGATCTGTAGATAAGGTTTTACGGATTGGTTTCTAACCAACTGGTTTAAGTTGGGCCAGCCATGGCTTTTTTCCAGTTATAGCTCACTGGCTTGTTTTCCCTACTCCATTGCTTATGCTGAGCACCAAGCACAATGGCAATACCGCAGGTTCCATTTTTAAAGTCTCTGGTATGACCCAGCCAGGAGTCAAACCCCAGACCTTCTGGCTGTAAGTTGGATGCTCTAATCACTTGACCATGCAGTCAGTGAAATAACAATCAGTGTTCTTAGGAGGTAATTTTCCTCATGGGGTTTGCCAGAGCAGTTGGTCATGGATAATGGACGTCAATTTGTGTCCACAGAATTTTCAGAGATTATGAAAAAAAAATGCTCATTCAGCATATTAAAAGCTCACCCAGGCATCCATCCTCAAATGGTGAAGCTGAAAGATCTGTGAAAACATTCAAAACTGCAATGAAGGCTATGAAAAATGAGTCAGGCACAACCCAAACAAAAGTAGCCAGATTTCTTTTGTCACATAGAACCACTCCTCACAGCACAACAAAGGAAATTCCAGCTAAAATATTCCTAGGTAGAGAGTTGAGGACTAGACTTTCAGTTCTAAAACCTGATCTAAGACAGTCAATCATGAAAAAGGTATCAAAGTCTGGTTCAAACAGAGATTTGAATGCTGGTGATGTGGTTCATGTAAGAGATTATCAAAAGTCACCAGAACTTGGACGAAAGGGGTAGTGTGTCAAGAGATTTGGTCCTGCTACTTATTTGGTACAAGTGGATGATGTGTAAATGTGGATGTGGAAATCTCACATAGACCAGTTGAGGGATATTTCCAACACAAAATTGGTAGACAGAGAAATCAGATGTGAAAATGAAATCAATAGTCATCAAGAAATTGTGGCCGATAAAATACTATCTGTTTGTGCCAACCCAAAGCACATTCCTACTGATATGACTCCCGCGGTTTGTCATACCGTGCATGAGAGAGATCAAGGTGAACCTCAAAATCCAGATAAGGTCACTTCAAATGTTGAAAGTCCCGTAGTGCTCAGAAGATCTGCTTGTATCAAACGTCCTGTTGTTAAGCTGAACTTGTAAATACAATGTTTGGCAGTTGTATTCATTTAATCATTTCTATGTTTGATTGCTTTGTCTGTTAAAGGTTCAAAACTTGGTAAAAGTGTTTGAAAATGTTAGTTTGATGCTTATCATACAGCCTATGTTTTTATCAGTGTTCTGATACAGCCATGTCATGCAGACTATGTGAAGGTAATGAACATGCTTGTTTTGCAAACAAGTTCACGAGGAAATGGTTTCTAATATTACTGGTATGCTACCTGATATGTACACGCATTAATGTTAATAAATTGGAAACAAACACTGTAAATATCATGGAACCCAAGTGAACGTGTCTGTGGTTTATGTGTGAAAGTATACGCCCTACGGATATTACAAAATGAAGCTAGAAGCTGCCTTGCAATTTTAATGCAAGAGGGGAAAATTCAAGATGAAGAAGCTTAATACCCATGACAAATGTCAAAATAGGAACATGCCAAGGGAAACTGACATATTTTCTTCTCTTGACCACTGTATGAAATAATACTTTAATGTCTTTTCACAAACCTTAGCCCTCTGGCAGGGTTTTTCACTTCATCAACAAATACTGACTAAACATGTTTTGGCAGAGATACCATAGTCTTCAACTACACCCTTAATGTGAAAAGCTAGCCCAACCTTTGAACACTTAATACCTGACCTTTTGAAGAAAATAAGAATCTTCAGTAAAAATTCACTGATCCAAAACTGAAAAAGTCTCTCTATCTGTTTTCCCTGTATCTGCTGTGATGCTGACTTCAAAAATTTTGATATGAGGGCTCTCTTGCCTACAGTACCTCAGCGATGCTCAGCGGTCACGATGCCTTCAAGGATCTTGTCCATTGCCGATTAATCCTGTGTAAGAAGCAAACAGAATTTTGATTATAAAAATTAATCATGTTTCATGAAACAATTAAAGGTTTACATTTACTAGAAAAACCAGGTTAAGCACTGTGCTATCAGCTTTGCCAACTGTGAGTCATTTGGTTCTACATATAAAATTAACACTGTGCTCCCATTAAATTTAGCTGCTTGTATTATCCCACTAAAATTGGCCATTTCTACCCCAATGTTGAAATACATCAAAAGATACATACTAAAAATGAAAGGATGAAATGAAAGCTTCAATGAGTGAGTGAAATCCATTGGTACTGAACACTTGATATGACCCACTGCCAAGATGAACCTATAGTAATACCCGATCTGCTGTGATGCCTCCTATACATACGCAAGTGAAAGACTTGGAGGAATCCACAAACCTTTTGGAAAGTGCTCTTCAGATCTTCTCCTCCTGCCCTTTCATATTTCTATGTCCTCATCAAAGAAATGTCCCATCCCACATATCCTATCTTCCACTATCCTAAGAAGCAACATGACAAACTTAGAAATTGAGAATCTTCACAATACTTATACTACTCACCTGTTTGCAAATTTCTCTAGATGGCATACAATGGTTGGTCTAATCATACTGTAAGCTCACAAGGACTATGGATTCCACACAATAATGATGGCAACAAACATCCAAATTCTTCAAACAACTTCTCCACAGCACAATGGCCTCTAAAACAATGAACCCAAGGAGATAGCAGTTTTCTGAAAAAAAAATATCCATAACAGCATTACAGGGATGGAAATAAGAATTTCATCTTGCATAGCCATACTGCTACACATTTTCAGAATTGCGTAGCAATTTACCTCAGATTGTATAGCACTTTTGTGGAGGGTCCTCATTCGCCTCTTCCTGCCATTTGTTAACTTTTTTACTGCCACAGGAATTCCCTGCATCATGATCACCATTGCTTTGCATTCAAGGGTGAAAGCATAGACAGTTATTAGTATTATATCAGTTAATGATTCATAAGTTTTAAATCCAAAAGGCCAAGGACCCACTTTTTTTTCAAAAGTCCCAAGAAAATTTAAAGGGCTTCATTTTTGCCCCCCCCCCCAAAAAAAAAACAGACCTTCAACATGAATGAGTCCTGTGAGTTGGAAAACAGAAGATATGCTCTGTATAAATACTGGTATAACCAGTAGTACTGTAACAAAATGACCTCTACATGACCATTGACCAAAACATTCTGACCACCCTCACTGATGCAAATTACTACCAAAGGTACATCACTATACAACACCTTCAGCTTTCACTGTTGGAACAGAGTACTTTTTACTAACGCAAAAGATCCCAACTGACCCCTAGATGACCTTTGACTCCAGTCACTGACTATCATTGATAACCCCTTTAATGTCCATTCATCACTGAGTCCAGTTTACATGCCTTCAGATTTGCCCAAGTATTTGTTGTGGGGGAAGTCATATTTTTCCAATTTCTCGTAACAGTGTTATATATGGCTAATATATACCCAAAAAAGTAAGAAATGTAGGCAAACAATGATGTCATCCTACCCATAAATAACACTTTTCATGCATAGCACAATGTTAGAGAACAAATACGAAATTTATAACCACTTTGCAACAACAATTATTGAACAATTTTAATGGGTCCTCCAGCTCTGGGAGCTTGCATTAACTTGTGCACAGATACACATGCTGTAGGTTAGGCTCGATATATAACACGTTAGGCAATGGAAAACGTTATAAGCCTTTCTGTAGAAAATTGCCCCGTAGAGAAAATACTTAAGCTGAAACTTGCGAAAATATTTCAGATTCTCATTTGTGGGTGTGTTGCACATGTCACTGCCATGATTTCGATATTCTTGACCAGTTTGGGTATTTTGGCTGCTTGAATTTGGACAATCAGTTTGCTTTAATTGAGACATACTGTCTACAGTATACGCTGAGTGAAGAAAGCTGGAGCTGGTCTGTGCAATTGTACTAGATGACTTATGGGACTAAGATCTTAGCTCTTTATGTTTGGGATTTGTCACAATTTTGAGCACATATTTACTGATTCAAAGTTGACACTGCTAGAATATTAATTGTTTACATTAAATTAGGTTAATGTTTTGGGTCAAGATTCTGAGGGGTAGAGTACTCTACAGAAATTTGTTACTTCAGACACATCGATCTTGGTGCATACTGCACCTGCATGTACTGTATTACTGCACATGCACATGAAACACACACACACACCACATGCTGCACTAGACAATATCTGACATATGGTACGATACATGCACCATGCTCTTCATTTGAAATTTGTTTTACATCCAACTTACATGCTGCTATGTTCGTCAGATACGTAGGGGAAAATTCTCAGTTTTTTGCGATAAATGAAAAACTTGGGAACGGATTGAAGACTTTCAAATCTTGTTTTTTATAAACAGTATTCTTGTGATGATTAAGGAGGAACTCATAGCCACAGCCACATCATAAAATGCATCGCAAAAAATGCTACACATACTGAGAACTGCATCGCACGAAGGTGAACTTCGCAAATTGGGATGTGATACCGCTTATTTCCATCACTGCATTACATTTAACAGAAATCCTGATTTACCATACATACCTATAACAAATCTTAACCCCCATCCCACCAACCCCCGATTCTCGTGCATTAATCTACATCCTCATAGAAGAAATGCCCCATCCCTCTTAACTTGCACTGATCTGTACTTCAATGCTGCATGCAAAACTCAACAACTTCACTTCTCAAATTTGTCACAATACTACTCACCTGAACCCCATACTTCTCCAAGCAATGCACAATAGCTGGTCTAACCTTACAGCTAAAAGGACTGTGACGTCCTCGGCAAGTAATGGTGGCACCACATCCAATCAGCCTTCCTCACAAGTTTGAATTCTTGAAAGGACATCTCAGCCCTCATGGCCTCGAAAATATTGCATCCAAGGAGATCAATGGTTTTCTGAGAAAAGCAGTTTGCAGTGTATTGAAATCATTATAAAACATTTAGTCACCTTACAATGCAACAACAGCTTTACTAAGGCTCAATGAAAAGAAATCATCTCCATAGCTTCATAACAAAACATACAAGGATACTGTATTACGACAGTTTGCACACAGACATAAAAGATCAATTAAAGTGATTTACTTGTGTAAACTTGTCAGTGCCAAAGAGAGGTTGGCATGGTACATTAAAATTAGCTAAGTAGAATGATGATACGTTAAAATTAGCTGAGTAGAATGATGAAATGCATCAAAGAAACACATATAACTGTCCTCCCCTCCTTCCTCCTAAAAAAAATATAAACAAAAAATATAAACATACAAATGAAAAACAAATCAATAAATAAACAGGTGTTTCTTTGAAGCAATTGCCAGGGAGTAAAAGAGGGGGACATGTGATAATAATAACTTGGTGCCTGCTCAGTGATGTACTGTTTAAAGGCTTTCCCCACAGATAAGCTTCCTGACCTGCATTTACACATAACTATAAAACCTGAACTACACCTGTAACCTTAATATAGGACTATCTCTTCACAAACATACCCTTCACCAACATACCCTTCACCAACATACCCTTCACCAACATACCCTTCACCAGTAGTGAGGCTAAAAGCTTTTGAATACAAGTTCTGGTTCTTTTTCAAGCTGAACATTTACCCACCAACTAAACTCATGTGGCAGGGGAGGTGGTGGGGTGAGGCAACCACTAATAGCACCAGGGAATGGGGAAGAAATTCCTGCAGGTAAATAGTTTCAGAAATTTAGGATTAAATATTTCTGAACTAGTAATTTGCAATTGCCACTTTACTATTCTTGAGGAATATGTCGATATGCCCCACTCAATATAACAGATTCACCACATTTGGCAAGAATCCTCATTCTCTCAGTTTAAAGCAGGCCCTGATGAGAACTGTATATTTTTGTTGTTTAATACCTTATTAATATGGGAAATATATGGGGCAAGAGGGCTGAGGGGGCTAGAGCATGGCTTTACTCAGAGCTGGGGACCACCGTCTAAAATGAGGTCAGATCCCTACGGAACACGTCAAACAGAGAATAAGAGAGTGAAACATGCTCACCTGATCAGATGCGGCAAACTGGAATGACAGATACACCACTCCATAGTTGCTGATGGCTCAGCAGGGTGCCACTGATGACTAGAGTGGCATATCAAAAGACTGAAAGAAATGAGAAGACTAAGTTAATATACACAGGGGCTCTGTGCCATACTTTTGTACAGTGCTTGCAAACATGTTACTACTGTTGTCACAACAATTCTTGTCATATATATTTAAAGGTCAGGAGCAGTCGCCCAAAGTTATTTTGAAACAATAGCTAAATGTCACAAATTTCTTCTTATTCTGCTTCCAAGTATCTTTCATGATATTTTAGAACATAAATATTGCATATTCAAGGTAAATCAAGCAGTTGCTCCTTGTAAATTTTACAACTGAGTGAGAAAAATACTGTCACATGATTCTCAAAAGCCATTCAGGAAAGAGGATAGTCTACTATACAATTCTTTTTGGGGGTGACTGCATTCTCCCTTTAAGCACCAACTGGGAGGGGTCAAATCCCTCTCCTTTTATTTCCAGGACTTCCCAACAGAAATAAAGTTCAATAAGAAAGAGGTGTGCCATATGCACTGTGAAGGTGCCAATGTTCACTGAAAAAGTAAGTAACATACAAGCATTATCACATGAAGATGAAATTAGAAAAGTAATGAGAACAAAAATTAAAATTGGAAAATCTTTAAACTACAGTATGTATCTAAACAATATTCAGTTAACCAGCAATGAATGACTTCATGCAATGTGCCTTTGACCTTCCCTCTAAACAGTATTCTTTACTACTGTAAATATGGTGCCCACATGCTAAGTACTGTAAGTTGTGTGACAGCAATCTCAGTTTCCCTTACGATATCGTATTAACAAGGTTTTCGATGTTTGACCTCGGATGACCTCACATGATTTTTCACCTGTACCAAAACCTGTAAGGTACATCTATTTACTGTAATACTGTGCATCCACATACAAAGTATGAGACCTGTTTGACTTTGATTTATTGAGATATTGTAACAGCAAGGTTTTCAGTATTTGACCTCTGGTCACTTCCTATGACCCCTATGACCTTTGACCTCCACATAAGGAATTAGGGTTCTTCTTAATGCACCCACATACCAAGTTTAAACAAATCTGAGCTTCCTTTCTTGACTTCTCATGTTAACAAGGTACAGTGTAAGTGTTACAAAGACACACATGCAGAACTGCACAGGGCACATGACATACATGAACATGCCTGCATGAATGCATAGATTTCCTTGACCTCAGGGAAGGGAATCAAAAGGTGTACATAGTAGCGAAAAATAGGTGAAGTATGATTTTCAAGAAAAAAATTTGGAAAAGGCAGGAGGAAGACTCAAAACATAGGAGAATGTAGGGTGAAAAGCAGGAGTCACTTGAAAGTCTGACATAATAAGAAACTTTGTATGCAGTATAAATCTATCTCACCCCAGCTGAGAGATCTGTCTTTTACAAAGTACTGTTGATGGTCACTATTAAATGCCGTGTAACTCTGGGCCTGTGTGGCCTCTTGAAGAGCATTGCATTCTGCCATCTGAACCATAGAAATCAGTAGATTTGTTTGGGTACAGTATTAGACTGAAAGAAAAACCAAAAACATGTGATACAGTATGAACCATACACTGACAAAGAATTTATTGGTAAATGAGTATTCAATATTTCCAAAAGAGAAAGAGTCAGGCAAACTTTACTTGTTCTTGATTCTTTTTTTATTTATACCCACTCAAACTACGGCAGTCCACCTACAGTACACTAAAGCCCTTGTCATTCTTACAGCTATTATTTGTATCCATGCTGTACTTGTAGGGCATTGTATATTAGTTTCATCATCAAGGCTTTAACCACGATGGTGTGATCAGGGAGCCACAGAGATACTGTAATACCCCAGGATAGTTGATGTGCCCTTCAGTCCTTTCTGTCACCAACATCTCCCATTGTATTACTGTACATGTAAAAAGACACACCCCTGTGTCACTTCTCACAGCTAGATTTCCTACTTTTGACTGACCTACAACTGAAATGACAAGTATACTGTACACAGGGTGTCATGACTCAATCACTTAAAACGAACATGGCGACCGAAAAAGTATAAATACTGTACATGAAGTAAAATGAACCAAACTTTCAGGTAATATTTTCAAATTTGTCTTACTCATTGTACTATATTTTGGTTTGTTTGGAATAAGCGCAATCCCTAGATAATGAGTTTTGAACTGAACATTAGAGGAAATGCCAATTAGCCAGCACTGAGAAAAACTCCAACCACAACTAATCCTCTTAGCAGATAAACTGTGCAGCTGAACTTCCTGGCAGGTATGAACCTTATCTTGACTCCTGAGAACTTGTTTTCTTGAAGCTCACTCATGCATGACACACTTAACAGCTGTGTTGGGCCTGAATGGGACAGTCTCCCCAACAGTTGTGAGGAGGAAACACTAAGCAAACTAATAATACTGTAACGTGGCCTGATCCTACTTTCCTGAGTTGCCATTGGCAGATAGGGTCAGAGCAGGTAATGGGAAATACCTGTCAGGAACATGGCAGTACACAAGAGAATTTTTTCAGGGAATCTTGACTCAAACCCTACAGAAAAAGAATATCTAAAATACAATATAAGAATAAAAAAGTTAATAAACGAAGAAAATGCCGTCTTTTCTACCAAAATATTGAATGAAAACTTCACCAAAGACTTTCTTGTCACCATTTTTGGTATTAACAACTGCAAAATTCTAGTTCATTCTACTCTAATGCCAAACCATAAATACTGCTATGAGTACAATAAGTTCCTTTGAAAAAGAAAACAAGGCAAATACTTGTTTCTGATGCTTCCTGAAGAATCTGCATTGCAGGTCATGCTTACAGTATGATGGAATCAAATCATGCCCACAGTACATGCCAGACTAGCATTCAGAATGCAGTGATCGACCCAAGAAAACGATTGATAACCATACCAGCTACTATAACTGAAATGTTAGAATTTTTTCTTAAACTACTGTAACATTACTGAGTGTAACAGCCAAATCACAATGGCTAAACTACTGTAGGTTTAGCAAGTGACTGACATCTAAGGAGAATTGATTCACTCTTCAGATGTTTTGGTGGCTAACAAATGTTGTACATTACTTTACAAATAAATCATATTGTCATTGTCAATGACACACAGTTTTGAGTGATCATGCCTGCCTTGCCTGGAGTTAGAAGTATGAGTCATTCAATTGACAACTTCATACAAGCAATTCTCCCTATACCTGCCTACCCATACCATAGCCAACATTCATCAACTCTCTACACAGTTCACCATGATTGATCTGTTATCTTGAATAACAATTCCCAAGCTTAAAGGTGCGTTCACACCAAAAATGCGCGATTCCCGCCGCGGGAAACGCGGCGTTTCCCGCAAAACAGAGGGTTCACACTGCAGCGGGAAAAACGCGACGGTTCCCGCAGCGGGTTTTTCATAGTCACTTGTAAAATAGGCTATGCCGAAGATGATGTGGGACATTTGATGGCTCTTTTTGTACACGCACGGGCCAAAAATATATCAATAATTAAAAAGGGAATGAAAACTATGTTTTGGTAAACAAAATTCACAAATCAACAACTGTTTAGTGACATGGGAAGGGAAGGAGACCACATGGATACTGTTTGTAATGAAAAATGAGATAACACCTTAAGCATTTTTTAAAGTGTAATTCTTTTTCGTCGCGCTTCAGCCTGACACAATCTTCGACAGTACTAAAATAATTGTTACTGTATACGTCTTTTTTCTCTTTGGACAACTTAAGTACAATATTTATGTCAAAGTTTAATGAAATAACCCCAATTTTATACGTCCAAGAAGCTCGATCCAACATAATCAACAATCCACTGAAAGTTGGGATTTGTAAAAAAGAGAAAAAAAGAGGGGGGAATGGTGGTGGTGGGAGTTGTTTGTTGCATAGGCCTATTTAACGATTCAAAGCCATTTTAAGATACTGAAATACTTCATTCTAATGCTCGCAGTTTTGTGAATACCCCACAGCTTCTTCAAGGTTCTACCCTTAGCCCCTGTATTTGCCTCTAGATCCGTACCGATCAATGTCACTGAATTACAGCCTTTGGGTCGAAACTTTAGGGTGCGACTCATTCCATCCTGCCTAAATGAAAATTATTTGATTTTCCCTCCAAAAAGCTATCCTGCAAAAACATACAACAAATTATACAGTGTAGGAATTGAGATATTACTTTGCACTAGCCTAACCTAACAATTCGAAGATTTGTTTGGCTACTTTACTTTATACGTAATGCCTAAAAACCGTTGCATTTCTAATTAGAACTAATTTTGTCCCAAAAATTGGGAATTTTCTTTCATCTTCGACTCTCAAACATTTAACTCTCCAACATCCTTCTCAGGCATCATGCTCTGAAGTCTGCACAGCACAATGATACAGTAAATCCAAACACCTGTGTGCCAAGAACCCTATTGTATGGCCAGCTACCATTGTTCTCCGAACAAAAATCGCACGATTCCCGCTTTGAATCAGTCTGAGATCGATCGATGCGGGACCCGCCGCGTTTCCCGCAAAACGCTTTTCGAAACGCGATTTTGGTGTGAACGGGTCCATAGAAATACGTACAAAGTGATTTGCTTTGCAGCTCCCGAGCCGCAAAACGCAGCAGATTTCAATTTGGTGTGAATGCACCTTAAAAGGTTTTTTTTTTCACAGTACTACAGGGGTATGATACAGTAGCCCCTTTCATCCAGACACTATATCCTTGGAATGTGGAATAAATTTGAACCATGTGAACTGAAGTCTGTCCCTAGCCGAGGGTGCTCTCCATCAAGCAACTTTTGGAAAACTACATAATTTGATCCAGATTAAGAAGGATCATACTTCAAAAATCACTGAGAGATTTGTGTGGATAATCATTAGGCCTAAGGCCATTCAGGATTTTGGAGAAAGGAGAATTCTTAGCTTTATGAAGAACAAAATTCCTGAAGTTACTGTACAGGTATTCTGCAATTAGCCTACACCATAATGCCAACATAGGCTACTTTTTATAAAAAATATATTTGACAAACATTACACTTTTAAATAAAGCAAGGTCCTTTGCATAATATGACATGCTGCTGTGCAAAGAACATCGGTTTTTTTTTTTTTGTTTTTTACAGGGTTCAGCCAGCGATTCAAGTTCCACTAGGTGTTCCAATACATTACACTCTAGGCTTTGCTAGTGGTCAGGCTGGAAATAAGATTACAGTAAAGGCAGTTCTGGGGTTACACTCAACTTACAGTAGGTTAGCCTACATGTACTGTAGGACTAGGCCTAAGTGACTTCATAAATAAGCAGTCTCTGAATCACTAACTTACTAAGGGCATGGCTACCATGTGAGTACTAAACCCATATTTTAAGAGTGGAGATGACGATCTCTCGGCCCTGGACTGAAGTGGCTTAAAGTCCCTGCTCAAAATCACTTGTTCTCAATGTGGGGTGAATAAGAACTGTAGCCACTAACGAATTCTTATTCACACTACAGCAGTGTGACTTTGTGACTACTGTATTCTAACCTGCCTGCACTAACACACTGTACATGTGCCTTCAGGCTTAAGTTGGCAGTAAATTCTAGTGGTACCATTCAACCAGTGTATATAGTGGCTAGTACATCATTCACCCGCTGTTTCTTTATAACAAGTTACTGTACAGTGAATACGTACTACATCAGACCAACAATTTCCATAACATAAGACATAAATTCCTACAATGCGATCCAAAATTGCCCATAATTTGCTATTTGTTTCCAAAATTCATTATAAATGGTTGTAAAAAGTTTAATTTTTGATAAAAAAAGCCAAAAATATGCAACAAACAAAATGAGTGAAAAAAATTTTGTCTCATTGCTTTGAAAAAGAGGATTTTTCTTTTACTTTGCCCTTTCCAGGCGATATTTTTTAAACACTTTACTTGATCATCAGGAAAGCTTTATATTTTTTTTCAAAATATGACTTAATTCTACAAATAGTGGAATTACTGACTTGCATTGTAATTATGTTTGCATAGCACCCGTGACCCATAGAGAAAGATACAGAGAATGTCGACCTACAATCCGCACTCAATACAGTCGTTTTGTACCGGGGTGAAGCTAGCAGGCAAACTAGCATGCAGAACTTACAGTTAGAAACAGTATAACAGTTTCTATCGTAGGACAGTGCGGATACCATGAAGCCTATTCACGAGAGAAACCTATTAATGTCGTGTGTGATCCAGTTGCAATTCTTCCATAAATACCCGTAAATTTTACAACCGGCATTGGACAAACAAAAAAGTTCTGTACTGAGTGAGCGTTGAAGTTACCAAATCAGTCTAGCCTGCGTCTATATTCTTCTTCTTCAGTTCTTTGATACGCAACGCAGTTGCTATGCACTGCACACTGTCCGTTTAAACAGTGATCAAATTTCCTTACTTTTCTTCATAAAAATTTACTGTTTGCGTCCCAGTTGTACTAGCACAAATCTAAACGAAATCTGCAAGGAAGGAAATGAACCTTTCTAATAAATTTTGCACAAATGATTCCAAAAAAGTTACCAAATTTTGATATTGTTTATATATTTTATAGCCTCCAATACAGGTTATGTGGCGCGGTGGCCAAGTGGCTAAGGCGTCGGTCTCGTAAACCGAAGATCGAGGGTTCGACCCCCTCTCGCGCCTGTCAAAAGTTTTCTGTCTTTTTTTTCTTTTTCTTTTTCTTTGGAATATTGGATCCATTTTTTTTTCATTCTAGTTGTATGTTTACATGCGTCACTTTTATAACAAGTACCAACTTAGTGTATTCAAGGTGCCGAACAAGTTTTCGTCAGTTAGGGGGCAACTGAACTTTTCGACACGGTTCCAGTGTCGAGTCCCCATCTTCCAAGTCACTGGTATTCGATTCCAAGTCTGGCGAGTCACAGGGCCCGAGTCCGAGTCCTCGCTATGGAAAAGGATACACTCATAGGCAGGATTACGCGGGGAGCAAGGTTGAACTATCCCCACTTTTTCTACACCTTAAAAATGATAAACAAAATATTAACGAAAAGAAGATTCTGAAAAACCATTGTTGAGAAATTATGAGGGATTTTTTAATATTAAAGTCAATTTTGCAATGTAAGATAAGGAAAAGATTAGTATCAAATACCTTAAAAATGCCAGGAATTTTTTCTCGGCGAGGTTCTCGCGCGATGAATGCTACTAGAACTAATACAGTGAGGGAATCTCAAAGGTAGGAAGACGAGGAGCAATGTTGAAAAAAATTTGTTTGGTACCACAAGTAAAATATCTTTCAAAGCATGGGTGTCTTCTCCCCACCACACTTTAGTGACTTGAAGCCCTGAAATAAGGGTCACTGACACTACTAAATTTACTTCATTACACGCACCACCGACTACTTGGTACTTTCATGCACGCACACTGGTACTTGCATACACTGACAACTCAGAAACAAGTGTAGAGGGAACCGCGATTCTCAATAAAATTTTCGGTCGTGCTTCGCGTAAACTCGTTATAAACTGTAAATAGGTTTTACGCTGTGGTAGTTAGGAAAAACTTTTGTGGAATTGCCTGTATAGGATAGCTTGAGTAAATTAAAGTCATTTTCCATTGGCTTTACATAAGGGTTCCATGTGAAAAAGAAAAAAAATCAGTTCATACCCTCTGAGTTGAAACTCCGTAGCAATACTCTTTTCCTAACTCGAGATATCTAATAATAAGGACTACTTATTTTTGTCAAAAAATATCCCCAGTTCTCATCAAGGTCACAGAATGTCATGTAAAGTGGACACATTGCTTCAGATTTTTTTGTTTGCCTTTATAATAATTGAATGTCCTGTTGTCCTTGAAATTTGATACTGTGGGAATGTTTGAATATCTTTCCGTGTAGGAAAGTATAACTCTACACGATATGTACGGCATAACAAAGTTCAACTTGCTAAATATTTCCTACAACAGTGACAATGTCATAAAGAAATTCAATGCTTTGTCAAATTAATGTGCCGCGATGACATCAGAGATTTCCCATAATGCACTTTATCTTGAGAAAAAATTGCATTTCTTTGAAAATTAGTATCTCCCAAACGCTACAATCTATTGAGATGCAGTTTTCCTCTCCTAAAAGAGAAAAATTTTCTGCATTTTTTGAAGTCATTGATTTTGTCACTGGTAAATCCCTTTAAGTAGTTCCTAAACCCTTGCAAACCCTCTCGCTGTTCACTTTCCCCAGCTGCTTCCATGGGCGTCAATCTTTACTCGAATGTGGGGTGGGGGGGGGCATGGCCACTTCTGTCAAAAATTTACTGTGCAAAAATCTTAAGTCAATGGGTGTATTTCCAAAATGGGGGGGGGCGTGTCCCCCTGCTCCCCCTCGATTGACGCCCATGCTTCCTTCTATACCAAATGAATATCCTCATCAAGTTGAATAAAGGTTTCTAAATTTGCAATCATCATAAAAAATATATTTTAAATGTTGTGGTACGCAGTATTTCCCCTAGAAATGGTCCAGAATGGCCGCAAAAGCCATCAAATTTACGAAAAATTCTCATGGAGGGCCCCCGGTTTCAAGCCTTCGGCGCTCACGGTTAAAGGTTTCGCCAGCCACACAGGCCTTACGAAGAAACAGCCTCTAACGAAAATTTCCTCCCTGTTTTTTTCTTTTTTTTTTAAAGCAGGCGGACACCCATGGTCATTTCTTTGTAAAAATTACCCATAATAATATTTGATTGATTTGGAAAGTATCATATACCCATGGTCGGCTCTAAGAAATTTTGTTTGGGGGGGGGGGGGGCAAACTCAAGTCCGTATTCAGGGAGGTTCGGAGGACCCCCCCCCCGGCAATATTAATGGCCAGCTCCGGATAGTACAATAGGGGTATGGTTATTATAATGTATTACAGCGATGCCCCATGTAGTTTTCAAGAGCTCTTAAAAAATCATTTCAGGCAGTCAGTCATGAGCTGACTACTTTAAAAATAAACATAGGCGTAGGAAGGTTTTCGAGACGGGTGGGGCTGAACCTTGTTTCGGATCGCTGTCCTGGGGGAGGGGGTCTAAGGGGAGGGGGTGCCCCTCCCCTCTGGAAAATTTTTGGGTATTTGAGGGTTCTCATGTGCAATTTGGTGCAACATTTTGGACAAACTTTAAGGAAAATTAAATGAAACTTAAATGAAAAGTTCAATCTCTGGCAATCTGGGAGGCATTTTGGTCAAGATTTTTCTTGATACGCGAACTGATGGTGACGCTTCTGTAAGTGTCATGGTGGTCCTTTTTGGAAGATAGCTCTAAAATGGTCCGCTACGAAAGGATTTTTTTCGGTATAATTTGAGGACACTCAAACCGACAAATCTACTACATTCAAAATCAACAGGCTTTTGGGCCGAGTTTTTTTTTGGGGGGGGGGGGGGGCTATAAAAATAAAGAAATATTTAAAGGAAGATTCTTGTCTTCCGTTTGGTGCACATCCAAATGCAATTTCAAGATCGTCAAACTTTCTATACCAGTACTGGTAACTTGAAAATATCCCAGATAGTCCAGGGCTTTGCCCTTTGGATTTCAACCTGCAAGCCATGGTGTTGACACTGGACTCGAAACTGGCCCTCAGGAGCCCAGGTCCTCCCTGGGACCCCAAGAATTCACCGTAAAATTTTCTTGTGCCTCCGCGTATTGAGTCATTGGAACCAGAATGCAGTGTCACCCCCCATAATGTAACCCAGGCCTTGTCCCTTGCATTCTACTTTCGAAAGCAAGTAGCCAGCATGAAGTCCCTACAATCGTGCCTTTTCGGAGTCTAGAATTCCACTCTCAAAAATCCTGGATCCGCCCCAGGTTTATGTTATAATATCTGGTTATTCATTGCGTATAGTATGTTTTCACCCAATGTCTTGAGACACAAATGTGTCACCTTACAAAACAAGAAGTACGGATTTAGTGATGTTTCACACAGCCTGGTAATAAAAGGTTATCATATACTTTTATATGTAACTTACATGCAACGGTTCCTGAAGAATTTGAAAATTGTTCCAGTGAGAAAGAGACATCCATAAGGGTAAAACGTTTATATGAAAACATCGAGCAAGGCGTGGGTAGCCCGAGAGAAATTTCAATGGGGGGGGGGGGGGGATTAATGGCACTTTGAGGACCGTCCAGTCGCGTATCTAGGACAGTTAACTCCTGTGCCAGTCGTTCCTTTTGTGGACCTAAAAGAAGAGGAACATGTTCTGGAGGAGTGGTCTAAGGTAAGAGGTGACATTCATGTAAGGAGACTGAGCAATTGCTTTCTTAACTGGCTAAACTTTAAAGTGATATAAGAAAGGGAATTTTCTTTAAGTGTTGACTTTTGGGGATTAGTCAAAATGAAGGGGTGTCAGTTATTAAAGAGGGGTTAGGCTCAATCGTTTACACGGAAAGAAACGGCATCACTAATAACTTATAAGTGCTTTTATATGTGAGATAGTGTACTCTGCAGCCTGTGCGCAGACGTGAGGTACCGTAACATAACAATAGACTAAACTTGAACTTCCGTAAACGTACTGTTTGCAATGGAAAATAACATTGTCAAAATAGAACTGGCATATTCAGTATTGAAGAGTACACTCTAAATGCAAAAGAGTAAAATTCACTCCAAAAGAGACTGTAGTTTGGGATCACTCCTAGTAAGAATGAATTTCACTCGGGGTGGAGTGAAAATTCACTCCAAATCCAGCGATACTTCACTCGCATGGAATGATATATCGCTCTACTTCGAGTGAATTTCCACTCCACCCAGAGTGAAATTCGCTCTTACTAGGGGTGGTCCCAAACTACAGTCTCTTTTAGAGTGAATTTCACTCTTTTGCATTAAGAGTGTATAGTTCCTTTCGATGGCGCACATTCGTGTGAAATATAGTGGTCAGAGCATTGTGAAAGTTCATGTTATTGGGGTAAAGTTCACTGCGTGAAATTTAAAAATCGATAGGAGCATCACCAAGAAGAGAATATATCTTCCCCATCCCCATCAGGTTCAAGTCGTCTCGACTTGAACCAATTGGTTGGAAACTGGGACGTTAAACCTCATCTAACCTAACCCATCAGGATATACGTCCATTGTCCTTACGACTTACTGCGACCTAGACTGGAGAGACACTTACCAGCTGAAGTAAATCACCAAAAAGTGTCTAATCTAGTCATATTCAAATTTATATGATTAAATACCATATGGAAAATTTTAAAACTCATGTTTCAAATATAAGACGGGACACTGTAGAATTCAGTGGTGTATTCATGGAGCCTGGGGGCCTGGGAAGCAACGCCCTCAAATTACTTTGTAACACATTCTTGCCCCTCCCCAAATAATTTCAAGCTACGTCTTTAAAAAAATACTGAGGGTTTCTTTGACAGAAGAAAATACTACTTTAACATTTACAGTAATGATGGTCCAATTTGTTTAAAAAAGCGTACACCGCATGCAGTATCAACATATACCGTACCATAGTCAAGTAAATGCTGCTGCACGCTGCACCGGGCTTCAGTACAGTAAGTGCGTAAAAAGGTGTCGGGCAGACATATATTCATATATTAATTTTGGTTGCCCCCCCCCCTCCCCTTGAGAAAAGCAAGTTGTCTCCCTTACAAAGAAATTCTGGCTACGCCAGTACCGTAGATTGCATGAGAATGTAAAACCCTCCATTTTTGTACCTCGAAAGTAGCAAGTTTGCCCATTGCTATTGAGAGGTACACCTTTAAATGCTACCATGCCCCCTTTCTCTCACTCTCTCTCTCCACCTCTCTCTCCCCCAAACAACCCATGCAAATGCTAAAAAATAAAAAAAAAATGAATAAAAAATAATAGTTGGCGTGAAATGTTGATGCAACTTGCTCCCTTATCTGTACCACCATGATTTTTTTCGGGCTAAGGCACATGACGTGTTACACATATGCTCTGGATATAAATAAAAACTGAGTGCTCAGACTCAAAAAATTCTTACGTTCCCTACTTTCAAGTTTTATTTTCTAGGCCATTTACCAAGTAAAATTCTAACTTACAAGGACACTTCATTTCGATAAATTCTCTCTTCAAATCTAGAGGACATTGCATGAGCACTGAACGATAGATTGCAACAGGCAACACTTTAGGTCAAATATAGGTTTCTTGCATGACTTTTCTCTCTTTTCACGAAAGGTTGAAAATTTGTCCTACTGGGAAGAAAGTCTATGTAAGCTAATTTTCCATTCTCTGCCCATCAATTACATAGCAAAGAACGTTAAAAATTCTTGTTATGAGGCGCATGTCGACTACGGTACTTTACCGCGACAATGCGAATTTTCTACGTATTCTCGACATGGCACTTTTCTTGTTTCTTTTTACTTGTTCGTCTTAAGGTAACAAAATATCCTAAATTAAATGTTCTAAAAATTTATCACCATGCAATTTTCCTAAGCTTTGTACGGCTTTAATTAGTCAGCCCAATACAAACATTGTTACAAGTTCAATGTGACAAACTCAAGCTACGCTCAGACATTAAGAGCTTGTGTTTAAAGAGAGTACCGGTATTTTATCCAGGCCCGATTAAGACTTTCTTAGGCCGTAAACACTAATTGTATGGAACAGAGGTGGCGCCAAGTTCCCCCCGATAGGGCGGCAAGCATGCTGACGGGGTGGGGGAAACAACCCTATGTTCCGACGGGCCACTTCTACAGTAACTCCTTGAAGGATAGTGATGATGGGATGATGTGGGCAACCACTGGGAAAGGGTTAGAAGAAAGCTTCTATACAATACGCGTTACCATTCCATTACATAGAATATTATGCACAATTAAAAAGCTTGATATTACGAGATTTGTGCTAATTCAGGATAATTTTTCTAAAAAATTTGACTGACAGCATTCCACTGGGCGCGAGGGGCGCCGAAAATTTTAATTTCACTTCAAAAAGATGCATTTATTAAAAGCAAAAATAGGAAATGTGGAGGCAGTGAGGGCCCAAGCTTTCAAGCTGTATACATTAAAAACATGTTCAAACTTAAGCATATAAGCGAACTTATTGAAGCAAATAAATACCACCTAATATGGTACTAAAAGTAGAAGGAAATCTTAAAGTGGCTTATTGAGTTGGTTCACAAAATTCATGATTTTTTCACACCTGTTGAGATTCACTCACATCTTAATGGTAATGGTCAGACTAAGAGATTCTGCTCTGAAATGGCAATGATAGGGTAATAAGTGATTAAAACCATTTATCACAAATTCGTGACAAAACACTTTTTACTGTTACATATTAATCATATGCAGCCTCTGTCCATAAAAACTACACTTTCGTACATTTTCGGTAACTATAGGAAATATTACATGAGTAGGGAGGCTAATTAGAAATATTGTCATGCAATGGTTTCCTTCAAACCTGTCACAAAATATTCAATTTCAACTAAATGAGCCCCTTTAATATCAAAGTTTTACAAGATATTTGTAAGACATTGATAAAGAGCTGAAAATCTCAATAACATTACTACAAACTGAAAACTAAAACAAGTTTCAAACGAGTTACACTATATGAAATCTTGCATGAAGGTTAATGACAAATAAGGTATGGTTTTCATGAAACATGAAACCTCGAATTCTTCACTGTAATAAGACACTGGGAGAAGTCTCATCATCAGCAGCAGAACGAATGATGTGGATTATAATAGAAATGTCACCATCCGGTTCTTCCACTTGGACCTTTTGCGGCGGGCCAGGGTTAGTATAGGCACATTGACTATGTCAGTCGCCTCATAAAACGGCTGGCTTAATAAACATCGTCATGTCAAGAGTCAATCCGATAAACAAATATTTTGAACGCGTACCTCTAAAATTACTCTAGACCCACATTTGAAGGAATTGATCCGTCATTTCAGTCCTAAAATATTGAGTTATGAGTCTGTCAGTTATTAACTGTAAAAAGTGTAATTTGTTTCAACTCTCTGTGTAAGCGCCTCCCTTCTGTTTGTAGCAAGGATTGTGTAAGTAATCCAATAAACGACTTGGATGATTACAAAGCTACTTGGGAAGATAAAGCGCGAACAGTAGTCTTTATCATCACGACGAGCCCGTAAGTTTGGGGCAATCATAAATGTAGTATTCAGTAAGGCTGGCAAGATCTCACTCTGGTGTAAAGCGCCCTCTCTCCGGTCATTCGCTTCTGATGCATCGTCTGCCATAGACATCTGCATCTGCATAGATTCCGCACTTGAGGTGTTACGGCGTTTCTGTTAGTAAAGGTAACAAAACATTTAATTATAATAGCATATATTTGACAAGTTGAGAACGTTGCAGACAACAAAATTTAGCAGTTGCTCTCGAGATCACAAACTGCTTAGTCCAAACACTAAATTTTTAGCTATTTCTTTTTACTCCTTTCACCTAAATGCATACTCTTTATTATGACTGATGTTATCTATTAAAAATTTAAAACAGCAGGGCCGGATGGCCCCATAGGCACAGAATGGAAAGTGTTTGGAGTCTTCGATGGAAATGAAGGCGTACGGGAAAAGTGGTCCAACACATGGCCGGTCCAGTGCACAGGGCCAAACAAAGGTTAACCAAGCCTGCACACATGTAGACTATTTCTGAGAGCGGAAGTTCGGTACTTTAAGATTAGCAGGGCCGCCGACAGGGGGACAGGGGGAGCAAGTGTCCCGGGGCCCGGGGCAATTTGGGGGGCCCGGAAAAATTGGTCATAAAATATAGTATATCATATCGAATTATTTCCTCGTGAACACCACACTTACTTTCATTGGTGAGAGGGGGCACGCATTGAAATTTGTTACCGGGGCCCGAGTCGGCTGTCGGCATCTCTGAAGATTAGCATTGAGATTATGTTTCACACGGGTCCTTTGAACTTCAGTTTTCACACCTCATTCCGTTGTGTTGTTATGAAATGTACTTAGTCCACTCATGTAAAAGAAAACTTTTCACAATAATGTTGAACTAATTACAAAGTGAACTTGGAAAATAACCCCTTTTATGGAAAGCATATCCCTTTGACTTCCTTCAAAGTTAGAAAATTCTAATCACAGAACACAAAACCATGTTAATATTGCTCAATGTTAATTCCCCACTCTAGTAGGTGAATGCCTTGTTTAGTAAGATTTGGGAGATTATATAACAGACCCCAAGCTACATGAAAGATTTATCGCTAGGCAAGATTTCTTTTCTCTCAGGTCAAAATCAATTATTGGTGACTTAGACTGGCAGGGTATAGCGTGTATATTGCCTTACCGCCCTTACAATGGAAGTCTGTTTGTTATTCTGGAAGAGATAATTCTTATTTGAATCGCACCAGCATCTATATATTCGATATTAATTCACCAGTATGTTTTAATGGTTAAACTTATGATTATCAGTGGTGTATTTAGGCTCGCTGTTGGACCATCCCTCCTCACTGATACCGATTTGTCTTTTAGTACCTAAAATACGTAAATTTTTAACACAGTTTTTACTTCAAAGGTAGCATATGTGGCACCAGATTGCATGTAAGGACACCTAATTTTTCAAAAATTTTCAAAATTTTTCAAAAATTTTCCAAGGACCTCCCCTAGGCCAGCGATCACACAACATAATACATGTCCCCACCCCATGCCCGAAATCAAAAACATTATAACCAATTGGAAGGGTAGTAACACGACAAATGATTGGATGTAATTGGCATGTGGTTTGATAACCGGTGAATGCCTATATGATATGTACAATAACATGTTGAACGCGCGTCGAGCGCGCCGACATTTTTGGTTATATTTTTAGGGCAAGTCGTTACAGCCCCCCCCCCCCCCAGTCAACGTGGGGTTCTGTGCCCATGAGTCCTGTGACTCATGTGAAGGCTTTACACTCGGTCAGCCTAATCGTAAACGTAGTGCTTTGAGTAATGTCAAGATTTTGGTATTTGTATATCGCTAATACCTAAGGGTCTTAAGCGCAGGTCACATTAGAGCGACTTCAGATAGGATTACGGTCTGATTTTTTGCGAGTTTTAGTTAAAATCTTAGTTAAAATCTTCTTAGTTAAAATCTTCTCCATCTTCTGGTCGGAAAGAGCCAAAAATTTACCAGTCTGTGTAAATATAAGATTTACATCAGTGCAGTACGAAATGAAGTGTAAACTAATTATTTCGTGAAGTCACATCGGCAGACAGCGTTTATCGGACACACGTGCAAAAATCGGATTGATTTTCGAACAAATACCACTCTGTTGAGCCGTATAAGTTATATAATGGTACCAGAACAGTTTATCGTAAGACCAGGGAGTTGTTATTCGGAAGGAGGTTTAACGGAAAGTTTAATTCATGCTAATACGCTACGATCCACTAAATACCAAGGAGATTATTAATGATAAGCTACTTATTCCGTTGATGGGGAATTCTTTCTTTTTTCGTTCGCTTCAATGTGATATCGATATGTTAGCAACATCACTCAGGTCTAGTAATCCTATCACAATTGGCTTACTTTGGACAATGCTTTGATGAGTAGGTTTACGCCGCCACCAATTTAGGGGCAGGTGCTACAAAACTCGAAACGACTGTTTCATTGAAATAAACCAATGAGGTCTGCCCCTTCCTAAAGAAAGAACGTTATGCAAATGAGCTGCTGAGGCAGAAGTCTAAATTTTGTCGCAACAATTTGGAAAGTTTCCGGAAGCTTCCTGAAACAACCGGGTATACAATCAGATTCACATTTTTACGTAAACCCTTACTGGTATACTCTGATCCGCGTCCTCGAGCGTCCAAAGATGCAATGATTTTTAATTTTTCAGCGACTGGCAATGCTATGGCAGTAGCGACAAACCTTCAGTTTTACTGTTGATGTAGCAGACGACAAATCCCCTTTGTTTGAATTACGTAATCCAGTGTAAGTCTTATAGAAATGCCAAGAAGGATACAAGAGACAGATTACTGTGTGACCTTGGCGGTGTAAACTTCACTTCAAAGCGATGTATCTCCTTCCAAATAACAACTCCCTGGTAAGACAAACTAGGATCAGTTATCGATAGAACTTGACCATCCTTAGAACAAAGTCTGAATAAAAACAATTGGTCCTACCAGGGAGTTGTTATTCAGGAGGAGATACATCGGAAACTTTAATTTATGGTAATCTGATTAGATCCACCTCATCGTTTGCATAGTTTCAATACATGAGTGATTATTAGAGCTTAGAGTACCCACTTCTTTTGTCTGACCCTTTTCAATTGGTACATGATAACCCAAGTAAACCTTTTATACACCTACTTATACCGTATGAATACGATTAGGAGGAACAATGCTTTGATCCGAAGGTTTTTACCGACGATCAAGTAAGAAACACTGTCTAATAAATCAAAACGACTGCTCATTCCTAAGGAGTCTAGAAAGACTAACTTATAACAAGAATGTCTTACACTAGAACAATGCGTAAAGGACTAAAGGGAGGTGTAAGACTATAATTTGTTTTAAGATTATATTACTTTCCGCAAACTTTCGCAATTTCCGAATAGTAAGTACATGATCAGCATGTTACATAAAATTTAACTAGCGTATTGTGATAAGTGTTGCATCGCGTTGGGAGCTGCAAATTAGTTTTCAAGGAAAGCGATTGGCAATGCTATAGCATATAGACAAAATTTGCTGACATTTCTTTTCAACGTAGCAGACGACATGAACCTTTTGTTATATACTAACAATAGCTTTAAGCCCATCAGTGTATCTTCAAGTGCTAAACAAAGTAAGTGACCTTGGCGGCGACTAGGTGTGGACAAAGGCGAGAGCTGCCGTTTTATCTCCTTCTAAATAACAACTCCCTGGTCCTACTTAGAAAACTTCGGATCGGATTTCGGATTGAAAATCGCTGTAGAGTGACGCCCTTTATCAGTGCAAGGAGTTGTTATCTAAATAACAACTCCCTGATCAGTGCACTTTAGACAGCTGTTCCGATCAAGTGCAATGCACTTAGGAAATGGCCCAGCTAAAATGAAATGACCAACTCTCTTACTAATTATCTCCATCACAACAAACAAATCACTAGCTAGGAATGAACAGTAATGGTTCTAGCGATGAAAAACAATACAGCTAATCGTGAGAGACAAGTCACTGTATACTAACTACAGAAAAATGCATTTAGCGCTCTGCATCTCGCACTCTCACGGGGATATTCGACATGAAATTATGCCAGTAAGCAAAACCTGGACAAAGACTTTAGATGTTTATTGCTGTAACCTGGGAGGAATAGAATCCTAGTGTAGTAATATAAGATGGCGTTAGGCAATCAGCTTCAAATGATGATGTCCTAATAGAACAAAGGATCGAAAGATTAGGTTTGAAAAACATCGTTTTGGTGGAGTTAATAAAGCATTCAACACACCATGCATGCATGTCGGGGGTGCCTATCCTAGTCCGGCCAATTCATACTTCATGGCATTCTCGAGAGGACAGCAAATCTACCTGAAGGCACCGTAGTTTGTGTCAATTACTCCATGACAAATATCTATATATATCTTCATCTCAGTTGTATTAATGCCATTGTATATTAAGTGATAGCTGTCCACCCTAATGTTATCACTTATAGTACAAAGGTATACTATCTGAATTGGCTAGACAGAACCATATAATATCCCAGCATATCATGTGGAGATGAAGGTATATATGTTACAAGTTCAACCTTGTTTGCTTCCTCCATCTTTATAATTGTACTCTTGGGGAAGTGCATTCCTTTATTGCCTTTCACATCAAACGGAGGGAACATTGAATAGGTCTACATTCAATTTTCTTCATTTCTGATAAATGAAAACATCAATTCAGCTGCTGCAAGATACGATAGCACATTCTTTCATCAAAAAGGTCTGAAAGGTAGTACAAAGTTTGGGGGAGATTTCATTTGTCAGTAAATACTTTAGGCAGAAGACATCTCTTGAATAAGTGGGTGCGACGTTCAGGCTTTCTTTAAATGCAGAGGAACATCGGTTCATAATTTTGCAAACTGCTATTGTTACATAACTAGGATGAAATATATGGGATGCAAGTGTTACATTCATATGCATATTATATTCAAGTGACTTTAAGTAAAATGGTTAATGACAGGATTTGATCTTCATCAGTCTGTCTAGCCATGGTGCACATGGGAGAATTTGTGTGTGTGTGTGTGTGTGTGTTTTGTTAATAGCAAATTGTCCACCATTGATATTAATACATGCAGTTAGCTATAAAAGCAATACTACACCATTACTAAAAAAGACATTGATTTTGCACTGAAAAAATGAACTAAGACGAACCTCTCTGTCAACCAATCAAATCTGAATGAAACCCAATCCCTGTTGTCTGCTATGACTGTACTAACTAGTACATTGCACATATACTGCACTGCGCAAATGTCATCGATGTATGGCCACAGCTATTTCCAATTGTTTGCTGGGAGTGGTGTTAAACTTAGCAATCTCGATAATTAGTTTTTTTACTGTGTAGTCAATGTCATTGGTTTCCATGGCAGCGGTTCCTTCTTGTCCAATGATACCCTTATCAGTTTTGTCTCTGTGGGCTGGGGGTTGCAGAATATGCCCACGGTATTCCCCGCCTGTCGAAAGAGGCGACTAAAGGGGAGAACTTGAACCGTATTAGAACTTGAAAGACACAATATACCACACATGTGTTGATGTGTCGTTAAACTTTACCTACCTACCTTATCAGTTTTGCTGGTTGTTTCCACTTTCTTCAAGTTGGATGGATCTTCACTGAAACTAACGAAAGCATACTCAATGAGGGCAAGAAACACGTACACATAACAGACACCTGTTAACAGAAATATTTGTCTCCGTTGAATCTTTCTCATGAAAACAAAAACTCGAATCGTAACCATTTACATTATTTTTACTCTCCAGTGAGTAAAACTTGCTTTTGTTCGTAACGAACATTTACACATATAATATTACTACTGTTGTTACAATGATGACGTGACAGTTTGGCACACTTTGTAAGGGTTTCTAGTTAAGTAGAAATTGACACCAGTCCAACAACAACTTTTATTTAAATGAGACACCAGTTTGCTGCTGTCGTAGTGTATCCATTGCCTTACCGCCGTTACAACAAGGGTCTACATCCTCTTATGAGAAAACTATATAGCCCTATAGGTGATTAATTAAAGATATATATCCGATTCTCCATGGGAGGTGACACTTGGACACAAATCAGCTAAGCCAAATTTAATGAGCTAAATACAGAGTGGGCTAAAGCTTCTCAATAGTCCCGAATATGGTAAGTGCATAGTCACTACAACATGTGATCAACGGAGACCCAGCATCTGTTCGACGTCATCTACTTGCACTCGTATTTTCGTCGAAATTCTTTTACAAACTGTTAAGACTGTCGTATTTAAATTTCACGAAATATGCAGTTATTTGCAATGGATCGAGCCATTTTGTCTTATTCACACCTTCGGTAATTTTATCAACAGGATTGTTATGCATTAACTACAGGGAGTTCAGAAACCCGTGTAATTCCTTGTGCAAACGTGTGTTTTAACAGAAAACACAAAAATGACCATTTTTTAAAACATTTTTGTAAGGGAACAATTTGCTAAAAAGAAATACTTATGAGCGACCTGTTTTAGGAGTTTTCCCACAGGGTTTGGCCTTAAGGTGCACAGAATCCCCGTTACAGGACCAAAGCCTTCCTCGTGGTCACCTGAGAAAACTGCTGGGGATCGATCGAGGAACTGTGAGGGCGTAGCACCTAAAAAACGTTACTACTAAACTCGTTTTTGTAAGATGTTTACCTCGTTATATAGGAAAATAAAATATTTCTGAGCATTGGAAGACAGGAACACGCACTAGAAGGTAGGGACAACTCAGAAGGTAGGGACAACTAAGAAGGTAGGGACAACACTAGAAGGCAGGAAATAGTATTTAAAGCACAAGTTTTTGTGTAGAACTAGAAGGTCGGATATCCTGTATGAGAACACAGATATCACAATTAGATCATTATTATATAATGACCAGTATCATATAATGACCTAACTCGGACCATCGGCCGGTCGATTCCATTATACCATGCAGCTGACATGAGAGTCCCAAGGGTGGTCGATGGAAGAAAACTTCCGGCCTGTAGACAAATGATGTCTCTGTACTAAAAAACGTTCTCTAGAAATTGAAGATATTTTTATTCATACTTGAACGAAATTATATGTTTAGAAGTATAAAATTAGGCACATACCTAAGAAGATGTCCATTGCATTGATATTCGAGAATTTTGGTAATCCCGAGCCAGAATCACCAAGGACTGTTGTCATCGAGAGAACTGTGGTAATACCAAGGGAGACACGGGCAGGAGTGGCATGCTTCGGAAGCCAAAATGAAATCCACGAGACAACAACGATGAGGCTTGCTGGTAAAAATGTGTGTACGGTGTAGTAGGATAATTGCCGGGCAAGATAGAAATGTATGTTGAGTTGAGAATAGTCACCAACTAGGAAAGACAAAGCGATTGGGTAAAATAACTTGCTGTGAAAATGGAACATAAGATTGCTTTAATACCCTTTTTTCTGTAGGTCTTGCGACATTGTGTCTCTGGTTTTTCGAAGGATGTTTTCTATAGATGCCCCACATTCCTGAAACCTGAGCTTCATATTTGAATTGAAAGCATTTCTCTTTGTGGGTGGCAAGCCGTTCTTATCTAACCTATCCGACCCTTTCCCCTTTTCCTCTACATAAAATAGTTGGATTACATTATTTTGCCACATTGTGCCCTATCGATCGAAAGTCTGGTTGGGTGATACAAAGTACAGTGTAGTAAGTACATGCGCTAACGAGGACCGGCGCTGCTCCGTAGCAGTAGGGGAGGGGAGGTCTGCTGCAATACCCACCATAAAATTTCATTATTTTCCATTTTTAGGATTTTAATGATGTAATTATTGCATGCTCTTACTCCAAAAAAGGAAGACAGTATGTCCCTTGAAGTTTGAGTTGCCAGCTGTTGTCTTGTACCTGTTTTCCTTTTAACAAGTTCATCATGGTGTGTAACAAATGCCATCAGCTGGGGAGGGAATAAGGCAAGTCTTCCTCCCTACCCAAAACTTTCACAGAGGCGCAAATGGAAATCGGCTAGGTGTTTAAGCTACAGTTTTGTTTGGGAGTGGGATGAGGAGTAATATTTTTCTGGTTGCTAAAATGTCATCTTTCGCTAGTCATATTCGATAAGAATATCAGTGTAGTTTGCCCCGTACGAGAGATATCGTTTTCTTTGGGAGTTATGTATTTTGTATTTTAGAGACCAGTTCACATTGCTGAAATTCTGCATCTTGCTCTGTCTGTCTAATTTTGATGTAAAGTTCGGAGAGACGGCCTCAATAGCATCGTTTTCCTTCATGTCTCTGGACAGTGGGGATTAAGGGGGGGGGGGGGTAGAAGGCAGGCTTCCTCCCTGATTTGGAAACCATTTACACCATTCTGTCACCTCTTGCAAGGTAAACCTAGAACTGTAGTGCCAAGATCAGAGTGCAGATTCCTGAAGTCTATAGTTTATTCGGGATGCAAAACTTTCTCTTGTAGAGGCTTTGTAGTGACGTCAATCATCTCAGCCACAGAAACGTGTTTTCCACCATATTAGAGTGAAAGTAACTTACTTCACTCCAAATTTATATCTCACTTCACTCCAAGCTTATAGTCTGTCCTGGGTAGGACTTTAAACTGCATCCAGTTGTGGGGTTTGTTTAAACGTAGGGATAATGAGGTTACCCTTTGCCACAACTGCCTCCGGTACACCCTTGGGCAAGGTGCACCTGTATTTGCCCAGTGCCCACTGTGGGCTGGGGGTTGTAGAATATGCCCACGGTATTCCCCGCCTGTCGTAAGAGACGACTAAAGGGAAGGACGTGAACCGTATTTGGACTGTATTTGAAACCGAACTTGAACTTGAACCGTATTTATAACCGTATTTGAATTTTTCCTTTTGTCTAGCTGACACTATATAACACATTCGTGTTGGTGTGTCGTTAAATCCCATCTAACTAACCAAATCCAAGCTTATAGTACAGTGGGGAATGTTGTTTTGCATCCTATTTGGCACGTAACGTTAAAAAATGTGTGGGAAGCCCTTATCACTGGCAAAACATTGAGTTTCATAAGGCAACATTTTGAAAATAAGTAAACGCTTGCATGGCTGTTTCCTGAGCTTTAGGCATAGACCGACTACGGCATGGTCCACTATTATGTCAGTATGTAGCCTTTGGGTAGAGCTTGATGTTTCCAGTCAAGATTTTGCGATCTTTGCAGTCCCTCCGTACATAACCGCTGCGGTAAAAGTGTTTTAAGTCGAGCCCTAAAGTTGTGCAATGGTATATGTTTTTGAACTTACGTGGGTAAGTCAGCATCCTACTGCTTGTGGCGTATCCATACAGAGTAAACTGTGGGAGGTTAACTGCTGAACTAAGTTGAACAGGGCCTTCTGAATTCCATTTATAGAGGATGTCTTTAGTAGTGTATGCATCTGAGATTCGAAAAAGGGAAATCTTTTTCTTGACGTGAACACTGTGCGCTGTATCGTTAAAACAGTGTTTCCTTCAACTTGAACCAACATCTACCAAGGTTTAGAATGTTCCATGTTGAAACGCACGCAAAATTTAAAATGATTAGACTGATTCTCATTTTGATATTGAATTTTATAAATTTCTAGCCCTATGCAGTGTTTCTGTCATACATTAGAACTGAAATACACTGGCAATAGAATTTTTAAGCTATTTGTGACATCATTACTACTTTCTAGATGTAATGCCTATAAAGTAGTAAGCCCAAAGGCTTATGGACCGTCTACACGATCATACATTTGGCCATCGACGTCATCATGCAAATGTATGTCACTGTTTCACAGATTCCCGCTTGGAGTATACAACACCGTGCACTATACGCCCAATGTTCATGGGCCATTTAATTTAGTCCCAAACTTTTCGGACTCAAGCCCGTAACCTGGGGGGGGGGGGGGGTGGTGATCCCTAGAAAAATTTGGCCCCAAGATCAAATATTCCAAATTGCCTTTATACGTTTAGTACTGTATATCTCGTCCCTGGAAACTATCTCGCCCCCTTCAGTAAATTGTTTGGCCACGGGCCTGCTAGGACTATTAAAACAATAGGGAGCGTTCTCTTATTATGACAAATCTGTAGGCCATGCGTGCAAAGTATCCATCATTCCTATCTTGAGATAAAATGATGTTTTCAAGTGATTTCTTGGTTTTTGTAGTTTCACGTTCAGTTATCTCAGATAACCTTTGCCTTCTACCAAAAACAACTGTCCATCTATTGACCAATACGTATCCACATTCTAAGTATGAAAATTATCCGTGCTTTCTACCTTGAAACATCTTTTTTACAAGTTTTAGGTTTTTGACCTCGGGTGGCCTCAAATGACCTTTGACCGGCACCAAGAAAGGGTTCTTCTCACAATATGATAAATCTATATATATATATATATATATATATATATATATATATATATATATATATATATATATATATATATATATATATATATACCAAGTATGAAAATTATCCATCATTGCTGAGACATTGTGTTTACAAGCTAAGCACCACATACACACACATACCCACACACACCCACCCACACACACAATACCCAGCCACATACACTCCCAAGCGTGATTACATAGATTCCTTTCGCTTTCGGCAAGAAATCAAATACGGAAATTAAATTGGAGTTTAAAATATACAGTCAATGATAAGGTAGAGTAATTTTTTAACTTACAACTCCCAAGATGTATTGTGCAAGCATGAGAATCAAATGGAAATAACGCCAGGTCCATTGGGCAGTCAGCCGACATCGTAATCCTGTAGGAATCAGTTGGTTGCTCTAGTTAAAAACACAACTGCATTTCACAACTTAACCTCAAGACTCACAGTATTGTGTCTGAGACTATGGGCTTTTCGTTTCGTCATGTTTTATCATATACAGTTAAGGTGTTCTAGAGGAATCTCATTTTTGGCTCTTCAACCAGTGAAAATAATCATACGGCAAAGTAAGCCAGACGGCGAAGAAGAAAACGTTTTCCGAAATTATAATGCACAAACTTAAATTGTTTTAAAACTTTTTCTACGGAACTTCTCGTATGGAAATATACTCCTTAAAAGCGAAATGAAAAGAAGACCTACGCGGTAACAAAATTAAACTGGAACCTATACATCATAAAGAATCACGAAAGTTTTTTTATAGTGTGTCTGATAAGAACACGAAAACATTTTAATTTATAAAGAAAAAAAACATTCTTTCCTATTGATTAATTACAAAGCATGTTCTTGTACCTATTATTTATGATTACTTATCACTCACCTGAATTATTGAGATAAAGAATGGCCTGTCTTAGCCTAACTTTGACCCAACTAGAGTCAATATTCATATTCAAAAAAAAAAAAGAATTTGTTAAGACAGTTCCTTCTTGGCCCAGTTGTTTCGGCAGTATGGTAACACAAATTGTTGCTTTCCTTAGGAAATGGAAGCCCTCGTTGTAAATGGTGGCGCACTGCAAAAGCGCAATGTGCCGCGGTTTTGAATCACAACGTTGTGCTTTTGGTAGAGCACTGATGAGAAATAACTTAACTGACCACATTCAAATGTAATGTAAAATTCTTTTAGGAAAAGTTACAAACCGCATGTAGCGGTTCTTCAAATAGAAGAAATTTTTGTGAGTGTGGGATGGGGTAAGGGGTTTTAGGTCCTTTGAAAAAAGTTGTTGTGTAAAAAGAAGATGGAAGTGAATTAAAGCTTTTCAAAAGTTGTCGGGTTAATACCCTCCCTTATTTCCCGTCATAGCCTGATTTACCCAGTAATCGAGGTAACCTATAGGTTACGGGCCCCCGACTTTAAGCCCCCCCCCCCCGAAAATTTCCAAAAACGAGTCTTCTTTTTAGCTTAGTTTTCAAATCTGCTTTTGAGTAAAAAAAGAAATCCTCACCTTTCTTCTTACCAAAATACAGACTTGAAAGCACTTATCTTCATATTCTAATCTATAACGTTACCTGGTAGGAAATCTCATTAAGTTTAAAGTACTGATAGTATGTACCAACAAAGCTACTGCGAGGCATGTCATGTTTGTTACGACGCATTGTCGTCCGGTATGATATTAAATTAACACTGACACGTGGTTATACATGCCTCTGCTAGAGGTTCGCTTCGACTCTTTCATATTCGCTGTATTATTGACATTTTTAATGAACGAAATTTCAGAACCGCGTTATTTTTGAGACCTTATTAACAAAATACACAAAAGGCGATCATTATCTGCACTTAAGCAAGGGGGAAGATTCATTTCCGACAATGACGAAAATAGTTTAGCCCAAAATATTCTAAGCCCTTCGGTTAGATCAGTGCTTCTCGGTCAGCTAGCTAGGCCACAAAAATCTTGGGTTAACTGAATGGGGATTGGTTTGATTGCAGACTGAAGGAGTTCTGGATTCCGATCGATAAGTTGCCTCGTCCTTTTCGTTTAGGTCAATTGACCTGCACATGATCTTCAGGTCAATTGCTAGTAACTTGACACTTTAAAATGATTAACAGTGCCATGAACAGATGAACTACATGTTGGGTACCTTAATTTCCATAAGCAAGAAATTCACCACTGACAGTCTTTGACTTCAGGGGAGAGTCCACTCTTTTCGTCTTTGACATTTTGAACGGTATGTTAGTCATAGCTATACTCATGGATTCATGGTAGCACGCAGCGGGAATGGTGTCAGTGCCCCCTCCCTCGAAATGTTTAACGCCATTTTTATGAAATCGATCTTCATTGATTTTCGAGATTCTAAAATAATGTTTAGAGGCAATTTGTAAGTCACAGAAAGCTCCACTTTTGAATATATGAATCAGGTACGTAGTGTGTGTGTGTGGGGGGGGGGGCAGGCTGAACCGTTTCGTCCTTGAGGGTATTTTTCTTTTACCTATGTCGCTATTAATTTCTAAAAAAAGCAATTTTTTCGGCGCGCTTGGCGCTCTTCCATCCTCAGTACTACCTCTCCCCTCCTCACTTTCTGTGGGATTTAGCCGCGGAAAATCTCACAATAATCCAACCTCCCGTCGCTTCCTTGAGCAGGCTGTTAATCATAAGAAGTGAGGCTACATTTGCGTCAAACAGCGTTTCATTTCAAAATTTGCCTGGAATTTCTTCTTGCCTTTTATCTTCAGCCTCACAAAACGAGCTATTAACCCCACAGCAAACATTGTTTTTTTTTTCAAAATCGTGGATCCGCACCCAACAAAAACATGAACATTGAGCTGCCAGGCTGCAAGCGAGTGGTGATTGCGCTCCACTTACATCGTGTCAGGTATTAGTCCCACCAGGGAGGTGTTTGGAACTCTCTGATCCCAACCACAACTAAAATAATACTAGAAGGGCCCCCTCATATGGTTGGTTACGCCCCCCCCCCCCCCCAAGGTAAATCCGGCTATGTTTCCCGTCATTTTAGCCTACGTTTGTTTATAATTATATTTCATTTCTTACAAGGGGTCTTGGCTAGTAGTTGAATTTTATTAAGACCTTCTAAAGATAAATCGGTCGTATGAAATGTCCATTAACAGTGCGTCCCTAAACCTCCAAAGGTGCCCAAGGACTAATATAAAAGCATCTCTTACCTTATGCTGTAAAATACGTGACCGTTACTCTCAATTCTAAGCAGCGTGTTTTTCCGAGTCATCTCATGATAATTAGCCAGCTTTTCATTTTCGAAGTAAGTGTCTGGCACCCAAACCTTTTGAATCAAGTCTTCACCCAAGTACAGTGGAGCGTCTCCGTAAAACTTTAATCTTGGATCATCCCACTCTTGTCTGAAAAACATGTTTAAGCCGTATTCCTGAAAAGATAGATACCTTCAACTTTGAAAGAGAAAATAAAAGTGTGAAAGTACATGCTAAGGTCAACGTGGAACGTACCAGTCAAAGTCACGAGTCTGATAAGCATGTAGGTCAGCCAACGCTTTTATTCCAAGTTTCATTGCTGCGCACTATTAATAATAAAACGAATATGCTAGAGCCAAATATATTTTTGGTATATTGCAGAGAAACTTATAATTTAGCGCTCTGGTGAACTTTAATCCATTCCTTTGTCCTTTTCTTGAGATACTAGCAACTACAGAGATGTCATGGTTTTCACCAAACATGAAAATGGAGCAAGCAGGCGTGATGTCATGAATTTACATTGGTCAAAAATGTATGTTTATTTTTGTGTGTGTAAACATTTCATCCAAGTTAAGCAGTTAAGACGACAAAGATGCATTCGTACTATGACTACATGCAGAATATTTAGTTTTTGTAAGCTTTTATATAAACGAAGGGCGAACTAACAATCACGACCATTTTAATTGAAGACAAAATGATAGGAATTGAAAAATATCCAAAATCAATTCATCTGTCTTCAGTGTTGAGCCATAAAATGGCACCAGTTTGCTATAAGCTCTCTTATGTAACTTGTGATAAATTGAGCTTCTGTACGACAATCCAGCAATTTGGCATAGAAATTGAAAGGTATTTCTGCCAGAATTCTTCAATTAGGTTTCTTTTAACCATGCGTGCAAACCCATTTTGGGTTTCTACTATTTTGAATCAACCTAGATCGGTAGTTATCGATACCGTTAAATACTTAAAGCTTTGGACGATAGACTTACGTTACATGTTAAGGTTGGATGATAGATACATCTTAAGAGTTGAGATTAAATTGTCGTCCTTTTTACCCGACAGCTTATCAAATCAGATGCAAAGACCGTTACTTGCGACTTAACGTAAACTTTAACGGACCCGACCATGAGTCGGTCTGTCGGTACGTAATAGATAAGCCAATCAAAGCAGACCGTTGGACTCCAAATGCCACAACCTTCATCTATTCATTACAAGTGTCAGAATTAATTGTAAAATTTAAAGTACTGTTTGAGAGGAGAACAGTTTCAGACATACAGAGAATTGCATGAACTATCTGGAGGATAGTTCAATTAGGCTTCATATTCAAAGCTATAGAAGTTAACAAATTAATTTTTCCTATTCAAATTTTTATCATTCCTTTTACCATTTTTAATTCCTCTATTGGTCCGAAGCTGTACACATCCATATCAACGGTGATTATAACAGGAGGTCCTAAAATGAAATGAAACGAAAACGAAAATAAAGTTCAATACACGTTTAAAGCGTCCGAGTCAAATTTGAACCAAATCCGTTTCAGTCGAGTACTGATCCGGAATCCGATCATTTGCATAACCAAATTTTGATAAATCATAATCAGCATTGAATCATTTGTTCCAAACCTGATCAAATAAATAACCAGCATTATGAAACAATGCCCTATTAAACCAGACGTCTCATAAGAGTACACATCACAAAAGTAACACCATTTCAGTGTGATACAATATTCTGTTTCCCCTTTATTCCATTTCTTTTTCTCAAGATCAACGAATGAGAAATCTTTTAAATATTAACTATCGGAGGGGCTTTGGGGTGGAAAGACATATTGTCGACTTGTTCGGAGCCACCGATGAAGGAAACAAAGAAAATATGTGTTTCATTGCATGAAACACTTATTTAGGGTATTGCATGCCCTATCACAAGTGGCTAAAATCGTTATGTGCTCATTCGTCTAAGTCTCAGCTGTGAAAGTAAAATCAATGTTTCTAGGTATGCGGTATGATTTTTAAAAAAAAAATAAAATTAATGTTTAATGACAGCTTAGCTCATTTGACTTCCTCCTTTTTTTACTGGAAGGCCGAGAGATAACAATGACAACATATGATGATTGGCGGCATTATCCTACTCAATCCTACCAAGGTGTATGTAGAAATATTTTTTGCATGCTATTACACGTTGCACGTTATTGTGAATGATATATCTAGTTTTACATTTAGGTTATTGATTTGAAAAGTTCTTCTGGTCGTCTCCCACTGCAGATAAAATTCCAAAATTCTCAAAAATATTACATGATCCAAAGGAGCAAGAGAATTAGAATGCATATTCTATTAAAACCATTAAAACTTGTGATAAAATGACTTAAGAAGGAAAAATAACTTACCTCCGACGTTTGGTCGAACTCGCTTGTCAATTCCATCGAAAAGGGAGTCCAGAATTAAGGAAATGTTTGATTCGTTTGAACTGAAACAGATTTAGAGGAAAGCAAAAATGTCACTGTTCATGCTTTGCTTAATAATGATTTATTCACCACTTGGCATAAAAGTGACTATACATATATATATATATATATATATATATATATATATAATATATATATATATATATATATTATATATATACATTATATATATATATATATATATAGGTCTATATATATAGGTCGAAGGTAAATAGTAAGTACATTCGATCTTGAATTTTTATACCAATTCTAGATAGAGCATAGCCCTTATCAAAGCAGGAAAGATTCAGAGAACAAGCGCGGTTTTCTCTGAACCTTTCCTGCTTTGATAAGGGCTATGCTCTATCTAGGATTGATATAAAAATTCAAGATCGAATGTACTACTATTTACCTTTCGACCTACACATTCTAACTTCGATCTACCAACCTCAACTACTATATATATATATATATATATATATATATATATATATATTATATATATATATATATATATATATATATATATATATATATATATATATATATATATATATATATATATATATATATATATATATATACATATACTCATGATGAAGTAATTTGTTGGTTGCTTCAAAATCGTTTATGCTAGTAAAAATATAACTGCATTTACACTCACAATCATCATATCATGTTTTTGAGAAGGAGTGCAAGTAGGAGACGTTTATAAAATTAGCAGTCTTAATTAACACTTGATCAAGCCTTACCTAAGACACGCGCGTCCTGTATTAGGTGAAAAGAGCAAAAGAGTCACAGCAGCCAAAATAAAGCCGTCTAATGATATTTGTACTGACTTATAAAGGCGTTTCACTTGCACCATGATCCTCGAACGCAATTTTAAAAACAAATTTTGACATCAACAATAGCTCTGCTGACAGAGGCTCTTGTTTGACTATTTACGTTGAGGAGAATTGACCATACAGTCCAGACGACCTAAAGACTTACTTGTACACTTACAAATGATTCTTATTTGTCGACTGAATTTATAGAGCAGGTGGAGTTCCAGGTATCACTACTGGGTATGGATTTTAAGAAAACAATACTGTCAATTTTGAATGGTAGGCTCCAATGCAAACATGCTGCAACGTAGTACATGCTTTTTTGTTTCTGCAAGGTCACTTCTGACAGAGGACAAGAAATTGATTTATGGTTTACCAGTACATTTAGACTGCAAGGACATGCCGGTATGCTTTCCATAATGGAGCCATCATAAGAAAATCTCAATAAAACACATACGGAGATGAGAATTTGCAAGAACAGCTGTAAGAATCAAGATTTTCAAATATCTAAAAACTACTCCAAAACGACCGTAATCATGTATTATTAACGTTATGGTAACACGGAGCCAAAAGAGTTGTTTTCCTCGGAGAGAATGATAATCCCCTATGTAAGATTCCTTGTTCGGTAAATTAAAACAACAATGTATGTTGGGAAAGAAGTTTATTGCATCATCCACGGAGATTGCCTTCACTATAGACTGCAGCATTTTGTATAAGCACGCAGCCAAGATTTTTCGAAATTAAAATAGTGTCTTTCTCGACGTCAAACGCTGGTGAGGGAGTATTCGTTGTGGAGAAAAAGTTTTCTATGAGTGAAGTAAATCTCTCAACCTTTAGAAATATAGCCTATAGTTTAATGAACGGCACCAAAATATCTAGAAATTTTGAGAAGATTTGTGACTTTTTTTATAATCATCATTTAAGTTCTAAAAGTGCTGAAAATAGCTGTTAACAGTGATGAGCAAATCAGGGGTCAAATTGAGCTTGTGTTCCGAAAGTTTGGTCAAAATGATCGTTTTGACCCAATGAAAGTGGGAATTTTTCATTATTATTTCAAAAATGTTTCTTGCACTTCTGTAGTTGCCGAGTATCTTCCAACTTGTTTCTCAATAAATCATTCCTGTCAGGAACTAATTTAGAAAAGGTTGGGTGTCAAGGGTGTATAGTTTGGGCAAAAATGAAAAAAAATATGACAAGAAATATCCAAAAAATACGCCAACTTTGATCTAAAACAGACAATTAAAGAAAAATTATATCTCCGTCATTTTACATCCGATTTCAGTTTATGTCTGAGCTTATCTTAAGTTCTACCCATTGTTTTGTTTATTTTGAAAGACTTCAGGTAGGTAAACAGGCAGGCCGAGGTAAGTAAACCAGCTATTAGGCTGTACAAAATATTTAAAAAATAATTCTAGATAAAATATCCCCGGAAGAGTGACGTTGTTTATATTATCATTTACGCTATGCATTTATCATGGGTTTATGTCTGAGCTTATCTTAAGTTCTACCCATTGTTTTGTTTATTTTGAAAGACTTCAGGTAGGTAAACAGGCAGGCCGAGGTAAGTAAACCAGCTATTAGGCTGTACAAAATATTTAAAGAATAATTTTGGTAAAATATCCCAGGAAGAGTGACGGATTATCATTTACATGCTATGCCTTTATCATGGGTTAGGTCTGCTGAATGAACAGGGGTCATTTTCAGTGGATCTATTTTATTACGTATGATTGGTTCATTAGGCTTCACAAGTATATAATAGAAAGGAAAACAGAAGCTAGCCAATAAATCATGGTTAAGTAAGAAGTGACGTTGCAGAAATTTGAAAATTTAGGTTTGGGCTGAAGACATAAATATGACGTGCATATAACATTCATTTTACAATAATCCTTTCCCTTAAAACGGTGGTGTGTTACATGGATACACTAGATGACTACAGGTACATGGATATTTTACACTGGTCGACCCACATCGAAACTGTTGATTGATCGAACTTTAAAGTTTGTATTACATCCAATTATTTTTGATATTCCATCTGCAATTTCTGTTTAGAAAACAGATCTCAGGCAATCATAAATATTCAAGAGCATGGTATCAATGAGGTACTCCTTTCCTCTGCCACATTTAACGTGGAGACAGCAGATGAACAGGAGACGTATGGGAACAAGCAATTATTATGGGGACGATGTAACAGTATAAAAAACTTGACGATTGACAAAGTGGTGATAGCTGATTTAACACGCAGTGTTGGCAGAAACCTATCCCAATTATGGCCTCTTTTTTCACCACGGGATGATTCGTTTCCACCCGGGGCAAAAGGGTAACACGGTGATAGTGGCGGATCCAGGAATTAGTAAATGGGGTTGGCTATTAAACGTCGTGTGACATGTCACCGAAAAGAGCTGTTTGACTTGTCAGTTATATAATTAATCCCTCCAATGAAACATTCGTTGGAATTATTCCAATATCTTTTACCCTTCTCAAAATATGCGTCTTCACAGTTTTATGGTTTCTGAAGAAACTTATAGCCTGTGCAAAATAATGATGTGGAGTGTTGCACAGTGTTAAGATTTCCTTTGTTAACCCTATATCAATTATCTCTTAATTACTGATCAGATAGATTACACTTTGGTGAAAGAAAAATATTGTAAAAAAATTAACGTTCATAATAAACCCTTAAGGGGGTAACAATGCTATCAGTATCCTTGGAATTAAGGTTGAAAAACAAAGGCTAGCATGAACCATTATCGTATGTCCATCTTTCAATGTCACATATTTGCATATTTAGCTCATGTTTATCATAAAAGTGTGAAACAGAAATTTCCCTGTAGAATGGTCAATATTTGATGGATTTTAATGAGAATTGCGGTTATTTTCTGGATATTTAATGCTTTTTACATCGAATATCCAACTATGTAATTTTCGTGTCACACGACCTTTAAGCTGCGTCATAGGAATGGGTATAAGGGGAAAGGGTTCCCCAGCCCTCGCCCTTGAGGAATTTGATCCTGGTGCGATGGTTTACACACCCAAAGTGATAAACATTTGTCAATTTAACGATATTCATGAAACTTTTCATTTGGTGAATTAGGGGTGGGACCTTTTTCCTCTGAAGGGCCGTTTGATAGTCTTTCTTTATTCGCGTACAAACGGTGCCACAGACAGCGAGGACCCAACAAGCTTTCCCCGAAGATGAAAGCCCCTGGGAGAAAGAAGGCCCTGGTAGGGTCTAGGCTAAAAGTCCAGGGGTGGCCGCACAGAAGCGTTGATAGCGCTATCAACACCTTAACAGCGCTGATAGAAAATTTTGGGCGCACAGAAGCTTACTGATAGGGGGATTAGCTATCAGCGCTGATAGGCTACTTTCCTCTGCCCCCAGAGGCTACGGCCATCAGTTGGAATTTGTTGGTCCTAAATTTAGTACCTTTACACAGTAGTACATAACGCACAACCTCACACATTGTCTAAAGTCAAAAGAGCAGTGGATGCAAATAGTTGGCTTTTATCACCACGAAGGATGTGCATCAAATGTAGGTCTTAGTGACGCATTCTATGGACAAATTCTACCTGTTTCTTCCTGTATCAGAGGTAGCATACCTGAATAAAACACTCCAAATGGCGATTACAAGCCAAACCAACTGGGAAATCCCCGATCTGTAATATGTTAATGAGCCTGATAGCGCCTTATCAGAGAGCACTTCTATCAGCGTCTTCTGTGCGGTCGTTTTGCACCTGCTGATAGTACCATGTTTGATAGAGAGTTGATAGCTCTATCAAGACTGTCACTATCAACGTTTCTGTGCGGCCACCCCAGGGGTGGCCGCACAGAAGCGTTGATAACGCTATCAACACCACTAACAGCGCTGATAGAAAATTTTGGGCGCACAGAAACTTACTGATAGGGGGATTAGCTACCAGCGCTGATAGGCTATCAGTAATAGGCCGCACAGAAACTATCACTACTGGTAATGTTATATCAACTCACAAACGGTGACCAAGGCACCGATAGTGACTCTAATAGCGCAAAATTTAATTCCTAATGGAAGAAAATGTAGAGCACAGCGGTCGACATCGACTTCGTAGATGACGGAAAGATCCGAAAAGGCAAAGATATGCAAACCTAAAAGAAAACTAGTAAATGACGTGGCTTATAACACGACTTTCAAACATTTTTTCTTAACCTTTTCGATATTGTGGGAATTGAATTAGAAAAACGATACCTTGAGTTACAAATATGTTTGCGTGATAAAGGCTTAGTAGCAATGGACATAAGTGGGAAATTGCCCCCAACTAAACTGAGTTATTTGCCGTAGTCTTGGGGGAGGGGGTGGCTGCAGACTGATAGGGTTTTGCGAAATTCCCACTTTTTGTGAGGTGGCTTGAATGCAAAGTGGTGCAATCTTTATTAAAGCTTCGTTAAGCGTTGAATTCATTTTGTGTTTAGAAATCAGCCATTTTAGTGATTTGTTTCTCTTTTGTTAGGGTGTAATTGGAGGGGATGTTGCCTCAGAGCAGAGATGACATCTCTACTCTTTGTGAAAGTTTTCGTATTCTAAGTTTTCCTAGATTTACAAAGTGGTGTTATCTTTAGTAAAGACATGACCTGAAATTTTAATTATTTACTGAAGTTTTCGACGGTGGCATGGCACCTCTAAAAAGGCTGGTTACTGGTGCTGGCTTCTCCCTAGCGCTCTTAGTGCGGTCACTGGGGGATCCACCAACGGTTGGCGAGTAGCCATAGCGTAGGACTGTAAGGACATTTTCGGTCCAATGTGTCCCATATGGGGCAAATGACACGTTTTAGACCTTAAAATTTGCACCTACGCATTCTTACCCTTTAGATTTCATGCTAAGTTATTCTGCAACAAATTTTGATTTCAAAGAGGAAAAATTAGATTTTATTTAAAGGAAAAATGCAGTCACCCCAGTCAGAATGAGTGTACAAGGGAATCCTATTTTAGGAATGGCTTTTTAAGGATCATGTTGCAATAAGTTTTTGAGTTGTAAAAACCCCGTGTAGAGTAACTCCTTGGTTTACCTTGAATATGCAATATTTTTTAGTCGAACACATCACGAAAGATACTTGAAGTGACGCAATAGGACATTTATAAGATTTAACTGTGTTAACTTTCAAAATAAGTTTTCGGCCTCTGCTTATGCCTTTTATATTCAGTTTCTTTACCAGCTCGTTAGGCTTAGCTAATGATTAAAGGTAACCATATGCCACTTTATCTCTCGCCAACGTATATGCTGGTGAAGGTAAGTTCAAGCTGTGTATCTTGTAGGAGGAACACTATGGTTTATTCGTCAAGAGAAACCCGCATTAAGAACACATCCACGTCGGGGGACCCGGGAAAAATTGCTGAAAAGGAAACTTTTTTATACAATTTGCCAGGTTTGGGGGTCCTAGAAATCATGATTTGGACAGCGAAAGTTTTAGCAATTTACGTATTTTTCTCAAGAAGGTCAACTTTTATGTACGATTTGGAAATCTCAAGGGGCAACTTTCCTCTGCCCCCAGAGGCTACGGCCATCAGTTGGCATTTGTTCGTCCTAAATTTAGTACCTTTACATAGTAATACATAACGCACAAACTCACGCATTGTCTAAATTCACAAGAGCCGTGGATGCAAATACTTGGCTTTTAACAACACGTATTTGAGGTAGCATACCTGAATAAAACACTCCAAATGGCGATTACAATCCAAACCAACTGGGAAATCCCCGATCTGTAATATGTTAATGAGCCTATTAGCGCCTTATCAGAGAGCACTTCTATTAGCGTCTTCTGTGCGGTCGTTTTGCACCTGCTGATAGTAGCAGGTTTGATAGAGAGTTGATAGAGCTATCAAAACTGTCACTATCAACGCTTCTGTGCGGCCACCCCAGGTAATGAGATGAGAAAAAATACGTAAATGATAAAACTTTAGCTCTCCAAATTATGATTTCTAAGACCCCCAAACCTGGGAAATTGTATAATAAAGTTTCCTTTTCCCCAATTTTTCCCGGGGGTCCCCCTCCGTGGATGTGTTCTTAATGTGGGTTTCTCCTGACGAATAAACCATAGTGTTCCTCCAACAAGATACACAGCTTTAATAACTTCACCAGCATATATGTTGGCGAAACATAAAATAGCATGTGGGTTACCTTTAATCTTAGCTAATCTCACGAGCTGGTAAAGAAACTGAACATAAAAGGCATAAGCAGAGGCCGAAAACTTATTCTGAAGCACAGCCAAATCATGTCCTATTGTTTCACTTCAAGTATCTTTCGTAATGTGTTAGACTAAAAATATATTGCATATTCAAGGTAAACCAAGGATTTGCTCTATACGGGACTTAAACAACTCAGAAACGTATTGTAACATGATCCTTAAAAGCCATTCATGAAATAGCATTCCCGGGTACACTCATTCAAATTGGGGTGACTGTATTTTTCCTTTAAATAAAATCTAATTTTTCTTCTTGAAATCTAAATTTGTTACAGACTAACTTGCCATGAAATCTAAAAGTTATGGATAATTGGGTGCTAAACCGTGTCATTTGCCCCATCTGGGAAACATTTGACCGAAAATTTCCTTACAGTCCTACGTTATGGCTACTCGCCAACAGTTGGTGGATCCCCTAGTGACCGCACTAAGAGCGCTAGGGCTGTAGGGAGAAGCCCGCACAGGGTACCAGCCTTGTAATAATAATAATACAACAGGTTTATATAGCGTCTTACATAAAACAATCCCAAAGCGCTTAAGAAAAGTTAGCTAATGAATAGCTAAATCAGAACAGGTAAGTCTTGTTTTCAAAGAGCTCACAGAAGTAACAGTTCGAATATGATGGGGCAGGTTATACCAAACAGCTGGGGCTGCAACAGAAAATGACCTTGTACAGCCACCGTCGAAAAATTAAGTAAATAATTAAAATTTCAAATCATGTCTTTACTAAAGATAACACCACTTTTAAGATCTAGGAAAACTCAGAATACGAAAATTTTCCAAAGAGTAGGCTAGAGGTGTCATCTCTGCCCTGAGGCAACATTCCCTCCAATTACACCCTGACAAAAGAGAAAAAATCACTAGAAATGCTGATTACTAAACATAAATCAATTCAACGCTTAACGTAGCTGTACCAAAGATTGCACCACTTTGCATTCAAGCCACACCAGAAAAAAGGGGAATTTGCAAAATCCAGTCAGTCTGCAGCCACTTTCCCCTAAGACTGCTGCAAATTGCTCATTTTAGTTGGGGACAATTGCCCATTGATGTCCCTTGGTACTAAGCCTTCATCACAGAAACATATTTGTAACTCAATGTACCGTTTTTCTAATCGTGATATAAGCAACCTCATTCACTAGTTCTGTTTTAGGTTTGCATATCTTTGTCTTTTCGGATTGTTCCGTCATTTACAAAGTCGATGTCGACCGCTGTGCGCCACATTTTCCTCCATTAGGAATTAAATATTGTGCTATAAAAGTCACTATCGGTGCCTTGCTCACTGTTAGTGAGTTGATATAACATTACCCGTAGTGATAGTTTCTGTGCAGCCTTTTACTGGTAGTCTATCAGCGCTGATAGATAATCCCCCTATCAGTAAGCTTCTGTGCGCCCAAAATATTTTATCAGCGCTGTCAGTGGTGTTGATAGCGCTATCAACGCTTCTGTGCGGCCACCCCTGGAGAGTAGCTCTGGAAGCTGGTGTTTGTTTAAATTGTTAAGTATTATTATGTGCAAGAACGTGTGATACGTGAAAGATAGATAAACTGCACACATTCATAGTGGTGGTCTTGTTCTTTTTCGAAATAGCCAACATCCAAACAATCAGACTTGCATTAATGGCACATTGACTTTGTAAATAATGATTTAACGCATGCAGTCTCGAAATTTGCATAAAAAACCGTACATAAGGACCCTATATCGCTAACATAACGTGACATCTTCACAGTTACACTACCGTATGTGTTTCTATAAGCCATGTACTCGAGACTCCTCACAACTACAAAAGATTAATCTCGGTCAGGGGCGGATCTAGGGGGGCCGAACCGGCCCCGGCCCCCCCTTTTTGAAAATGCCCCCCCCCCAAAAAAAATAAATAAAAGAGAAAAAAAGAGAAAAACGGAAAGGAGAAGAGCTAGAGAGAAGGACAGAGTGTGGAGTGGTAGAAAATGAAGCTGCAATTAGCAACCTCGAAGCATGGGAGTCATAGCGCACAACAGATCAGTTTGAACGTCGATTGGGACGTTCACACGCATGCTATCTTACTACACATGATTAGATACAATCAAAACGATACAATATCGATACTATACCGTCAGCCAATCGAAAATACCTTACGAGACAGTGCGCATCAGTTGGGATGGGCTGCTATCAAGCCTGACAAGTGCCATTTCCGGCCATCTGGGATGTATTAAAACTTCAAATTTTCTTGGAACGCTCTGCGCCAACCTATGGCTTAGATAGTAAACGCAGTGGCGCACACTGGGGGAGGCCATTGGGCCATGCACTGCCTACTGATGCCGATTTTTTTATTTTTTAGTTCCTAAAATACGTAAATTTTTTAACACAAACTTTACTTCAAAAGGTAGCATATGTGGCACCAGATTGCATGTAAAGACACCTAATTTTTCAAAAATTTTCAAAGGGGAGGGAGACACCCCCTCCCCTTAAACCCCTCCCCCAGGCCGGCGATCACACAACACACTGTATGTCCCCGTGAGAGAAACCCTGGATACGCCACTGAGTAAAACGGGATTCAAACGTGCAACCCTTGGACTAAAAGTCACACCAACTGAGGTAATCTGTCCTCATAGAAATGTGTGATAAAATAAAATCAAACTTTACATTTTGTTCACAAAAATTGATCTTCTTGATGGCTGCTATCAAGCCTGACAAGTGCTATTTCCGGCGATCTGGGAGGTCTATTTTGTCAAAAATTTTCTTGTACGTCCGCGCCAACCGATGGTGGCGCTCCGCTTAGATGGTATAGTGCCCTCAATCACAGGTCGAACAACTTCGCCCCCCCCCCTTTTTAGAAATCCTGGATCCGCCCCTGTCGGTCACGCATCAGAAAAGTCCCAGCAGCAACATACACGCAAGTCAGGTATCATGAATATCATGAGGTTGTTTCACAAATCAATACAACATTACTCAGTTATATTTGAACGACTATGCCGACAACGAAACAAGATATCATGAAAAATGTGTCCATTAATACATTAACAATTGTACTAAGCACTGCCTCTATTCCGGTATGAGATCTACTACGTACGGTAGTGGATTATACGAATAAATGCCGTGTTTATAAGTCGATTAAGAAATATTAAACCAATTCTAGACAAACAGTTGTTTGCAGAAATAATTTATTGACCTGCACTTTTATCCCGTTTTGACTCTTATATCAAATTATATGATCTTAAAATGACAGGGGTCATTAAGTCCTGTTTCAACCCTTACAATCATATAAGGCACGTGTCAAGACTTGCCGAAAACACGTGCATACCAAACAGAAGTACTTTTTAAGGAAGAGCAGGCGAGCTATCTCCACTATCAGCAAAACTGAATTTACTACGAAATGGAGTCTCGACCCGAAGGGACACGGAATACATAGAATAAGCAAACAAGTTAGAAGTTAACTGCACCGTTATGTAAAGGTCAAGTCAACAGGAACAACTGCATGTTTGGATTTTCAAGATGTATAACCATCTGGCCTACATTTTGCAAGGCAATTATAAAAACGACTGAATTATTTATTAAGCCATGAAAAGAATAAATGGACGTATAAAGTAAAAATATGTAAATGTTATTTAAATCTAAACGAGACATGGGCTAAACAGATTGAAAGGTACCACTCAGTCTCACGACTCTTTGTTTTTCCTCAGCCAAATTCACATACAGTGAATGAGCTGTACTAGCTCCCTCATTCCACCGTGCTGTGTACGACAAGAAAGCCCAAAAGCTTGTTGATTCTATGCCGAAAGGGGATGCTTTTTTGCACTAAAGTCTATCCTTCAAATGCATCCTTCTTGAGATATCATTTGTAAGATATTTTCACAATTTGACCGCTGTTGACCTACATGACCTTTGACCATCACCAAAACAATGAAATTCTTGTCAGCATGGGTCGCCCACATACTAGGTTGATCCTACATTAGAGTTTCACAGTTAGACCTCCTTTGACTGCCACCATAATAATATGGGACATCCACATGCCAACTATGAGATCCATCAAGGTTACCCCTTATGACATATTGCGTTTGCAAGGTCTTCACCATACGACTTCTAGTGACTCAACATTAAATTTAACGTCCACCAAAACAAAAGGGTTCTTGTAATTAGTATGGGCACCTACATGTTAGGTATTAGATAAGCCAATATAAGCCTTTGGAATATCATGTTTACAAGAACTATTCAAGGTTTTCATAGTTTCACAGGCGGTACCTAGGATGACCTTTGAACTTTGAACCTTTGAACCGAAACAACGGGGTTATTTGTCCAAGTATGACGCATCCACTTTCCAAGTATGAAAAACATTCATGATACCTAACTTGAGATGTGTTGTTTAAGTGGTTTCAGGGTTTGATATTTTGTGACCTCAAAAGACCGCTGAATTTCAATACCCAAAGTGTGATAAGTAAGAGAAAACCAAAATTGAACAACAGTAGCTGAAAAAGTGTGTAAACAGGATTAAAACCCCGCCCACAAGGATGGAAAGTCGGGCACTTACAACTATACCATCATCATCCACGATAATCTTAGGAAGATTTTAGTTATAATATGGTCACAAAATCCTCCACACATGTCCATCATTAGTCACCTCCGTTGACTTCATGCAACATTTTTCCTCAATCAAAAGAAGGTTTCATACGATAACCATTGCATAACCACATCCTAAAAAAGAAAAGTATCCGTGTTTTCTACCTTGAAATATGGTGTTAACAAGTCTTTCGTAGTTTGACCTCAGGGACCCCAGATGACCTCTAACCTCCACCGAGGTTAACAAGCTAAGCGTCACTCAGAAACACACATACGTATATACACCCATACATACACTCGCCCAGCGTAATTGCATTAGATTCCTTTCGCCTTCTGCAAATAATCAAAAGGCAGTATGTTGGCCATTTTACTACTGTATAATGTCGAAGTATAATCAGACTGGTTCTACAAGCAGTCGTTTATTGTCTCATTGTCACAAAAAAAGCTGAAATATTTGTGTACTTATTATCATGCAGATAAGACAATTTTCCCTAGCAAGCAAGGGTTGTCATTGTTTGTGAGGATGCTGTAGTTTACTTGTGAGTGACTGTTAGAATATTTTCTTGGAATGTGTGTAACTGTTTGATGTGTGTTGTCCATGCCCAGTTTAGTCTGCACTCCTGAGGAGACATTTTGGTCAGCACTTGCTGACTGGATTTCACCGAATTAACAAGGTGTAAAAGCAAGGCTGCCTGAGCGGTGTTCAAATTGGGGTGGAAACTTAAGAGCTCCAGTACGGTAATATATGGACACCCAAATGCACCAGGGTTTTGCTGTCTTAGTAGCAGCAAAACCAAGTTCGAAGTGGATGGTGAAGGCTCCACTGAGCTGGTCGTGCATTGGGATAGACTGTATGGAGTGGATGTCTATCAAGCAGCTTAGTTAAGGAGACACGCTGTCACACAGAAGTACTGTAAGACGAAACTTACCATCTTGGCACCAGACACCGAATAGCCCGGGACCGAGAGTCATTATTTGAGGTATAAAGTAAGTTTTTTTCCTTTTTCTTGTTCGCTAGAGTAACAATACTCTTTTTAAAGGGTCCAGGAAAAAGTTTGTAGAAAAATAATGGGTGGGCTCTGTCAAAAACAGTCGTTTCTTGTAATGCTGTATATGCTGGTTTAAGAAGTGGTAAATTTATTGGTGAAATTTGAGTTTCATAATGTCGTATTCCATTATAAACGTAACGAGATGAAGACTGCACAGTTGTGGTGAAAATGTCGGAAAGAACAATTTGTAACTCTTGATTTGTGTTATTTGAAGAGTAAGGAACGTTGCAAAGTTTTTTTATAAGTGGGAAACAAAAACAAAAAGGGACTTTACTATCATGTTTCGGAAGTATTTATACAGACTACCGGGTGAGCTAGCGAATAGCCCTTTAAAGTTTTAGGGTGGTAGGAGTAATTGCCACTAAGTTTATCAAGAGATATTATTTACATCTATGTTGGTCGTTATAATGCTACAATTTTAGCTGCTGGAGACAAGACAGGGGCAAGAGCAGGAGCTGAACGGATCTGTTCGTCAATCTTCTAATCTTCCTCTCAAAGAAGTGTATACACATCGTATTTTACAGGTTTGAAATTGTTAAACATTAAGTATTATGGCAAGGCATAAAACTTAATAATAAGAAAGAAAATGGGATACCTTTCATGTAGACTTTGCATGAAAGTATTGAGGCACACAAACAAACAAACAAACATATATATATATATATATATATATATATATATATATATATATATAGATATATATATATAGATATATATATATAGATATATATATATATACACACACTAATTCACTTCCCGTAAGTTACCATTGTCTAGTTTCTTAAGTTATCTTCTGATCTTTAATTTTGCCATTTTAAGTACTACCTAGAACTGTATCAACATTTAATGTCTAGACTTTCCCTGCTAGGTAGTTTCCAAAAGAAGGTTTTTTGTTTAGTAAAGCATTCAATTTTTTCTCCTACACCACTCTATTTTAGACTTAGTTATAAGTACTACTGTAAACACTGTCGTCTTCTTTCCATTTCTTCCTTATATAGTATCCTTAAGAAGGCAGATGAACTGGCCGAAAGCTTGATAACGTTTATTCATAAACGCAAAGCAACGTCTGCCGAGTCTTTATTTTTCTTTGCTTCACTAGATATATATATATATAAATATATATATATATATATATATATATATATATATATATATATGAATGAGTCAATCCACGCTATATTAAATAGTCGCACAGAGACCTTAGGTCATTTTTCCTCTAACATAGGCACTTGCCTTAAACCTAATATATATATATATATAAATATATATATATATATATATATATATATATATATATATATATATATATATATGTGTGTGTGTGTGTGTGTGTGTGTGTGTAGTAGGTAGAGTGACGTAGCGAATTTCTATGAATGAATCAACACTGTATTAATTAAACAGTCGTTTATAGACCTTAAGGCTATTGTTCCTCTAACATAGGCACTTGCCTTATACTGAAGAGGATATTTATATGTGAATGGAAAACTTAGCCTCCAGCAGGATTCGTACCAGCGACCTCCCGCATACAAGGCGGATGCTCTGACCACTGAGCTATTCATATATATAAATTTATTAAGGTCGAAAGTGTAAATAGTAATACATTCGATCTTGAATTTTATACCAATCGTGAGACAGAGCCGACTGCAGTGGTCAAGTGGTTAGATCATCCGACTTGCAGCCGGAAGGTCTAGGGTTCAAATCCTGGCCGGGTCATACCAAAGACTTTAAAAATGGAACCTACTGCCTTTGTGTCTGGTGCTCAGCATAAATAATGGAGTAGGGAAAACAATTCAGTGAGCCACAACTGGAAAAAAGGCCGTGGTCGTCTCGAATTGAAAATTGGGACGTTAAACCTCATCTAACCTAACCTAAGACAGAGCATAGCCCTTATCACAGAAGGAAAGGTTCACAGAAAATGCCAGAGAGAAAATTTGAGCGGAACCCAGGGTTTGAACCCGCCATCTTCCGCTTTCCGGGCAGAGTCTGTGACCACTACACCAGTTATGGCTCGTGATTCACAGAAGAGACAACAAGGCTACAAATACCTCGCGTGACTCAAAACTGAGTCATGCGAGGTAACAAAATAAACAAAGTAGCATATTTTGAGATGCCAACTCTTACGTTTGTTTATTTTTGTTCGCTCTAGGAAACTAAAATAATTGTGAGGGTGTTTTGAATCCTCCATATTTACAGAATGTCATATAGTTCGTCTTAACAGAAATTCTTACTAGTACTCTTTGCATCTATTTTCTTCCAAAAATTCCTTGCTCTTTTATTTAATGGCTCTTAAATGAAATTTAGAGAAGCAACCACGTAACATTAATGCCAAAGAATAATTAGTTTCCCATAAAACATATCTAATCTAAAAGTTGTCTGTATGAAAAATATTCGATTCTGTTCCTTTAGTTTGAACTACATGAGACTAGGTGCTAACTCCCAAGCAGATTAACATAAATGAGAATGATTTTAAAGGAATAGATAAGAGTAAAATTATTTTTCATATGTTAAAGAGTAGCTTTGTGTCAGTAAATCTTAACTGAAAAAATAGTGTGATAAAAAGAAACGTTGGTTTTTAATATGTCGTAATCCCATTGCAACTGTTTTCTCCAACCTCCTTTTGGTAGCTTAGATAAAATGTTATATTGCTTGCTTTAATGCTAAGATACTCAGATTGAGAAATTTAAGTGGCGGTATTACACACATTAACGGAATAGTACCTAACATTTTTTTGGACACTGTTTTGAATTATGATTTTATAACTTTCCCCTACAGCAGCCTTTTTGACACGTTGACATCCTGTCACCAAGGGTAAGCCTACTGACAAAGGTGGACACCGTTTGCCTAGTGAAGGATAGAGATAAACAAAAAAAAAATTAGAATACACCTGTAAGATTCCTGTCATATTGCAAAGTATATACAATGTTCACTTTCGACATAAGAGTTTCAACGTGAAGACCTGCATGAATTTCTTTTGCAAAATACACTTAAACTAATCACCTAGAAATGCACACATATACACTTAAAGTCAGTCATGAGTCTGGGACTGAACTGGACCGGTCCTGAAAATACATCCTTTCAAGCCATGCTCTATAGAAGTAAGCAGATATCAAGGTTACAACTTGAGGTTCCAATCAATCGATATCCAGAATTATTTGCAGTCCCTTCAATGTTATTAAGATAGACTAGCTACAGTAAATAGGGCAAATACAAATACAATGAATAGTTAACACTGCATGCACGTATCTACACTTTCCCGGAAGTCCTTCGATTGCTACGTTCTTTATCACGTGACTCGAGTAGTAGCCAGAGAAATCATCATGAAGTTGAAGACTTGAGGACTTCGAATAAAGTTGCCGGACTTAGTCTGAAAGATCTGTCTCAGTAAATGGATGAGTGAACACGTTTTGTTCGGTGTACCAAGGCTCGATTACCCAGCACAACCCTTCACTGAATAGATGTGGCCTATAGAATAATAAAAATTTCACATAAACAAGTGGCAATCGACAGAATTTCCGAAAACATTTGCAACAAAAAAAAAAGACCAAAGTTTATACAATGAATTGTAAAACCGACAGATCGAAAAACTGGAATTAGATTCTGTAGTGCAGCGGTGACGCTTTGAACCCTAATGTAAAACACCTCTAATTTACATTTGAATAAGAATAAAACCACACACACGCACACACACGCACACACACACAAATGAACCTGGTCGTGTCCACGACGCAATAATTTCACACAAACTAACAATTATCAAAATTTCCTAATTCGAACATTTTTCCATGCAATAATCTTTCTCAATCTCTCTTTTGCAGTTTGGTGTAAAATCAGAACAATTTAGCTCATCTAAATAATATTGTCTCTAACATCTCTTCGTAATAAGAACAACAGATAAACTGAACCTGAATAATGTAATAATGCTCTAAATTAAAGATAACATACCGTAATAAGTTACTAACGATAACATTCTCAACAACATTCTAACGAAAATACTTCATTAAATCCTCTATCGATAATATCTCATAATGGCTACATTCTTTCATACATCAGGTTTTGTCAACACAGTACTAACTCGTCCAGTAACATACCTATTACCCTACCCCTTGATGAAGTCATAAAACCCACCAATTTGAGTACGACCCATGTTTGCCATCCCTGCAAGAGCCCTACTCAGGAAAGGTAATGTGGAAGGTAAACTTGATACTCACATAAACAACTGGAAAGAATCACCAGCAGCAGGCTCGCTAATTTCGGCCGTCACGGTCCCTCCAACAGGATACTGGCCGCCCCTCTCAGAAATACACAACTTCAGAGAGTCACCGGGTACTAAGGAACATTTGGTACAGTTCTGTCACAAAATTCTAAGAATAAAAGTGACCCCAGCTTATCCAGAAAAATATTTTCTGGGCTCTATACCAAGTTAAAGCTCCTTGGCGACGCCTGCAAATTTGATACCATTTCCAATGTTCTCCAAACAGAAGGAAAATATACGCCTTTCCCAACACGTATCTGTAGGTTCTCTGACCCCCAGAAAAAATTCTAACGGCTCTCGCCTTACTCACAACCCAAAGCTCCTGCAGATTTATACATTCCCACCTATTGTAGTGATGCGACTATAACAAACTACAAAACAGGCAATCTACATCTAAATCACGCGGTAGTGGAGACGCAATAACAACTTCATAGTAACTACAGCTGGTCAACAATGTGCGTCCTTTAAAATAGCACGGGATTCCAACTCACCTTAAATACGGGTAAACCCGGGGAGAACTATTTCACAATTTCTAGGGTGACACATCCCAACACTTATTTATTTACGCCCTCCAATCCTCCATTTAAGTGATAGGACTTTATGTAATTTACCATATATAGATGGGATGGGATATGACGTACTGCAAGTTCACTGCTCTAAGAAGAATACAGGTACTCTCAAAAATCATGACTGGAAACGGGGGCTAAGAGACAAACATGTACAAAGTTTTCTCTTAGAGAAGGTTGTAAATAAATTGCCATCGTTTGGGAAAACATGAAATAGGTCAAATCGACATAATGTGCACAGCAAGGCAAACACCTAAAGACTATGTCATAAAGCTTATGACCAGGATGTTATTCATTTAAGTACCTTGAAAGTAACTCTGGCTTTGTCTTTCATTTATTCTCCTCCATAAAATGTTGACTTTGATAATGTTGTGCTAAGAGTGCTGTCTTTTTAAACTTGAATAAAAGTAATTGTCGTATACTTGTAACATGCCTTCAAAGAAAATGAGGGAACAAAACAGGTTCAGTTCAGTACAATGACGGAAAATAGCAAAGTCCATCCCATGGTATTAACCTCTTGTTCAAGACTTTTTTGCTGTTAAGATGTCTTAATTTGTTTGTTTAAAATAGCACATCAAGCAACGTAACTGCCGCTTTCAAAGCGTACAGGCTTAACAGTAGGCCTATATAATGATAGATATTTTGAGATTATTAAGTCAGTAAGTAGACACGTGTGCTTGTTTTATGTTCACCTAAGGCTGAAAATTTGATGAGATCATTTGCAGACTTCGAGACAAATATAAATAGAATACTAAGATACTAAATCAAAGCTAAATTTAACCCAAAGCCCTTTTTAACAAACCTAGGAATCAAAAGTAGCACTATGGAATCAATATCTTAATTTAATGCAAAACATAATAATAGCGAAATAAAGTGTAATAAAAGGTAGAGAGCGTCAGCAGTCCATCTGAGTTTGTTAGTCCACCACTGCCTCAACATATATGGAGACTTCAAAAAAGTTGAAAAGAGAGAACAGTCCATGGAGATGCAATGTCATCTTTCAAATATTTACTTCGTACCTTAGAGTTAAGATATTTCCTAACATACTGATAGGCAAATCATTACAAATGACTTTTATATCATTAACACTTCAAAACTCGAACTTAAGCGACTAGAATGTACTATTTAAAATATCTCTCAGAACTCTTAACATATCACGAAGTGTTCATTGATCTTTTCTAACATACTGATATACAAATAATAGATAAAACTTATTTTAGCTCAAAAACTTTGCTGACTTTTTCTACGGATCTAACGACTACTCATGCAAAAGTATTAATAATCAGTTACTGTCTCCCTAACAACAGATTAATGGGTTTTCCCGGCGTTACCGGCGCTAAAGAAAAGTTGCTACCCGTGTGGTTCTGGTAATCTCCCGTTCCAGCTGTAGCTTTTATGTAAATGTCGCGATGCAGCACTGTGCCCGCTACACTGTTAAAACACTGTTTAAATTTTTTAAACAACCACATATTAACCAGTGAATCGCTCAAAGTTGTTCAAATTTCAAACAAGGTTGTTTGAAATTTAAACAGTGTTGTTCAAATTTCAAACAAGGTTGTTTGAAATTTAAACAACATTGAGCGATTCACTGGTTAATATGTGGTTGTTTAAAAATTTTAAACAGTGTTTTAACAGTGTACATTCAAATGTAAAGAGATGATTTTGGTATGCCTGGACTTTGCTGATAAGCATTAGTGGAGAGAAAAGTTCTACCAGGGAGTTGTTATTCGGAATAACAACTCCCTGGTTTTACTTTACATGTCATGTTGCTTGCCGTCAAGTTATGTGGTTGTTGAAGATTTTAGATTTAGAACCCTAAAATCCGTGTTCTCATGAACACGCGTTGTTACTTACAGTGTAAAATTGTGTAAAGGCTATACGACCGTCGCAGACGTTGCCCTTCAGTTGGAACGTGAACGGTATTGGGAGCATAAATTATTCCGTATTAGCTGTGGTTTCGTTTGTATTGGATAAAATAGCGACAGAACTGTACCTGTTTCGTACTCGGTGAACTTTTAAATTTCTTTCTGAGAGGCTAACAGTGCTAACTTTGATCATTTCTTTTAGTGACAGGTTCCTATCCATAACTTTGAAATTGGTAGGGTATGACTAAGGAGGAGTTGACGATGGAGTTTTTTACAGAATTTGGCAAAGTTCACCTCATAAATACATTTTGAGCTTAAAACTCTTACCTTAGCAACCAAAAAGCACAGATTAGAAGTTTGGCAAGTAAAGGCGAAAATCAATTTTAGCAAATCCGACCTTTGAACTTTGACATTTGACTTTTGCGTAATAAGTTATGCATGTACAAGTTTCTTTTGGTCTGGTAACTATGCCACCATGTTAGAACTTCATAGAATTTATGTCTTAGCAGGACTTCGTGACACACTTTTTCAGAACATTTAGGCGATATGATCTTTGACCTACAATTTGACCTTTGACTCTATTACTAACGGCAAATCATGCCACTAGGCTAAGAATTAGCCAAAAAACGCCCAAGAATCTGCCTCTTTGGGGTGTAATATACCTGGCAAAATGGCCCTAATGTTACATTCCTTAAGCTAACTCCTTGTGGGAACATTAACAAAGAACATTTATGTTTTAAGGCATTTTTCGAAATTACAAGAAAGGTTGTTTCCTGTATCGTATTGAAAATTTATGTACAAAATCCAAGCAGCTTTATTTATAATTAATTATAATATTAATTAATTTTAATTAAGCTAGTTTTGTGAGAAAAAGTTTCCCTTTTATTGCCTTTCATTTACAAAAAAAAACCCTTTTATGCAGAATATAGTCAAGCTCTGTACGATAGAGTGCCTTCTCCATTAACTCAAAATAAAATCTCACGTTGTCCATAGGTGAAAAGATTATCAAGATTCACAACATGTTTTAGCAGCTACCAGATCTCTTCCAAGTTGTGTTTTTAGCTCTTTTCGACTGAAACAGGAAGATAATACAGATATTTTAGAATTCTTTAACGTTTCATTTGCACGGCAGCCTTTCTTCCCTTTTGTTGCGTTTCTCATTTTATAGTGACGATATTTAAGAAAAAATATTCACCACTATTTTTTAATAATTACCAGAGTTAACTATCTGTATGACACGAGCCCATATTGTTGTTAACCTTCATTGTTTGCAAATCAAATGAGGTATTCTCTCATCTCATTACCATTATTTAGCCATTTGTTACAAGGGAAATGACCCAATCAAGGAAAATATGGTCCTCCACTCCCTTATATTATTATGAGCCGTAAAACCCCTAAAGAGGTCTGCACTTTTTTCATAGCCTTTATGATTTTTTACTTGTGTATGTTAAATTTCAACCTCTGGATAGGACCAGACTAGGAAAGCTTTAATTTAGCTCCATCTGGCCACTTTTGTTCATTTGTCAGCATCTCTTATGTAATTGTTTGCTCATTTATATAACCATGTGTTTTATAGCAATTGATTGAAAAAAAAAGAAACGAAACGAATACGTTAATCTAACTAACTAGACTACTATCGGTAAGATGCACGTCTACCCAAAGAGAGGAATCAACACCAAAAAACTAGCTTTTTGTCCTAAGATTATCATGATATAGTGTTTCCATCAGCCCCGTAGACTTTGCCAGAGCATGAAACCTTCCCCGAGACAGCAGGTCCAGGGCCGTCTATTTAGGATCTCTAATGAGGATCAACTGTCTATCAGGAATTTTTTCCTACCGTACCTTCTTCCATAGTGTTATGTAGAACTCGAAAAATGCACATATTTTCTTATAGATTTCATAGTAAAAATTGAAATTCTATGGCAGTTATGGAGATTGTTGAGAGAGTACGTTACGGAAAAGTAATAGAATCCTACGGAAATTTTGTAAAATCTCTTTTTAAAGTCTGCAGACTCAAGATTCACAGACAATTCTGTCACCCTTTTAGAGAATGCTACAGAATTTTTGTAAGGGAAGTAATGAATGTTAATAAAAATGTATTCAACTAGGTATCTTGAGGATTTCCCGTGTAGGCTGTTAAAATTATTTCGGAGATCATTGTGGTCTACTTTGACTTTCTCTTCTTCAGTTGAATTCTTGCTTGTACTTGTATCATAAGTGACAAAGGAAAACAAAACTTCCAAACAAATTAGTTGTATTGATTTATATTGCTATGAAGTTGAATAAGCAATAATTACAAGCATTTTGTTGGCGCCAGTCTTCTTTTTTCTTCCGCCCAGTGATTGATATTTCTAAGTGTTTCTTTTCTTTTGAACTGATCGTCTCTGCTGGGGAAGAATGGTGAATGCATTCAGTTCTTCTCTTATGTGCTTTTGATTCAAATGAGTCTTACGGGAGAGCTTGCCCATTTATGCCGATTGAATGTTACATGGCTACATTACACTAATTGATTTGAAATAATGGTTGAAATGTTTGTTTCCATCGTAGAAAAGATGTCATCTTTATTTTTCTTTGTTTTAAAATGAAATGTTTTCCCAGTGATATATTCTGTGGGCTAGTCATATCTTTGGCAAATCTCAGTGACATCATAGAGTTGACACAAGTTTCTCGTTTCATCCGATTAAGCACTTTAGGAACGACTACTAAATAGACGAATATTGCAAGTAATTACTTAAATGCCTCATACTGTAGTAAAAAGTATATACTGTATAGTTTATTCTTAGAATGTTTGGTTTTAGCACTATTATTTTTCAAAACCATAATGTTGCCTCCTTTTACAGTTACGTCCCGGCAAGATGATCAATTTTGTCAAACTAATGGGTTACTTACTAATTATTTGAAACAAACTTAATTAAGTACCTGAGGGAGCCAAAATTAGATGCTAGACATACCACACTTTTGGAGCCTGAAGCCTCTACGTCTGTATGTTCCGTAAGGTGAAAGTTTTCTTCTCCGTTCGATTCTTTTACCTGTCAAATGATGTACGGTACGTAATTCTTTGAAGCTATGTTGTGAAAACGTTTGTTAATGTTCAATAAATTATAAGTACTTTTGAGTGAAACTAAATATTGGTGCAAATGTTACGGTGTCGCCGCTTTGAATTTTGCAACTGTTCATTTAAACTACTTGCGGTAAACTTAATATGGTAAAATGCAACGCTTTAAATGCACACCATCTGCTTTGAGTATTGTTTTCGGAACATATGTTGACTAAGCTATCGAACACCTTTAAACAAAAAATTAAAAAAGTGAAAATATGTTGTGAAGGTGACGTGTTAAAGACTACAGTTGACGCGTAATCGGTCAGTACCAAGAAATAGCAAAGTTCCCTATACACAGTCGTCTACTTATTTCAAATGTAGTCTTGTTGATACCTACTTTTAGCTGAATTTCGTTTTCGAATCCTGCCAACAACGATTAAACAGACGAATAAGAAAATGAGGAAAAGGACAGCATCGACGGCAGCAATTGCGTATCTTGAATTAGGTTCATCGAGGGAAGCGATTGTTGAGCTTATTTCTGATTAAGTTGAAAAGAAAGTAAATAATATAAGATTCACATATAGAAAGTAGAAGTCTTAACCAGAAAGCCCAAAACATTAGTGATTCCTTGCTGAGGGGGGTGATTTGTTGCACTGAGTTCATCCCGCAAATTTACACTCTTCTTGACTGTATCACTTTAACGATGTTTTCACAACTTGATCTTTGCTGACCTCATATGACCTTTGGACCTCACGAAAAAAGTGAGTAACAAAAATAAAACAAAAAATGTGTCTTAGGGAGGATTCGTACCCCGGACAGTCAGCGTGAGAACACGAGCTGTTATCAACTATGGTCATCAATAAACTTTACATACGTTACTTATTTCTAATTATGTGACAGTCACAGCATCCTTTTCACGTATTCATAATTAGGTAATTAGGTAATTTGAACTAGTATTATTATTTTAAAAGTTATGCTTGTAAAAAATAAATGCTGTTCTTTATAACTTTATCTTTGGAATGGTAGACAACTCACCCCCTTACTTTTCAATAGTCACAAAACGCCGGGCACAATTTGGAGGTACCTCACACTGTCTATTTAGTTTACGAGGTTTTCGTAGTTTTACCTCTGATAACCTCGTACGATCTTTGACCTCCAACAGGTTTTCTTTTTTGATCTCTGGTGACCTCACATGACCTTTGACCTCCACCAAAACAATAAGGATCTTTCTGTCAATAGGATACTTGTATATTCCAACTATGAAAAGAATCCATCATTGCTTTCTTTCGTGTTTACAAGCCAAACGTCACAAACACAAATACATACACACATACGCACAATCTCCCACATGATTGCATAGGAACCTTTTGTTTTCAGCAAGGAATCAAAATGTACTGCAATTATTCCAAATGAATCAAAACAGCATAAAAATCTATTTATTTTTCTCTGTATAAAATCAAAAGTAATCACTTAACTTGTGTTTACTTCTTCAAATCGGTTTTGTTTTAATCGGAGTCTTAATATTACATAGTGCTTAATATTCCTGTTTGAAAATTATGTAACTTTGAATTACTTTCAAGTTGTTCCCATAATGAAATATAACCATCTTTCTGTTAGAATATTGACGGTAAGATAGTAAAATAGGTTGATGGGATGTGATATTCAGAGTTGTGAAAATTTTTTCACCCGAATCATCTTTTTTCTTTTGAGTGTATTTGCCTATCAGTAATGGAAGACTCTTTGATCCAGTGAAGTTCCACTGGATCATGTTTTGAAGTAAACGAGCAAATAAGGTGGACTGTATCTTGGAAGCTATAGAAAACAGTGCAGTTCGTTTTACCACCGCACAAATTTATTCATGATGTTTGCTTCATGTCAATTGTAAGGAAAAGTATGGATTCGGTTTGACGATTTGGTACATATTTTAAAGCTTCGTTCACTAGTATGTTACCATGCGCGCTGCCAGAGAAAATGCATTGCAAAATGGTTTGCTTTTGCGGTACATAAATTTTTATTTTTAAATCTTGTTAATAAAATCATAGGCAACTCAAAATACGGTAGCTAGGTACATTTATTTTAAACAATTGAATTATGTTTCCAGGTAAAGAAATGCATCAATTTGTAAACCGTGAATAATTTGGTCACTTAAAGTTTAAAATTTTCAAATGATAAAACGTTCATCGTAACTCTTGTAATGTTTATTATTTTTATTGAGAAACGCCATTGGCGGAATTCATTGGTGGACTGAATGATTTAAAAGTGATAAAGGCTGCTTAATGCCAGGGTCATACTAACGCATTGTAAGCACAACATTCCTTTTAATTCATCAAAACAGCTTCAACTAACCGTGTGAGATATCGCCTGTATCGATATCTCATTAATGTGATATCGAATGTGACTACTAGCGATCTTACCAAATGGAGCATAAACTTGTATCCATATTGTAGCGACATTATTGACCGGAGTCTCACGAATTGCTTCTCCCACTGCTTCACATGTTATAACGCTTTCATACCTGACTACAAGCTGAATTTTATTAGATACATTAAAAGTCCCGTCGTTGTTTGGAAGCTTGTAGATCTGAGAACCATCTAAAGCCATTGATCCATTTTTCCACACGAGTTCCACTGCGGGTTTTGCGAAAACTGCCAGACATGTTAGTCCAAGTTCTTCATCAATGACTGTTGTAACGTTGCAATTTCCAGGTTTTCCACACACATCAATTATGGGAGAAGTACTCAGCGGTACTATTAAAACAATAAACAGTTACTTTTGTTGGAAATGAAAGCATCATAATAATTCTTTGTAATTATTTTCTTGTCTGTCTTAATTTCACAAAGAAATTGGACTGTCGTAAGCTGTTTCTTTACCACCATACTTGTCAACCAGTACATACATGAGCAGAGAAAATTTCATTTTGCTTCATTGTAAACATTTATCAAATTTAGAAATTCAACTAAGCAGTTTAATAAATATGATGTTGACTGCAGTTTTGAAAATGATGTCAACAATACAACAAAATGTCTGTAAACGTACGTTTATATGTATATATATTTACCTTTTTAAATATTCCTCACAGTTACAATTGTCCCTAGATAAGAAAATGTTCATGCATGTACATGCTGGAAACATCATAATTTAGTGGCATCTATAGTCTGTGGCGTGTTATCGAATGTTATATTCTGTTACTTTTACAATGTTTGTAATGTATGAGACTTATCTGCTGGTTCAGTGGTTTGTATGTACCTTCTGGTTCCTACTTGATAGCATGCTTCTTTAATAATTTGCCCAAGATAGTTACGAATCAATTAAGTCGATGTCGAAATGTTTGCTCGTAAAAGTATAATTTTAGACCTACCTGTTACCGTCAACTTAATGCTGCTAACAGAGTACGGTGAAGTTAGTAACTCACAAAAGTAGTTGCCATCATCATCTAGTGATAGGTTTGTTATATTTAGAGTTCCATCCTTTACGTGTAAAATATACTTGTCATTTTTAGAGTTTGCTCCTCCTATCTTTCCCAGTATTGAGTCAATCAGTAATTCACTTGAGGAAAGAGTCGGTCCTTTCTTCCATTGTAAAGACAAATCTTGTGAACTTCAAGCTTCCTTCAATGCGCTTGCACATCTCAAAGACACATTATCATTAAGTTCTGAATGCACTTGTAGAGACGCGTTTGCTGTTATCAAGAAGACAAAAATCTAGTTAAAGCAGAAAGTAGTTAAGAAGGAGATACAACAACCAAATCTGTCAGACATCACGTACTTGAGAATTATTTAATCCCTTTCAGTTATCAAACTTTGACCGGCACGTCGCTGAGTTCCTTTTGTGTAGCCAGTGTTGACTTATCTCCCCTAAGTATGGCCTTCCCCTGTCATATCTAAGTTATTCTGAAACAAAGGTTATTATTAAGATGTGCATTTAGGTTGTTTCTAACAAGGGCTGAGTATTAATCAAGATATTCCGTTAAACCACTGACAATAAACGTTAAAATTTAGTACTTTCTTTGTCTACGATTTGAATCCGCCGTCTGCTTGAAGCATCGTTTAAGCCTACAGCATTCCACACAATTTTGGCAAATTTCCATATCACTACCTTTACAAAAATTGTGTGGCAAAAGTTTCGATAAGACTCGTGAAATACTGTGTCAAACTGGAAAAGTATGTTGGGCTGTGAAAAGATCGTAAAGTTTCTGTGAATTTTTGCATTGTGATGTGTGTCTTATAATAACCAGTGGATAGTATCATTCCCAAAGTGAGTTAATGTGTGGAAAACCAAGAAGCAAGTTTTGACACAGGTAACGTGTCAAACTGGGATAAAGTAAGTAAAGTGTGGAAACATGTGGAGAGGTGTAAGGTCGAGTAAAGTGAATTCAATAATTCAATAATTTCTTCTACTGGCCTTGTTTGTCACACTTTGCCCTGGTTTGCCACATGTGTCAACTTGACACCAGCTTACCCCACTTTGATCCAGATTTCCAGCTGTGAAAATCATGCAGCGAAAAGAGAGGTCCTGTGTGTCAGATTGGTTCCAATATCACATGTGTAGGCCTACCCACTCATGACCACACTTTTTTCCTTTTGCATTTTCAAATACCCCGCCACATGTAATTGTGTGCGTTCAGATGTGGCACGTTTGTTTGTGAGGGTAATGGTCGAATTTACTCGAAAAGTGATACTTGGGAAAAAATATTTAATGGCATTAACTGGAATGCGATTTATTGTGACGAATAACGACGGAAGTTTCCAAATTCACATTTTCGTATAAAGACTGTCAATGACTAGTTAACGAGGTCTATGCTAAGAGTGATTCTTTTCATTGTCATTTGAACAACAAGTCAGTAACGTAGTTGATCTTGGTATTGTGATAAACATTTTGAGGAGAAAAGAAAGAGTACCCTCGAAAACTATTATTGCCGAGAGACTGCACTATGTTAGATCTCTTTCTAGCACCTTACTTGTTAAAAAAAATAAGGCCCCTTGATATGATGCATAACTAGAGACTTTACAATTAAATCTCATTCCGTTGTGTATTTTACATCGTAGAGCTCTCTATTTCTTTATTCAAAGAGTTATTTTCTTACACAACTAGTCCATAACTGATCGTGGAAAGGCTTTTAAGTTAGCTGCGTCGTGATTGTCGTACATCTGGTAGTATAATACATCACATTAAGATAAAAGCTTACCTTAAATGTATTCATCCTTTTTAGTAGAAACTTAAGACAAATGTTAAACGTTAAGTGTCTGTGTGCTTTATTTCGAAAGGCTGTGATACCCATGGATCGTTACAATTTGAAAGTCGGTTTTTCATGGCAATAAGTCTTCCTTGTGGGAACTACCTTGAACAACCCTAACGTCCTTATAATTTTAAAATTTCCCTAGTGAATTTAAGTATTGTCAAATGTCAGGAGATTCTACTTACCAAGACGAGATAAAGTTATTCTCAATAAAATCGTGCACATCATCCATTTAAGTGCAAACAGGATAATGATTTTAGTAGTTATAAAACATCTTTCCTTAATGAAACCTGAAAAAAATAGGGGAAAATTACTGTGTTGTATGCACCATATCTAGACGAGGCATGATCTTGCTAAAATCTTACTGTCTTGTCCATTAAGAACAAAGTCAGGAGACAGAATAAAGTGTGTGTAAAATCAGATAAATAAATCTTAATAAAACCAGCCGGTAATCCTGTAAACGTCTTTAGACTGTTGACATCTCCCTGAAAGTATCTCTCAACAGTTTCCAAATTTAAAAGTTTAGCATTTTTCGTAATACGAAAATATTTCATGTCCACTGAGGAAATAATCTGTTGCAAGGGCGCAACATTCATTCAGCACACAAAAGATGCTTCTGGTAAAGCTCTGAATACTCACTTAGCGTTCATATAAACATGCATAAGAACATGCACAGAGTATCAAGTGTAAAGGTTTTCTTATCCTGTGTACGTCAATTTCATGTAGTCAAATCCCAAAGTTTTTGTAGACGAATGCTCCATTAAGTTTTACTAGGTCAACACGTTTATATTCTTGTTTCGATTTGTTCCAGTTAAGAATCCTTGCTATTTCATTTGATTGCTTTAATATTGTCATTTAAATATGTGATTGTTTAGAGTAAAAGAATACCTAGGGTATAACAATATAACAATGGCGGCATGCACGTTATTACAGAGAGAAGTATTTCGATAAGAGAGTAGCACGTAATTTGAAGTAAGAAGAACATGACAATATCATGACATTTAGAATGATATTGTTTGTAGAATATAATCCTCACTTCTCAGAGGCTTAAAAGGTGAAGGGGCTGGGGAAGCTCCACATTCGGGCAGAATATTTGCTATTTTTAGGCAAAGATGCATTAACTTTAAAACAGAAATGCTCATCCTATCCCCTCCTCCTTCCCCTCCTCTTCAATTTATAGTGATCAGCTACGGTCATGCAACTACTTACACCATCATAATCTAGCAACTAATTATTCTTAAGCCAATGAAAATGAATGATTCCCTCTTAGAAGTTTCCCAAAATAATTTGGACATTTAGTAATAATTCGTTAAGTCCACTAATGAATTAGGCATTCTGAAAATTCAGTCCTGTACAGAATATCAGTTAAACTACTTCAATGAAAGCCCGTGTCTCCCAAAAAGAAAAAGTACGATATCATTTAAAATATCATGTACGAATATCATGTAAAATCCCGAGTTTTCCTCCGGAGGGTCAGGTTTTGCACTGTTCAGTGAAGGTGATTTCAGTAAGGGTGATATCACGTAATGTAGGTTACCTATTTAAACAAAGGGGATAATAAATTATATTATCACACTAGAACGTGGTTTCGTAGCTCATCGTTTTCTTGAAACAGTCTTAGCTGGACATTTGAATAAGGTGTCTTTTTCATATCTTTAGTAGGTTAACGACAAATGAGTGCGACAAGAAAATCAACGTCTCATAGGGTTTGCAAATACTAAGACTCATTGAAGTAAATACACAAGTTGTAATTGAATACCTACACGAACTCTATCATCAAAGAGAGAGGAGTGTCGACATTACTCGAGCTTACCTGCGTATCTAGATTCCTGAAACCAGTATTACTCGGTAAGCAGAACAAGTTCCTCTCACTTGAGATCAGTTTTCCTACTTTCATATAAATGTGATACTTTCTTGTATGAGGTTCTAGTTATCTTTTAGTTATATACTGAACCTGTTATTGATGTATCCAGATGGCGTGTTCATACTGATAAAAAAGACCCAGTAAACACTACGTTTGATGTGGAAAAGGCTTTAATTTACAGGAAACCGTAAATGTCATTGTCAGCCAGTTCTAAAGTTTGCAATGTACATAAAATTTTATACAATAGCCATGAAAACACTCCCGTAGACACCTGTTAAAACGCGAGCAGGTTTGAACTGGTGTTAACAGTTGCAAACTGGCGATCATCCATGTACCCTGCTGGAGTCAACAGAGTCAACGGAAATCAACAAGTAACTCATATGAAACTAACAGATTGTTGTTTGTACCTTTTGGTAATTGCTGAAACCTCATTCTAAAATGTTGATACTTGTTTCCAATTACCTGTTCTATGTAATCAAACCTGTTAAAATATGTGTAAACACGTTCATCAGGTTTTTACAGGATTTTTTGCTTGATTTCCAAACTCGGATTCCTAAAACTTAGAGTGTTTTCAAGAGAGCTTTAGGGACTCAATTCCTAGTTGCACTTTCATATTGTAATTCAATGCTGTGAGTGTTGCACATTCTAGAATTTTCTTCCTTAAAACAATCATGACATTTTGTCTACACTAACACTTTCAGTCTTCTATGATTTCAATAACCTGTCGTTGACCTGTTACATTATAAACTTCGTCCCAGACTTGTGTAGGAGAGTTAAATTGTTTCCTGTGTTGATAATGACGATTGGTGCTTGGGACCTTGTTTATCTGTTAATGTCTTCTTTTCGTCGTGTCCAACAGTGAAATAAAGATGTAAAATATTTATTGTTCATCATTCATTGAATAAAATTTGCGTGTGAACAAAATTGTGTTGATTGCATCTGTAAGTTAAGTTAATCAGTAATTTTTCTGCAAACCAAAAACATATGGCGGCTGCATATAAGGTTTTCATGCATAATTAACCATTAACTGCATTAATGGGCCTATATTGAGAGACTACTTTCAAAACTAAAAACGGAGTGATATAAACTTTTTCAAAAAGTCTTTAAAGGACAGATAGCCTACACGAAAATCTTGTCATAAGAGTATAACTTTACACATTAAATATATCTGGAAACTTACGTAGTTACCATGAAAACTAAACGACAAATGTTTCTTCAACGAATTGTAACACCAGCTTTAATATTTTGTTACGGTAAGAAAACTTTTATTCCTTTATTTTATGATTAAATAAGTTTTGGATTATAAATAACTGTATGCAATAGTTTGGATTCAGTGAAAAACTCAAGGGTTAAACAAAGCACAAATAACAGCAACAGTTTCTATGCGGTTATGATATTTCATTTTAGTAAATTAGAGACTTGCAAGTTTTGAGATGTTTAAAAAGTATATTTCAGATTTTCCAACAAGTGTGGTATTAGTTGATGTTAGTCAACCATCCCCTTGTGGGTACCGTAAGGGCATTGCAAATTGCAATTCGATTTAGTACCTCCAAAGGAAATTGTAAGCTTTTATATTTTACTTATCGGTTTACAGATACAACGTACATTAAGTAAGGTTGGTGCTGTCAGACTTTCGGTTTATTAGTATCTTCGTTTCTTAGAGATGGTGCACAAATCTAAATACAGTATGCAAAAGTCCTTTTTTTTTGAAGACATGCATTCCTAGAAACTATCCCTATTGATCATTTTATATGTTCTTTTTACTAAATTTCAAGGACTTTGCTCATATGCAAATCACATAACTGTACTAATTGGACAGGACGCAGCCATTCAATGCAACTTCAGAGTAACTGGTGGAACAGGGATTAGGTCCGTTTCCTGGACTAAAGATGGAAGTCAGGAAATTTTCCACGACAGAGACGCCTTTGATGGTGGCACCAAATACAAAGTGACTGTAAATGGATCACGCTGTTCCCTACTGACAATATTAGGAGTTAATGAACAGGATACCGGGAATTATTCATGCACATATTTCAATCCATACAGGCAAGCAGAAATATTCATACTGGAAGCAATTGGTAAGAAGCAGGCTCGTAACAAGATTGGCTTACTAAGAGGTTAGCTTTTCCATTTGAGCAGATGTCGAGGTAGAAAGGTCTAGAAGTTGAGTAAATTATAGATGTGAAGGCCGTCCTAGGTTGAGGTGTTAAATAAAAGGAGGTAAGTTGTTGAGTCAACAAAATCCTAAATGGTGAAACAGTTTGCAAATTTTGAAGTAATTGTATCTGTAGCACGTCCCCTTTGTCTTGTCAGGATTTAAGGACGGAATAGCATAATACTTGAAATAAATCAAAAAATATTTTCGGATCATTTCAATTACAAACGAAACTTTTATTGTAAACTCTCAACTAGTTGCTGGAAACACAAAGGGAATACACAAAGAGAAACTCCTAAACTCAATTAGGAAAATATTACGAAAACTGAGTCTCAATGAGCCTCAGACTAGAAAATTTTCACAAAAAGGAGTTTGACATAACGTACACTGAATGAAAGGAAGATAAAATAACGATGAAATAAAATGAAATAAAGTTGAACCCTCACTCTTTGGGAGTCAGATGGGTTCTGCCCCAACAAAAGGGGGCGAAAACAAGCACAACCCTCAAAAGTGCATTGCCTCTGATGACGCAAAATTAAATCATACCGGAATTACCAGCAAAATACAAAAAAGTATTACTTTGGTTACTCGGTTTTTAGGACAAAGGGTACTTTACCACGAATAGTTTGTAGGAGGGATAATTGCATAAACAAAAACGAGGACTGGTGGTGAAGGTTGACAGTTGATCTTTCGAACACTTGGAAGTTTGGCAACAAAGAGGAATGGACCTTATGTTTTGCAACGAAACAAAGGATAGTAGTAACCTTAGAGTCAATGAACTGCTAGTTAAGAGTAACATTTGGAAGTCAGTGTGCTAATCACATATCCCATTGCTGCTAATTAAAAGTAACCTTGGGGAGTGTGTGAACTAACCACATTCCAACATAGGTCCTAGGGTCATCTTAAGAGACGCTCTCTTAGAGGAAGGGATCGTCTGACCTCCGCGAACTTTCTTTTGTTTAAGGCTTTGCCACATGCTGATTTTATGCCTTAATATTTAATATCCTCCAGTATCCTACTTTCCCCTTCTTCATTGGTTACATCAACCTTCACCTGAGAAAACTGGCAAAATTCAATAAGAGAACCTACTTTTGTAACACCCATCTTCCTACTTGATGTACCTTTATATCTCGGAATGTGACAATGTCTGTGACAAAATAGCTGAGATGCTTACAACATAGATATCACAAATCCTATAGGGATAAATAATCTGAGATTTTTTTCGTGCAAGATCTGCCTACATGTAGCTAATTCTTAAATTCCATGTAGTATCTGTAGTTGGTGTTTAAATGTTAGTACTCAGTAAAAAAATATAGATGTTAACAAACATAATTTGGATCCACATCAGTGCTGCCTGATATTTGTATATTTAATTTCTGGTACCATAAAATTACATAGTTGGATATATGATGTAAAAAGCATTCAAAATCCAAAAAAAGCCGCAATTCCTATCAAAATCCATCATCTATTGACCATTTTACAGAGTAATTACTATTTCACACTTGTGCCATGAATAATCATAAGCTAAATATACAATTTGTGACTCGAAAGATGGATGTACCAAATATGGCTAATGTTAGCCTTTGTTTCTTCAACCTTCATTTCAAGGACACATGTAGCATCGTTATGGATTGAGGGATTTATTATGAGAATTATTGATATCACTCACCAAACTGTATACTATCTGATCAGTACTTTAGAGATAATATACAGTTAATAAAAAACCCTCTTCACTGTGCAACACTACACATCATTATTTTTGCATAGGCAATGAGTTACTACAGAAACCATCAAACTTTGAAGAGTTATATTTTGAGAACGGTAAAAGATATTGAAATAATTCTATCGGATTTTTCATTGGAGGATTATATTCCTAAAATGTCAAGTAAAAACAGATTTTGGTGGCATGTCACCATAACTTTAGGATAATTGCTGGACACAAGGCTCCCAAAAGATAATTTAATTTTTAACAGAGGAAGAAGAGAAGATTTATGTGAAGTTGCATTGCCTGCAAAGTTAAATTTCAAGCTAAGGAAGAGTTAAAATCGTTACTTTGCTTACGTGGTCACCACCATCTGATGGCATCAATATGTATTGCCTGGTGTACGATCAGTAGGTGAAAATCATACTGATGAGTTAATATGTTCATTAATTTTGATTTGTGTATTTTTAGGGCTCGACACAACTCTTGCTATTAAGAGATGGCTGTATCATTGTGTCATGTTAATATCGGACCTACATTCTGTATTTTACGGCATTGCTTAATAGTGCTTACTTACTTAAAAACCCCATCGCCACTTTGTAGTGCCATTGTTGTACCCTCTTTCGTGTAACATATTGCATATTGTATAGATTAATGTGTGAAGACATTGCAAAATAATTCCAAGGGGTAGCAATTATCCCTGTTGCTGGGAGATGGTGGTATTTCGTAACTCGCAAATGACTTCGTTTTGGGGTCGCTCCTGGAAATAAGCAATTATTTTCATTTATTTAGCTTTGAAAAAGCCATGATGCGTTGAAACACTTTTATTGCTGTTTGTAGATGGAACAATAGGTACAAACTGTAGTTACCTTCGAGAAAAAGAACGCGTTACCTTTTGGTGCATAGTTTATGGAACAAATCAGCGCAATGGCATTGGATGGATGCTAGGGGATCGCAACATCACAGAAAACGCAACTGAAAATTTTAACGGCAACGCTTTGAACAGCACCCTGCTAATTCATCTAACATGGGAGACAAACAACCTACCATTATTTTGTGTTTTTAAAAGTCATGTAATATCCAGGGTTGCTCTGAATGTGAAATGTAAGTTTCTATTCTTATTTCTCAAACAATGGTTTAAATTCTAGTGGTGTAAATGCATTATTAAAGTTTATCATGTAATATGTTGCGCGTGTTTAAATAGAAAATAGATAACCATTTTTACAAGCTTAGCCGGTCAATTTACCAAAAAAACAAATCTGCGGTAACAGGGTGGTGTCCTCAAATCAGTGATTATACCTTCTGCTTGATCCCCTTACACATTTCTGGCAAGACGAGTTTTGAAATCTGCCATATCAAATGACATATGTCGGATAAAAACAAGTGATCTGTTTCGTGTCAATGGGACAAGTTATGGTTACCAATCGTTATCCATTATAAGACTGAAAACTTGTTATAATCAAGTCCATTTTGTTCTCATGCACTGATTACTAGTCTGAAATTAGACACCTTTGTAGTTCTTTTAAACTTATATTAAAATAACTCAAATGAAAACTACTTTTCATGATATCTGAAGGAAGTATAAATTGTGAGACATTGTTTTAGTTTGAATCGTCTTGTAGACCGGCCTCGTGTTCTTAAGACCAACGTAGAACGAATTGGTGAAGAACACAGCAGTGTTAATATTTCGTGTGTCGTCAGCGCAAATCCAGAAGTTCCTGAAATGGTTTCGTGGGAAAAGAAGTACTTTAACCAATGGAAGTACATCAGCACCAGTGCTTGGCAATTTAAAATCACTGGCGATGTTTCTGGTTGGTACTTGATGACAAAGTTGACCGTTTTTATACAAAAATACAGATGCAAAGCTTACAACGGCGTTGGGAAAGCTGTGAATAGTAATGAAATGATTATTTATCTGAAAGGTAATGAAAATCTAGTTTCTTCAACGTCAGGATTTTTAATGTCTTATTTTACATTTTAGAACTAGAAGGCATACTGAATACTTTGAACCTTTCACCAAACCCTTTTTATATTGAGGTGTCAGAAATACCTTTCTACGACATAACTACTTATTTTTACTCAATGCATCCATATCTGTTTTTCTGGTGAACTCATGGTCCATCTGAGTTTTAATGGAAGCAGTGTATTTTAATGAAAACTGATAATGGATAATAAAGTGAATTATCTATATTGATGCCACTTACATTTGCATCAGTTATCCATCACACTTTAAACCACTTTTGTTAGAACTGTGAAACAAAAGTGTAATGTTGATAATAGTGTTTGAATTGAAGTTTTGGAACTTCAGTTTTCGTGTCTATTCTCAGATTTAATGATAAATAGTACAACGCAGACATTCCTAGAACATCACCAAACATCTGTCAAATGTTTAATTACCAAAGAGATGACTACTTCTGTGGCAATCAGGTGGTATCTGGACGACAATCATGATTTGACAGACAATTCAACTCAAGACCTAGCTCCCAATTTTGATGGTAAAACTACCTTGCAAAGTACTCTCATCTTCTATCCATCAAGGCAGGATAACTTAAGAAACCTTACCTGCAAAGCTGGCGATGGCTTCAACTTTATTGATAAGATTCTTTTGAACATTACATGTAAGGGCTACTACACTCCTTTGATTTCCAAAGTTGAAAAGATCATTCTACTGAAGTTATAAATAAAGAAATTTTTCCACTTTTTTATGAGACATTTACAGGTTAAATTTATAGAGAGAAACAATCTACTGTATACGTGACGTAGCCTTTGTAATAGCCTCCTTGTATTTTCACTTCCCACTAGATTGCCCAGAAGATGTCAAACTTGATTGCACTGTCTTCAACAGCACAAGCTCCTTAAACTTTCTTACTGCTAGATGTGAAAGTGGTCTAAGTAATCCTTCTGCAAAATTAATACTTAAACTGGGTGATACGAATCTTACATCACATTTGCCACCGAAGGGTAAATCTACGCAACGGGAAGGAGTTGATGGATTCACAACAACGATTACCTACCAAGACTGGAAAAATGATGACATTAAAGGTTTGGCATGTTGTGCTGAGCTACCAATGTGTGAATCTATTTGTACCATGACACAATGTCACAGAAAAAGTAAGTCGTTAAAAATGTATTAATTTTAGTCCATCATGATACCAGGACCACCCATTGTTGTCTCGACAGAGACGTAACTTGTACTCTTCTAAGACCATGCAGCAATAGGCAGTATTACATCGACAGCTACACGATAAACATATTTCTTCGGCTTTGTTTAATTCCAGCTTTGGCAGATGATATGTACTCTAAACCGTTTTTGATCTTATTATTGGGAGCTACCTTCTTTGTTTCTGTAATCTGTGTTTGCTGCTTCTTATACTGTTGTTGCAAGAAAACAGCAAGTAAGTAAGCTAAATTGCCCTTGTGTGTTTAAGTACCGTATACCAACTTTGTTTCCCAATGTGGGACGTATCATTGACGAAATCTAGCTGTGTTAGTTTTCTATTTCTTCTTAATAGACATGGTACTTTACTCAAAATTCGCTTCACAAAATATTAAACTAATTGATATCCTATCATATTTTAATGTAGTTGAAATAATTTTTTGCACGTTATTTATTTAAAATAATGGGAAGTGATTCAGATTTAATGTTTTTCCGGTTGATTCATTGTACTGTTTTTCAACTCCAGATGTAAGCTCATCCATCGCCGGAGGGGATTCAATTCACATAAGGTTTGTAATTACTGTATAATTGTATCAGAGTAAAAATATTTATCACATATCAATACAATTAATAATATAAAAGTAAAAAAAAATGATATGTTGTTCAAGCATCGTTTACTCGCAAACAACCTCCAAATATTTCAGTTTACAATTGTTGAAAGTTAAAGGGATACTAATTTAAAATAAAAGTTTCTTCTAAAGTTAAACTTTAGTAAATTTAGCCGTATGTAAGTAACCACGGACTACTTTGGTTCAACGGGCAATTCTGCACGATTTCATTGCTAACACTAACATGCAATACCCCAGTGTACAGAAAAATAAGTCAGAAGAATTTAATCATTGCGGGTTAATGTAGGATAATTATCTGCTGGCATATTATATGTAGAGTCCGTCTGGTAAATATGTTTCTCCCAAGAACCAGTCTTTCGTTTGTTGACTGAAACATTATTTTCTTTCTAATAAAGAAGACTTTTTAAAAATGAATTATAAAGACTTGTAACTTCATTTCTGCCTTTTGCTCCTTTCTTTCAGATCCCTTCTAAATAATCCCAGCCTAAATCAGGAGGTCGTCTATGAATCAGTGGATGAATGAATAACTGAAAGAGGTATCCGCTGAACAAAAACTGGCTGATCGTAGATTTGCATCAATTTAGGAATAGATAAAATGAAACTACGAACCACACCTGATTAAATTATCATCATCTTTTTACCTTTTTAAATGCTTATAAGCAGATGATCAGTTCGTTAAATAATATCTCTCCCTACACTTTGTGGCAACTGATTGGATGATGATTTACTTTACCTTGATGAATTTTCTTACATTTTTGTTGTCTTTGGCAGTTTCACGTGACTCCTATCTGGAAACTCGGTAATTATAGCAACTTTTTATGAATAAACAGGCTGAGTAAGAAAGTGCCCCTTCATTTTTCCTCAAATTTCCTGCTTAAAACTTATTTAAAATCAAAGAGCTTTGTTAAAATAAATTCAGAAACGTTTATTACATTGTATCATTTTATCCTTAACATTCTTAAAACTGCAGTGCGTCGCCACCCACTCCTACGAATTCGAATCTTGCCACCAGATTTGAAGGTAAGATCATCATGTCACCCCTTGGTATGATAGTTTTAAATAGATGTTAACTTCAAATTTGAAATGAGGGACACGATACCATAACAAGTAAGTCAAAATTCTTTCCTTTCTAGTGAGAATTTAGATAATGATTTTGAGTCGATCATGTCAAATTTGTGTGTGGTGTGTGGTTTGCTGTTTTTAAAGTCATGTGATGGAGTTTAACATGTGTTGCTAAACTAAGGAAGTTAAACATTACGGACAAAGTCTATTCTTAGTTTGTCACTTTGAGGTTTTCATTTGACTTTTTCCTCTGCCTTGCACAGAGGAATGATAATACCAACAAAATAATCATGCCGGCGGTTTAAAAGGGCTTAAAATATGTTTAATCTTTAATTAACTAGATATGGATACATATGCATGCGAAGAATCAGTTTGCAAAAAGGATTCAAAAAGGTAAAGGCTTATCTTATCTTTTGAATTATTGTAAAATTGCAAAGTGGCATTTTAAAGGAAACCCTGTTCATCTTTAGCGACATCATGAGAGATGTTGGAATCACATCAGATCAGGTTAACTTTGTACATTGTGTCTGATAAACCAGCTGTGTAAGAGTAGCGTTAAATGTTAGCTATGTACAGTGCACGCTAGATAATGCACAGAATAGATCCATTGAACACTTTAAACCTGCTATGAATATGCATACTATTCTTTCCTTCAGCAATAATCTGGACACATCAGCTTCCTCTGAGGTACCTCCAGGACCTTACATACCTATGAGAAGTAGAATTTATTCTCTGACCTTGGAACCATTTGAGGAAGAACGATATTAATAGACATTTTGCAGCAACTTTTTAACATCTTTATATCTGGAAAAGTTCAGAAAAAATATTAACACAAATCAAAGCTTACACACCTCAAATGAAAATTTACGTATTGGACAAATTACCTACAAAGACATACCTTATTAGGTCCTTTGTTTTGTCAATGTATACATTAATAATTTTTTTAAGCATTGGTATAAAAAACATATAATGTAGAAAATGAAGATAATGTTAACATTCGTAGCTTCAAGGAACGTTTCTATATTTGTTTGATTTCTTTTACTTTTGATTAATATTCTCGTAATGAACAGTTAAATCCACTCCACCAAAGGAACCTTGCATATACGTTCACAAATATAGTCATGTATTTCAATGCTATCGCTGTGTGTAAATGTAAAATAATAATTGCTTTCTGCGCTTTTTTTCCCTGGGATTGTATAGTTTACGCAAAAGTACAAATAAAAATCTCAAATAGACAACTATTAAACTTGTTCCATTTAGAATGTATTTCAAACTTAAGTATCATGAGTGTAAGTTTCTAAAGTTTTTACTTTCTAAGAATGTTCAAATGCTTTTACTTAAGTAATTATTTACATGTAGCTACTAATATGTTACATACGCGTTCGTTTTTCACCTGGAATATTTTAACATGTACTTACGAAGTTTAATAAATACACTGGCTGTATCACTAAAATAAAACTGAGATTATCTCTTTATCCGTATGGGAGATTCTACCTGCAGGTTGCTGGTGCTATTACTCTGATAAAGTTAATCGAATCCGCACTTGCGATTTGACATTTTACTGTCCGTCCATGTACTCTCTTATATTGGCAGCTGTTTGTACTCCCCCGTGTCTTAAAAGAATTAAATCTCTTAATGAAGTACTTTTTTGGAGTAATGTTAAATCATGAAAGGAGCAAATCGTGACAGTCCTGGCATTCGGATTAATGTCCTTAACGAATACAGGTACGACAAAGATTACACAGAAATATGATAAGAACTAAAGTTGCTTTGAAAAATCAATTCTTTATTAAAATTCCTTTGGGAAGAATTCAAAATTTAGGACTTTCGGCAAACTATATTATCTTTCACCTCTCATATTGTAACGTAATGCATACAAGTATAACAGGTGGATGAAGTGTCTATTATATGTAATATGTGTGAGACCAAACTCAACAGAGTGAGCAATTGAAAAAAAATGTCTTGTGCCACACCACTGAACGGTTTGCAATCTTAAGAGTAACGCGGTTTATAGTCAGATTCCCTCACAGAAACAAAACAAGTGACATCATGGTGTCGTTTGAAGTCGCTTTAGATAAATCAAGAAAACTTTTATTTCTTCTAATCGTTGCCATGCTAAACTTGTATTACTGAGTAACGGAAAATTATGTGCCCATGGTTGTCCCTCTAGATTAAGATGATGAAGAAAGTTGCCGGAAGACCCTATTGAACACAAAGCTTTTCTCATCGGAAGGAAACTATTACTCTATAACATCTTTCTAGAATAGTTGATCTACAACATAAGATGGTTATAAAAATTGAGTTTCATTGAAATAGAAGGTAAACATGAAAGAAATAAATCTAGAAAATACCGTCTTGCATCGTCAGGTCTATCGTTGTGTAGTATGTTAGTATTTCGGCAATTTTTATTTAATGCAAAATAAGTAGAGAATCTACGTCTGTAAGGTCAAAGTGTCTTTATTTAGACGTGCTTTCCGTGCAATAGAATCATCGAAATTGTCATTTGCTCTTGACGCTTCTATACGTTATACGGTAAAAACGCCAGCTTTCCTTGTCAGATTAGCCAGCGTAGAATAATGAGAGGTGTTTCATGCACTGTGTCCCCATCGTGTGAAATAATTCAATGCAATGACAACTGTGGTATCACCATCTGTAGAAAAGGTTTGCTCATGTAGAACGATATTGTTTACACGTTGAGTTCTTGGCAGAGCACATCCCTCTAATTGAGATATTATATATTGCTTAGTTTATTTAAAATTTATGTAAACTCTTGCATGAGTTGATTTCAACCTGCACAAAGATTAAGTTATGTCCTCATTAAGACATGCCCTTGATGCTTTAGAGAACATACATATCGTTAAACGGCCGTTCTGACTACAAACCATTACAGAAAAATGTGTATCTTTACTGTCTTAACACTTTGATCGACTATAAAGAGGAAAGTAAGACTGTTGAGGTGTCCTTTATAATCATACTTTATACTCGTTTAAACTATTAGCTGACCTTTTGGGAAGAGTCCATACATAGGTTCACTGTTATCTGTCTGTTATCTAACCAGACCACCTTGCTAAAGTAAAAGGGGTTCACAACTTACAGACCTCAGAAAACAAGTGTGCTATGTCATAATTGTCCACAAGAAGAAAAAGGTACCAGTGCCATTTCGTGTTATTTTTCACAGGATTTAGATTAATAGCTTATGGTTCGTATATGGAGTGATTTATAGCTATATGAACAGAATTTGGTGTCAAAACTACATTACGTATCTAATCTGTCGAAAACATAGGCATTTAAAATGCATTATGTACTTCTAAAACTCGTTTTTCACATTGTAGAGCCTTCCGGACCCTTTACCAATTGTCAGATGGCTTCCATAATTTAGCTAACAATAACATGACTACCGGTTTATAAGCGAGTGGAAGCAATATCTTTCAATGTTTCTAAAATGATTTAGTGGCTGGGGTCCAAAATGGATTGCTTTGAGTATTTTCAAGGTGAGGGCTCAAAACTCGCCACGAAATGGACTTTGATAAAAGGCGGCAAAAAGCCAAGCTGTCCTAAAAGTGACCTTATAACCTGGTTCCTGTAAAACCGATTATCGTGACCATGTAAGTCAAAATTATGCAGCAAATTTCAAGATTTGAATTTAAAATGCAATTTTGATGTTCAGATACCAAATACCTATTCCGACCTGATATGTTATAAAACAGACCATTAACTTCATATTTGTTATTGTATTAGTCTAGATATTGACTATTAAACTCTGTCATCAATTTTGGATTGCTGTAAAAGTCATAACTCACATCTCATTTTAATGACTGTTTGTCTAGTAATGTTTACATTTTAAGGTCATTCTTTGGACTTTTCATTCCATAAAAGTGACTGTTACCCCCCAAATTTGGCATATAAATCATAATTTGTTTACTTCTTAAGGTACTTTTGAACATCAAAATTCAAAACTTTCATGTCTAAGCAATAATTTCAGAGTCACTATAATGAGATTTGAAAAGTCCACATTATATGACTGTAACTAAATATTTCCTTTTCAAGTCGTCAATATTATGATATCAGAACAAAGAGAAAGAAGGAGGCAACTTCATATAACCTTTATTGTCAAAATCATGAAATAAAGGCCAATCCAAGAGGATTTAGGTCAAAAGTTTGGCATGAGGTCACAATAATAGCAGTTGGGGTAACACTTTAAGTCTCAACCTTTACTCAAGAGTAAAAACATGACAATCATTAAATTAATAGTCAATAATATTTAAATCAAAATAATGAGCATTTTTTGTTAAAATCTGAAATTAGAACGTAAAAATTATGAGATGAACTGTCAAAATATTTATATTGGGAGTCAAATTTTTGAGCTTTAAAGGTATAAACTAAGCCGTAAAACCTTATCTAAATCTAACTCTATCTCTAAGGTATAATAGCCATGCATGATATTCCTGTAAAATGTTATATCTTCCCGCGAAATTACTAAATATGACACAGTCAGATTTCTTTAACAAAGTGGCGTGTTATACATCGTTGAACTCATTTGACCTTGAAAGGCTTCAAAATCATATTGGTGGCTAAAAACTGATATGTCCCCTTTTGAGTTCTTACCGAAGGCGTGAGGAGTATGCTATCGCGCTGGCAAATGTATGTATAAGTGTGTTTGTATCTGTGACTTTTAATATAAAAGAAGACACGTTTTCAAGGAGTACACCGGTAAAGGACATGAAATTAGCCAAGCTTTCGCCAGAAGTGGCATAGTGATTCTCCGCGACAGACGAAGTTTATTTGACTTCTGGTATGTTGCGCCAAAGTCCAACCCTGCCGAACTGATTGAAATAGTGCCATGAAATTTATACAACAATTTAATAAACCAGCTAATAATAATGTATAAAATGCAGTATAAGATGACAATGGCGCCAGCAATTTATTTGAGACTGTAAGTAGGCGTTTCCCTGACTAAACGGAAGCATCGCCACTGCCTCAATAAATGTGAAAGACTTGCAAATAACTGAAAACAAGGCAAGGTGGAATTATTATATCAAATTTTGACCTTATACTTTCTCTGTCTACTGGTAACAATAGTTATTTAACCTGTGACCTTTTAATGAGCCTAGCTGAATCGAGTAGTTAAGTTGAAATGTTTCACAAAGCGATAGCGTAACACCTTGTAACATCCACAAATGTTTCCACAGGACATAACGTAAAGTTCCTCAAGGAAAAACTATAGTCATTTCGTGAACAAAATTGCTTATTTCATAGTAATATGATATAATTCTGCTGCGAAGAATTATTCATGTAATCTGTTTAAAATGTTGGTTGTTTCTTAATGAAATTAAAGAAAACGTAACACTAAGGCTACATCGGTAGTGTTCTATAATGATCTCAACGAACAAATGCCATTGGCTAATCTTTACGTGTCTAAGCCTAGGTTTAGAAATTTGTTTTAGTCTCAGCGGACATCCTTCTGAGTAAACTTAGCCACATGTGCCGTTTCCCTTTCTTACTGCAGTGTTGTCGAACTTTATAAGTCAAATCCAAAAATTATTTCTTCACCCTTTAGAGGAAAATATACACAGTCACACCAAAAGAATTTGTTTATCCAAGTATCTAATCCCGTGTGTGGTTTTTTAATCAGGTGACAATATTTTTAAATCGACATCTTAAATTCCTCGTGTAAAGTTGCACATGATATATTTATATTTTAAAACATTGTCAACGGTACTGGTGACCAAAATAGGACCATTTGTTGACGATTTTGCTGATATTCCCAAGTCAGGTAGAGAAGATTGCTTATTCCGTTTGTAGTAGTAAAAATGTTTGTACAACCATGCAGCTTATTTTGAAGCATGCCTTGTGAGCAAAGGCGCTTCGAGTTTCTGTCTGTTTTGTCCCCATATTCACATAGTGATAAACATTTTAAGCAGGATCCAGTGAAGCCCTGTGAGTCTCTTCTAAATGAACTCCAAATAAGATCGCATGTTGTCCATTGGTCAAAATGAAATAAGTGCTCCCGATTCCTCACCAACACTCACAACAAGTGTTAAAATGTGTCAGATCTCCTCGAAGCTGTATTTTGTTAGCTTTCATCGACTAAAACAGAAAGAAAATACAGGAATTTTGTGAATTCTTCCAGTTTTCATTAACACAGCTTCATTTCTTTCTATGCCTCGTATCTCATTCATACAGACGATATTTAAAGGGAAAAGCAGTCTCCCTGATTTGAATTAGTGTACCCCGTCATCCTAATTCAGGAATGGCTCTTATTAATCATGTGACAATATTTTGTCAATTATTTGTTAAATTCAGAAGAATTACTCCTTAGTTTACCTAAAATATTCAATGTTTTACACAGAACAATAATGATAGATATTTGTGAGCGAAACGAGATTGAATGAGATTGGTAAGAGTTAAGATTTTTTGAAAATAAAATTAGAGCGACTGCTCTTTCCCTTTAAGAAATATATGATCACCATTTCATAATGGTAACCAGAGTTAATCCTGTTTATGACACGCACGTATCTTGTTCTTTAAACCTCTTTTGCTTGCGAAACAGATCCAACATTCTCTCATCTCACCACGGTTCTTTAAGCTATTTCTTCATCTCACTCGTTACATGGGAAATATCCCAATCAACGAAAATATGGTCCAGATCGGACATTTATAAGTATTGGCTATTTTGTGCGTAATAATGTTTACCGAACTTACTACACCACTATCGACACAAAGCACGTCGATCCAAAAGTGAGAGATAAATACCAAGACTGGATTTTTGAGGTTGTCATTTTAAATTGATTCCATCAGCCCTGTAGACCTCAAGAACATGAGGCGTTTACCGAGACAGTAGGTGTAGGCCCTACTTATAGGGACCCTTATGAGATACAGCTCTGTGACTAATTTCTTTCTACTGTCTTTCTGGTTTGTGGGATTTGAACGTTTCACATATAGTTCCTGTGAGTAAATATCATAGAAAATGAAAATTATATGGAAGGTAAGGAGATCCTTTGGAGAATCTTTTGGAACTGTTACGCTACATAAAATTTTGTAGAATTGCTACAAAAACATTGTACAATGTCTTTTGGAAGTCTAGAAACTTTAACAGAATGTTCAGAAATATTACATAAAAGGAAACAGGGGTGTCGGAAGGGAAGAAGTAAATGGTAATGGGAATGTATTAAGAATGCATCAAGTAGGTTTTGCAATGATATTACTGGTAAGCTGATGGAATTGTCTTACTGTGGTCTTCTTTGATTAATTTTTGTTCAACCATTAAATTGCTGCTGGTTATTATTACCGTAATTGACCAAATATGACACAGTCTGTTACATGAATTCTATTTGCAATTACATATTATTAAATTGCATGAAAATTTATAATTACAAGCATTTTGTTGGCGCCAGTCTTCCTTTTTCTTCCGCCCTTGCATAGATATTTCTAAGTGTTGTTGCTCTCTTAAACTGACCGTCTCTGATAAAGGAAATGTTTAAGTAATTTTATCCAGTTCTCGTTGTATGTGCTTATGGTTCAAATGACTGTTAAAATGTAATATCTGGAGAGCTTACACATTTGTATCAATCGTATAATATCATGACTAATTACATTCATTAATCCAAAATTCATGTTTGTTCTACAGTGGAAAGACATCAAATTATGTTTTAAATGAAATGTTGTTGCTATTGATATACGTTGTCCTCAGCACATTTACACAGATCGTTAAAGCGTGCATTTTTCAAAATGCGTCCATCATTACTAAAATGGAGTTTAACATAGTTTCTAACAATAGTCTTAGAAAACACCATTTACATATCGTCGCAATTAACTATCATAGTTGTCCGTAATTATAACAATTGATTCTTACCTTCGTGTGTTCCACATCCACTGGTACAGGAAATGTTAGTTGCAAATCATTACATATAAAGAGAAAATTGATATCATAACACTTTCAGTTTGCTGAGTATTCCAAGAATTGTTAGTTGTTACCGGCGCCTGTTTTTCACCGTTATAAAATTTCAGTATTTCAGTCTCAAGTATTAGCTATTCAGTCCATGACAGCTCAGATATTAATTATTATTTTAATGATGCTGCTTAAATTGCTTGTTTACCATTTTTACATATATTATTCATAGATGGGTTTATTTACTTTTCCAGTGGCAATACAAAACATAACGAAACGTGATATATTGAGTTTACCCGTGAAGCTAGTTTAAGAATTAATTTCATCCTCGGATATTTTTCAGTATCTTTACATAAAGTAAACGGTTTTGATGTTTTTGCCTTCAATCCTTATAAACCCATAAAGAGAGCATTTTGGGATTTAACTTACTCTGGCTCATCTGTTTCGATCTGGGTGGATGGAACTGCAATCAAATAATGACTTTTTGAATAGTATATGTTTAAAAGAGGCACAAGTCTGTAAAATCTAGGTTGTAAGAACATTTGAATACAATTATTCATGAACATTTCTTCCTCCCTGCAGTATCAGCTTAATTAAATAACTAACCTTACTAAGCTATAATATCTTGATCATACTGCATCAATGATAATCAGTAAATTTTATGCAATAAAACATACGGCAAATATGATGAAAACATGTATTTACAGTTAAAAACTTACACCTTTGGCAAACCTCAATGATATCATCCAGTTGACACAAGTTTTTCCTTTCATCCGACTTCGCTGCTTAGGGGAGGCTACGAAATTTATGGATTAGTATTTCAATTTATTACTTAAATGTCTGATATTATAGTGAACAGTATATATACTATACTATTTTTTTGTAGTTGGTTTGTTAGCACTTAATAGTTCAGTACCATACGGTAATTTTGCCTCCCCTCGTGGTTAGTCTCGAAATGATGACCAGATGTGTCAAAGTAATGTGTAATTTACGACTAATTTCATATCACTTGTATGTCCCTGGAAAAGTAAATCAAGATGCCAAACATACCACACTTTTGGAGCCGAAAGCCTCTTCGTCTGAACATTCCGTAAGGTGAAAGTTTCCTTCTTCGTTCCATTCCTTTATCTGTAAAATCATTGACGTGATTCATTGTAGCTAATATGCAGTCCAAATGTTTGTTCATTTATCATTTATCATACGTAGTTTTGAGTGGAATCGGACAATGGTACAGACCGTACCGTACCGACCGTTTTAATTCTTCATTTGTTAAATTAAGGAGATAATATCGTAATCTCAATGTAAATTATTGCAACCTAGGTATCCTATTTTATGCATAGCTCTCTTTAATGCTGTGAAATAATATTTTATACTTTTTATCAAATTTATGCAGAGTAACTCCTTCTTTTACCTTACATATATATTCAATGTTTATGTTTGAAAACATTAAAGTTACTTAAAAGTAAAACAAAAGGACATTTGATAAATATACCCGATGTTTCAATATAAATTTGGGCGACTGCTTATTGAGTCCCTTTAACCTTGTTGTGTTACTTATGGTTAAATTCGACACCTTCTACATATACAAAATTTATTGTAAATATTGTTTTTTGAAACCTATGTGGACTAAGTCTACTGGAAGCAAAATGTTTGAACTAGGATAATTTTATTTATTCATTTATTTATTTTTTGTTTTTTATTTTTTTATTTTTATTTTTTGTTTAGAAGTGGGCCGACTTCCTCATCCAAAATCAGTAATACAAAACATCTTAATTGCATGTTGGTAAGGAAACGTGTTAAGGGTTACCGTTAAAACATATTCGGTCAATATCAAGAAATCTAAAAGTTGTTTACATCAAGTTGTCCAATGTATTCTAGTTGATTCAACAAAATGACCTACTTTTAGCTGAATTATTTTTTCGAATTCTGATGACACCGATGAAACAGACAATGAGGAAAATGATGAGTACAGCAGCACCGACTGCAGCAATTAAGTATGTTGAATATGGCTCATCGAGGAAAGCGACCGTTGTGCTTATTTCTGATAAAATTGAAATATCAGTGAATAATATGAGATTCACATAGAAAGTAGAGTGTTACAAAAAGTAATGTAATAAAACCAATCAAAACAGCATAAAATCGTTTTTGTTTCTATGTTAATAGTAATCATTTCAATTGTGTTCATTTCTTGAAATACGACGCCAATTGTTTAATTTTCCCTAATGGTCGGCTTTGTTTTAAATGAAGTTCTAATACAAGTTAAGAACATATGATGTTCCAAAATCATGTGATACTTTCGCATGTATCATGCCATTCTTTTTATGACTTAATGAAGGACACAGATACACGTAACGCAGACAATGACACCAGGGGCGGATGCAAGTTTTGACTAAAGGGATGGTTTTGCGATATAGTTACTATCTGAGCGGAGCTTCACCATGAGTTGGCGCGAAGCGTAAATAGAAAACGTTTGGTCCAGAAGACCCCCATATTGCAGGAAATGGCATTTCCCACGCGTTTCCTAGGCTCTTTGATCCGTATAAACACAAGCTTTCATTGAAATTCCCTGTGTCGGAATTTTATGATAAATGTCCTGTCAGAAAGTTGTCTTCCTTCTTGTGAGAGATGCATACTCTACAGCCCGATAACGATCTTGGGCGTCAGGAGTTCGGAGCATTGAGTCATTTGTTGTGCTCTCTCTAGGCACTCACAGTGACTCACTGAAATTTGCTCGGTTGTGCTCAATAAAGAATATTTGGTTTCTCTTTTTGAAATCTTCTGCAAGTATTTTGGTACTGGGGCCTCAAAATTCACGGTAGGCTTGATCGCATGCATGGGATTTTTGGTTATCTCGTTATCTAAGCGAACGCGACCATCGGTTGGCGCGGCGTGAACCAAGAAAAATTGACCCTTCTCAGACCTTACAATCTATACTTAAGCCATCTTTATGTTTCATGTTTTGTATGTTTGTCATTTCCATGGAAACATTACGTTTCTTTGATACCCTCCCTTGCTGTACTATGCCGTCTAGAGGCACGGAGGAAAATATGCTAAAATACCGCCTACAGGTCACTGGCACTTCCCATGTGCAAGAAACTCCAGGCAACCCACTGCTCTGCATGGAATAATGTTTAAACGTGATCTTGGTCATAACGTACTCTTGGATGAAAAAGGAATATATCTGGTGTAACTGTAGTGGTGACACAGTAGTTACAGTACTGACGTGCTAGCCTAGCGCTAGGTCCCGGGTTTGAGTCCTGACTCAATCACGGTACCCAAGGCTCTCTCACTGTTCCCCAGTAATTAAAGAGGACCCAGGGTATAAGCGAATTATGGATTATAGTACCTTCCAAAACAATGGTAACTTCTTTAGATGTATGATCCCACTGAAAGTCTATTTTCCCTGAACGTCTTTACGTCCAACGGATGTCCAAAGTATAATTGGCCTTCTGGATTTCTGATTATATTAAGTTATTCCAATTCAACGACAACCACTATCATTCAAAACAATATTTGAATTTTCAGTGGGAGTACAAGTAAAAAGCTGGAGTCGTGTTCCCATTTTTTAAAACACAGTATGGCACTACTTGATGCGATTTCACTGACTCTGTAAGGATTTTGAATGAGAGAGAATTGGGACAATAGAAGGAAAAATACGCTTTCAGCAAGTTATTATGGCATGTTAATTGCATTGTTGTAACTGAAAATAACCTTCAAAACATACCGGTGAAAATAAACAATATATTATACAAAATGAAAAAATACTCGAAAATCAAAGGGGGTTTAAACCCCACAAACCCCCTTGGATCCGCCCCTGGATACGTTAACATACCTGCATTCCTTTCAAGTTGAACCCAGGATGAAATATGTCCATCCTTCGAATATTGACTACGGCAAGATAGTAAAATAGGTTGATAGAATGTGATTTGCAGAGTTGTGAAAATTGTTGTTTTTCCCGAATCATCTTCTTCTCTTGAGTATGATTGACTATCGATAATGGAAGACTCGTTGATCCAGTGAAGATCTACCCTACCATCTTTTACAGTTAACGAACAAATAAGGTAGACTGTGTCTTGTAATCTAAAGAAAACAGTACAGTTCGTATTTCCTCCGCACAAATTTATGTGTGGTGTTTGCGTTACTTCAGCTGCAAGACAAATAATGGACTCGGTTGGACTTATTGTTACATATTTCAAAGCTTAATCTACTAGTCTTACCATGTGTGCAGCCACAAAGCAAAAAGTACAGAAAAGTTTCACTTTTTAAAACCGTGATTTTGTTAATAAAATAATAGGCAATTCCAAATAAGGCAGCAGGGTGATTTTTTTTTTCTAACAATTAAATTTTATGTTTCAACGAAAAGAAATATATTACCCCTTCATTCATGAATAATTTGTTTACTTAAAGTTTCAAGCTTCAAATAAGCAACATTCATAACACTTATAATGTGTAATATTTTTGGAGAGAAAGGCTATGGACGGAATTTATTGGTGAAACTCACTGGTTTAATTTATGATAAAGACTGCTTTTTCAAACGTTCAAATTAACGCAATACGAACACCACATTCCCTTTTTATTAATCAAAATAGCTTCAAGTAATCATGTACCAAAATCGCATGAAAGTGTTATCTTTTATACAAGTTAGCTTTCTTACCAAATGGAGATTTAACTTGTATCCATATTGTAGCAACGTTATTGACAAGAGTCTCACGAATTGCTTCTACCACCGCTTCACATGTTATGACGCTTTCATTTCTAACTATGAAGTGGATTTTATTAGAAACATTAAAAGTCCCGTCGTTGTTTGAAAAAGTGTAGTTTTGAGAACCATCTACAGCCATTGAACCAGTTTTCCACAAGAGTTCCACAGCAGGTCTTACTAAAACTGCCAGACATGTAAATGAAACCTCTTCGCCAATGAGTGTTGTAAAGTTGCAATTTCCAGGTCTCCCACAAACATCAATTATGGGGGTAGTGCTCAGTGGTACTGTTAAAATAATACACGGTTACTTATGTTTATAAGAAAGTATTACTCATGAGCATATGAAATTAGTTTCTTGTCTGTCCTAAGTTCACAAAGGAAATTCGATCGTCTTATCGTGTTTCTTAATTACAATTCTCTAGTAGAAACATGGGTAGATTAACTTTTAGTTTGTTTGATGGAAAACGTATTTCAGATTTACATCGCTATGGAAATTTAATTGAGCAGTTAGTAACTATGCGATGTTTGACAACCAAGTCGGAAATGGTGTCAAAACTACTACAAAAAGTATCTGCTAACCTTTCATTGGTTAGTTAAGAAACAAATATTGCTCACAGTTACAATTTTCCTCTGGATAACACAATTGTCATGCATGTACATGCTGGAAACATAATTTAGTGACATCTATAGTCGGCGGAGTGTTTTCGTTTACGTTCTGCTTCTCTAACAATTTTGTAATGTATGTGACTCATCAGCTTGTTCAATTTGAAACTAAAATGGTTTGTATCAGCTTTCTTGTTCCAACTTGATAGTTTGCTTTTATAATAATTTGCATAAAATAGTAATGAATCAATGAGGCAGATGTCAAAATTTTTGCTCATAATAGTACGATTTTGGGCACACCTGTTACCGTCAACTTGATGTTGCTAACAGAGTACGGCGAAGTTAGTAGCTCACAAAAGTAGTTGCCATCATCATCTAGTGATAGGTTCTTTACCTTTAGAGTTCCATCCTTTACGTTTAAAATATACTTGTCATTTTTAGAGTACGGCCCTCCTACATTTCCCAGTATTGAGTCAATCAGTAATTCACTTGAGGAAAGAGTCGGTCCTTTTTTCCATTGTAACGACAAATCTTGTGAAAATTCTTTCAGTACACTCGCACACCTCAAAGAAACATTGTCATTAATTTTTGAATGCACTTGGAGAGAAGCGTTGACTGTCATAAGATAAAAGAAAACTAGTATTATATGGGAGCCAATCACATTGCAGCTAATTAAAAGAGGCCTTTCCGAATCAGCAGACTACTTGTGTATGCACAGTAAGCCTTCAAATATAGAAACAGAGAGAGCGTTAAATCTTGGTATGAAAACATACAAATGGGATTTACATGTCTAGTCTCTACTTATGCAAAATATCTATGATTGGCTTATATCTTTAACAACGCCCAACACCTACCTAATCATAGTAAGGGGACGAATTTAGCCTTTGGATTTAACCGTTGAATTCCCTTGAGTTTCAATTCTAAAAATTATGCTACGTATACGGATCGTTACCATTTAAAAGTCAGTGTTTCATGGTAATACTCCATCCTACCTATTGAGATCTAACTAGAACAACCAGAACGTCAATGTGCTTTTATAATTTTCTTAGTGCTTAAAGTATTGTCCAGTGTCAGCAGATCTACTCACCAATACGAGATATAGTTATCAGTGATAAAGTCGTGCACATCATCCATTTCAGTACAATCAACATACTGATTTTAGAAGTTAAAAAACGTCTTTTCTAAATATAACCTGACGAAAAATAAGTGAAAAATTAATGAGTTGTTTTCACAATTCAAAGACGAGGCATGGTCTTGCTACACTATTAATGTCTTCTCCATTAGGTGATATTCGTATACAAAATCAAATGACAGAAAAGTACGTGTATGAATGTCAGATTGATTAATCTAAATAAACCTACCTAGTCGGCAATCCTCCAGATGTCTTCAGACTTACAATCTTCCTGAAAGTATCTGTCAACAGTTTTAAAATTAAAAAACGTTTAACCTACTTCGTAGTTCAAAACTTTAATGTCTATTGCGAAAATAGTTTGTTACAAGGTGCACATACATTTACAACACAACAGATGCTTATGTTAAGGCTCTACATACTCACTTAGAGCTCACATCAACATGCATAAGAACATTCACAGAGTATAAAGTGTAAAGGTTCCCTTTTTGTGTGTACGTCAATTGCATGTGGTCAAATTCCAAAGTCTTTGTAGACGAATGCTTCATAAAGATTTATTAGGGCAATAAGTATATATTCTTGTTTCGATTTATTCCAGCTAAAGAACTTGATATAACGTTAACTTGATTCAATATTGACATTTAAATATTGTGATTCTGTAGAGCACAACAATAAAACAGAGGTGACTTGCACGTAACTTGAGAGGGAAATATTTCGCGACTTGAATTAGAAGAGCATAACAATATCATGACATCCTATTGATATTTTTCGTAAGAAAATACATCTGCCCATAAGCCCAAGAGGCGAAGGGGGTAGGGATAACCTCTCATGCTAGCAAAATATTTTCTAATGTGAGACAAAGATGCATGAAACTTTAAGACAGAAGTGCTCACCCCATCCCTCTTCCCTCTTCTTAAATTGGTAGTTTTCACTTACGGTTATGCCATTACTTATCCCATCATAACCTAGCTACTAAGTTTTCATGAGTTAAATGAAAATTAAAGATTTCCTTTTAGACGTTTTCCGAAAGAAATTGGACATTTAAAAATAATACGTTCATTAGTCAGTTAACATGCAACGTAGGCATTCTGCAAAAATACAATTCTGTACAAAATACATCAGTTTAACTACTTCAATGAAATCCTTAGTGTCCCGAGGTGCATGGAATATCTTCTTGGTTCAAAAATGCGATAAAATCTGTTTTTAGGCTGCCCTTATAAACAAGAGGGATAATAAACTTAATTATAATTTTTTTCAGAGTGAAGATGGAAATACCGTAATGGTGAACAAGCAGTATGGTGGCTTTAATTGCAGTAGTAAAAGAAACATTGGACAAACTACTGTTAGAAGTAGTCTGGGATAATGTAAACAAATGTCAATAAACAAATCTTTGATCAGGTGAGAGTAACGTATTCCCAAAGCAAAAACAATATCCACGTTTGTCATATCCTGAAAAAACATGTCCATCTACACTAGAATGTGATTTTTTAGATAATCGTTTTCTTGAAACAGTCTTAGCTCTGTCGAATGCATAATGAAGCTTTTCCGTGTGTTAGTACGTTAACGTAAAAACAGTGCTAGAAGTCTTCCATTAACTTACATACTAATTTGCAAAAGTAAATGGGCCTCTAAAACATTTTGAAGTTTTCAAGTTTTCAATGATAACTTGGCCATTAATGGCATTTTCAACTGACTATACCACCACTATGAATGTTTTTGCCAGGGGCGTTCAAAGATGTTTCTTTACCAGGCCTTTTTACTCACTCAAATCATAATATACTGCCGCCAGATTCTTATCCCATAATTTTCTCACAATTGCATCAATTGACATTATTTTGGCACCACTGATACTCCATGTAGTCTACTTTTATATAAAAATTAGCGAAAACACCTATTCTATTAAGTAGCATATCGTAAACGTACCAATGTCTCCTTCTTTTATTTGAAAAGGTGAACAAATGGAAGCAAACTAGACACAAGTAAAAATGGGAGCGTGCTACCTGAAGTTGTTTAAGTACGTACACGAACTCTTGTCTACAAAAGAGAAAGGAGTATCCACATAAGTTGAACTTACGTACGTTTCAAGAATCTTTAAATCATTATTACTTAGTGTGCAGATCACGTTTCTCTCACTTGTAATCAGTTTCCCTGCAGTTTCAATCAGTTTCCTAAAGTTCTAATCAATTTCTTCTAAATGTGATATTTTCTTGGATGAGGTTCAGTTTATCTTTCAATTACTTAACCTGTTGTGAGTGTATCCATATATGTTCATAGTGATTTAAAAGACAGAATGATCACCACTTTTTGGTGTGAAAAAGGACTGTTTTATAGGAAAAAGTAAAGTTTATTAACAGCATTTTCTGAAGTTGCAAAGTTCTTAGAATCAAATGCGATAGCAGGAGAAAATTCCAGCGCATCCCTGATATAACGCCAGAAGATTTGTACTGTTATTTACAGTTCTGAAATGGCGATTACTAATGTACAATGTTGGAGTCAACAAAGTTTACCCGTATCAACAGGTGACTCATATGAATTTAACAGGTTGCGGTTGTTTACTGTTGATGTGTACATATTGGAACCTCAATGTAAAATGTTGATACTGTTTTCCAGTTACCCGTTCTATGTGTTCAAACCTCTTTACGCATGTGTAAACATTTTCATCACGTTTTAACAGGATTTTTTTTTTCCTGTGGTTGTGCAAACTTAGATTCCTAGAACCTAAAGTGGGCTTTATAAGTTCAAATCCTAGTTTCGCTTTTGTGTTGTAATACAATGCTTTCAGTGGTGTACTGTTTATAGAACTTTGTTTTCCTTATAAAAATCATAGCATTTTATCTACACTAACACCTGCCGTCTTACGTGAATTTGATACCTTTTGCTATACTGTCTTTGTTCTGTCACAGTATTAACTTTGTTCCAGACTTTTGCATGAAAGTAAAAGTTCCTGTTTTGCTAACCACCCAGGTACGTACCTGTGCTCATATCTTCCTTCAATAGTGTCCAGACTTGAAATGCAGTTGTAAACTGTTTAGAGTTCATCACTCATTTAATAAAATTGGCATCCTAACAAAAAATTTCATTAATTACAAATGTTAGTTAAAGTAATTAGTCATTTGTGTGCAGAACAAAAAGATTATGAAGTGTTGCATGGCAGGTATTTGTTTATGATTAACCACAACTGTTATTGCAAAGGCCAATACTAAGAGACTACTTTCAAAACTAACAGCGGAGGGATATAAACCTCTCACAAATCTTTAAAAGACAACACGTAAATCCTGTCATTAGAGGATAACTTTACACATTAAAAATACCTAGGACGGAAAATAACCCAGTTACAATGAGAGCTTATCTACAAATGTTTCTTCAGCAAATTGTGACATCAGCTTCTATTCTTTGTCATGGTAAGAGTATCTCATTCCTTTACTTCATGATAAAATAATTTTTAAGGTAAACAGATCAATGACTGTATAAAATGGTTTAGATTATCTTTAACACACAATATCATCTCCAGCATATAAACAATTCACAACTTTAGCAAAACAACATAAATAACCACTTTCATTAGAGTAATGCTATTTCATTTTAGTAAATTTGAAGCTTGTTTTCATATGTTTATAAAGTAGATGGATGTTTCAGATTTTCCAACTAGTATGATATTAGTTGACTCTGATCAATCAAAAACTTGTGGGTACTAGAAGGGCATTGTAAATTGCAACTTCTTTTGGTACGTCAAAGGATATGGTAAGCTTTTATAGTTTGCTTTTTGGTTGTCATGATGCAACCCATATCAAGCTAGGTCTGCGCTTTCAGACCTCTGGTTTAGTACAATCTTCGTTTCGTAGAGATAGGGCACAAATTTAAATCCAGTATCCAAAGCTACATCTTTTTAAAGACATACAATCTTAGGACCTATCCCCATTGACCACTTAAAATGTTCTTTTTACTAACTTTCAAGTAGTTTGCTCATGTGCAAATCAAGTAACTGTACTTATTGGACAAGACGCTGTCCTTCCCTGCAACTTCAGAGTTACGGATGGAACAGGGATTAGATCCGTTTCCTGGAGCAAACATGGAATTCAGGAAATTTTCCACGACAGAGAAGCCTTTGATTCTGGTAGCAAATACAACGTGACTGTAAATGAATCATACTCTTCCAAATTGACGATCTTTAGCGTTAGCGAAGAGGATACCGGGAATTATTCGTGCATATATTTCAATCCATACAGGCAGGCAGAAATCGTCACACTGAAAGTAATTGGTAAGAAGCTTTCTCATAACCAGATTGTTCTACTAGCAGGGTCGCTTCCCATTCGAATGGAGCTCGAATTAGAAATTCTAGCATTGAATAAACTTATGAATGTAAAAGTATCCTGGGTTGAGGTGTTATACAGGAGGTCAGGTTGGTCAGTCAAAAGTGCTTGCTACCTGGTGCAGTGTTTTGCCAAGTTAGAAGTAATTTTACATCCTAGAGTTGTCGTAAGCGTCACATTTTTTAAGCAAGAGCTCGTCTGGCCCCCTAGACCATTTTAATCGTTACTGCTCTGAATCATGCTGATTGCATGCCTTAACATTTATTATCCTGCTTTCCCGTCTTCGTTAATAATGTAAACTTTCAGCTAAGAAAAGAGTAAAAAATCAGTGGGACAATATCCATACTGTGTAACACCCATCTACCTACTTGATGTACCTCTATATCTCTGAATGTGACAATGTCTGTTGTGACAAAATATCTGAAACACGTATACCATAGGTTACGATAAACCTCAGAAACGTATAGTATGAACTTTCTTGTGACCGGCCTAAATATAGCTAATTCTGAAATTCAAGACAGTGTCTACTTTTTGTATCAAATTCTCAGATTTAAACTAAGTCAAAAAGATAAAGGGGTTAACTTACATAAATGGATCCACATCAGTCCTACCTTATGTTGTACATTTATGGATAAAATGCACATGGCTCCCAAAAGATATAATTTAAGTTTGACTGGTGGAAGGATAGAAAATTTATATGGAGTTTCATTACCTGCAAAGTAGAAATTCAAGTGAGTTGAATCGTCATTTTTCCTACGTGATTACCATCATCTCACAACATCAATATGTATTAACTGGTGTAATATCAGTGGATGAAATCATACTCACAAGTTAATATGTTCATTTATCACATTTGGTGCATTTATTTTATGGCTAGATATTTCTGCTGTCAAATAAGAGATGCCTTTATCATTATGATAAAGTATGTATTTTACGTTCAATAGCATACTCCCTGTTTGCTTACTGAAACAAAAATAACCACTTCATTTAAGAATACGCCCTTTGATACCACTACCGTCGTTACTGCCTGGGGTATTTCAACATTCTCTTGCGCAATAGTCAAGATTACATTTCCGGGAAGTGACCTTCAAATGTGATCTGAATGCCACTGAAATCTTGGTGACGGCAGTCTGACTAAAAGGCGAATTCTCATACATTTGAAATGACATAGGTGTACTTTCTTTCGTGAAACATATTACATCATGAATATTAAAGCTTTAAGAAGTGGAGAAATTGAACCTTAAACCCTAATGATTTCAATATTTTCAAGAAATTTTAAGTTGGAGTGTGTTACATTTGCACTGTAGGATAAGATTAAAACGGAGGACCACATTATAAAATAATCCCAAGGGGTGGCATCTATCACTGTTACTAGGAGATGGTTGTAATCAAGTAGCTAGCAATTTCTTTTCTTTTGGGTTGGTTCCGGAAATAATTACTCCATTTATTGAGCTTTGAAAAAGCATTGATGCGTTGGAACGCTTTTATTGCTATTTGTAGATGGATCAATTGGTGCAAACAGTAATAACTTTAGAGAGAAAGAAAGGGTTACATTTTGGTGCATAGTGCATGGAACAAATCAGCGCAATAGCATCAGATGGATGCTAGGTCATCGCAACATCACAGAAAACACAACTGAAAAATTTACAGGCAACGCATTGAACAGCACCTTACGAATTCAACTAACATGGAAAACAAACAACCAGCTATTGTGTTGTATGTTTAAAAGCCATGTTTTATCCAGGGTTGCTCTCAATGTGAATTGTAAGTTTCGCTTTCTGTTTCTCAAACAATGATTAAAATTGCAGTGGCTTCAGTGCAAAGTGAAAGTTTTTCATAATATGATGTGCTGTGCGTTTGTAAATACTTAGGAAGTAGATATGCATTTTATTATGCTAAGAAGGCCATTTCACAAACATGTTAAAAATCGGTAGTAACAGATCTGCTCCCTCAAATGAGATACTTTGACCCTCTGCTTGTTCTACTTACACATTTCTGGAGAATGCAATTTATGCAATTTTTCATACCAAATATCTTTGTTGAATATAAGCAAATCGGCTGTCTAGTGTCAGTTTAACAAAAACTGATGATTTATCAATTTTTATTATAAAAAGTTAGTTATTATAATGAAGTACATTTGTTATCAGTATTAAACCCTTTTGTCTCTTTTTGTATACTTATACAAACTTTGACTCACTATAAATGTAGTTTTTATGATACCTGAAGGAAGTATAATTTGTGAGACATAGTTTTTGCTTGAATCAACTATTAGATCGACCTCGTATTCTCCAAACCAAGGTAGAAAAAACTGTTGAAGAACTCAGTTCTTTTAATATTTCGTGTGTCGTCAGTGCAAACCCCGAGGTTCCTGGAATGGTTTCGTGGGAAAGGAAGTATTTTCACCAATGGAAGTACGTCGGTACCAGCGCCTTGCAATATAAAATCACTGACGATGTTTCTGCGTGGAATTTGATGACAAGCTCAATCGTCATGATACAAAAATACAGATGCAAAGCTTTTAACGGTATTGGCAAAGCTGTGAATAGTAATGAAATTATTATTTACGTGAAAGGTAATAAAAATCTAGTTTTCTAAAACATAATGATTTTCACAATGTGTCATTCTACCTTTTAGAACTGGAAGTCATGCTGAATACTTCGAAGTTTTAAGCAAAATCATACTTTTGATAATGGGGAATCAGATGTACTTTTCTCTGACATAACTACTTATGTCTACCTATTCGGTCCATACCGACATTATGGTAATTCAGGGGTCCACATGATATGTAAAAGTAACAAGACCAAATTAACAATAGCTAACAATAGAAATGATGTAGATTATGATGTCACTCACATTTGTATCTTGTATTTATAACACTTGAAGCCACTTTTGTAAGCATCTGTGACTATGATAAAAAATGTTTATACTGTTGATAATAGTGTTTGAGATGAAGTTTTGGGACTCCAGGTTTTGTGTTCATTTACAGATATAATAATCGAAGATAAAAAGCAGACATATTTAGAACATCACGAAACATTTGTTAAATGTTCAACTACCAAGGAGATGACTAATTCTGTGGCAATCAGGTGGTATTTGGACGACAAACATGATCTAACAGACAATTCAACTCAAGACTTAGCCCAAAATTTTGATGGCAAAACTAGGTTGCAAAGTACTCTTATCTTCTATCCTTCAAGGCAGGATAATTTAAGAAACCTTACTTGCAAAGCTGGTGATGGCTTTAATTTAATGGATACAATTCTATTGAACATTACATGTAAGGAATATTATACTCCCTGAATTTCCAAAGTTACAAAGATGACTCTTATCTAAGTTACAAATATAAATATAAAAATGTTTCTACTTTATATTGGAAATTTACAGGTTAAATTTATGGAAAGAAACAAAACACTGTTTGTATTACATAACCTTCCGAAAAACCTCCCAGCATTTTCCATTTCCATTCAAATAGATTGCCCAGAAGATGTCAAACTTGATTGCACTGTCGTCAATAGCAGGAGCTCCCTAAACTCCCTCACGGCTAGATGTGAAAGTGGTCTAAGTAATCCTGCTGCAAGATTAATACTTAAAATGGGTGATACATCTCTCACATCACATTTGCCACCGGTGCGTAAATCTACGCAAATGGAAGGAGTTCATGGATTCACAACAGCAATTACTTACCAACATTCGAAAAATGATGAAATTAAAGATTTGGCATGTTGTGCTGAGCTACCAATGTGCGAACCTGTTTGTTCCATGACAAAATGTAACACCAAAAGTAAGTCGTTAAAAAGTATCTTGTATTATACTCTTATTCCATCATGATAGAAAAACTACGCATTGTTGTCCAGACAGTTAACGATAGCTTATTCAAACAGTTTATGTTATCCAACACACTAATGGTCGCCTAGTAACACCATTTGTTTAGGACATGAAGATTCATTAACACATATTTTAACAACGCTTCATACTAAATGTTTTTCCATAAACATTCACATTTGGAAGGGACGTTTCTCAAATATAGCTAGTAATGTTCCAAGAGCAATAGGCAGTCCTACATGGACATTACTTGACAGACATATCTTTTTTATTTTTCAGCTTTGGCAGATAATCAATATTCTAAAATCTTGTCGATGGGATTATTGGGAGCTACCTTGCTTGTTGCTATAGTGTTCTGTGTTTGCTGTTTCGTTTACTGCAGTCATAAGAAAACTGCAAGTAAGTAGGCTGAAGTACCCTCGGCTTAAAGTACCGTATTACCGATTTTGTTCCCATATTTGTGACGTATAATTGATGACATATACCTGTGTAGTTTTCCATTTCCTTCAGAGGGATGGAGTACTTACTTTGAAATATAAGTCTAATATGATATATGTATAAATAATATTCGTTTTATATTTCAAGTAATATCCTGACATATTCCAATGTTGGTTAATGTACATTTTGAGCGAAAGATTTATTAGAGCTAATGCGAAGTGACTGAGAGTAAAAGTTTAACAACCACTAATTGATTTAACTGTTTTAAAACTACAGATTTAAGCTCATCCATCACACACGTGGATACGATTCCTATAAGGTTTGCAATTTATCAAATATTGTGGAAGAACCAAATTATATATCATGTAAAATTATAACTAATAATACAAAAAGCTGGGACTTTTGATCGTATATAACTGTAAATATTCAACTATACCATTGTAAAATAGTACTTTAATATCAGATACATAATACTTTCAAACTTAAACTTGAGGTAATTAAGTCGTATGTAAGATCATATCAGAGGTAAAGCTGGGTTCCAAGCGGCAACCCTAAATGATATCCTTGATGACAAATAAGTTCGAACATTTAAAGTATTTAGGGCTAATATAGGAGTCAAAATGACATGCTAGTATATTATATCTAGAGTGTCTATGGTAACTTAGCGATTCTTTCCAGCACCAGACTTTCGTCTGTTGGGTTTAACATTTCTTTTGCAATAAAGAAGTTTATTCAAAATATGAAATCTAAATACAAGTACCTTCATTACTGCCTTACCCTGTTTCTTTTTACAATTCAGATCTATTCAGAATGGTCCTAACCAAAACCAGGAGGTCCCCTATGAGTCAGTGGACGAACGAATAAATGAAAGAGGTATTCGCTATCAATATATTGGCTGATCTTAATTTTTCAAAAAGCCAAGGATTGATAAAATGAAGCTTAGAACAACCCTTGATTAAATTACGAACGACGTATTTATTTTTAACTGGTTTTAACCATATGAACAGTTCCACAAATGAATACATAATTTTCCATTACATTTTGTGTCAACGGATAAGACGATGATTTACTTTATCTTGACATATTTTCTTACATGTTGTCTTTGGCAGTTTCACGTGGCTCATGTGTGGAAGCTCGGTAATTATTCCTACTTTAATTCTGATTGGAAGGGTGGGTTAGAAGGTGTCTTTTCACTTTTCTCAAATTTACTGCTTTACATTGCTTTAAAATGAAAAAGCATTAAGGATAATATTGTTGTTAACTAAATTCGGTAAGGTACATTTCATTTCACTTTATCATTAACATTTTAAAGTTGCAGTGCCCTGCCACCCATTCCTACGGATTCGAGTCTTGTCGACAGATTTGAAGGTAAGATGTTACCCCTGGGTAAGATGGTGTCAAAGAGGCGTAAGGGTAAGATGGTGTCAAAGAGGCGTAAAATCATAACCAAAAAAGCTGAAATTCTTTTCAAACAGACAGAGAATAGACGAGTTGGGAAATTAGATTTTGCTGTACCATTGTAGTACCACAGATAAAGGCCACGGAAGATTGCTCACGGATACGAAGGCTTCGAGCAATTTTGCTTTTGTCTTTTACAATTTACAGTCATATTGTCCAACCTTTTCCGTCCAAGTTAAAAAAATTAACTTCAAAAAGAACCTTTCCTCTAAAGAAAATTCCCTTTGACCCTGACTGATGATTTAGACTGGAAAATTGTGTGATTAACACAAAATATCTGTCTTGCACATGCAATCTCTGTTGTGGTATACTTTCCTTCCCAGCATGCATTGTGCATCGAAGTTTTCCAACTCGTCTATTACAACTATCGATATTGCCAAATTTTTGTGGTACATGATTTGCGTTTTCAAAAGTCACGTGATGGGTTTTGATATGTGTTGCTAAACTAATAAAAGATTACAAGAATTAAGTCAAGTCTTGATGTATTATTTTACGCTTTTCATTTAAAGTTTTTTGCTCCGCTTCACATAGAGGAATGATAATAATGTGAAGTCAACGAAAGCTATGCTGGTCATTTAAAAGGGCTTAAAACATCTGTTTAATTTTCAATTTACTAGATATGAATGCCGATACATTTGAGGAATCAGTTTGCAAAAAAGATTCAAAGAGGTAAAGATTCATCTTATCTTGACATTGTTGTAAAATTACAATGTAACATTTTTAAGGAAATCATGTTTATCACTTGCGTTGCGACATCATTTGAGAAGCTTGGAATTAAATCAAATCAGGTTTACCTTATCAATTGGGGTAGATAAATCGATTGTGAAGAACAAAGTAATGTTCACTAATATGTACGTTTAACTATTCTTCCCTTCAGCAATAATCTAGACACATCAGTTTACTCTGGTGTATCATCAGGACCTTATTTACCAATGAGAGGTAGAATTTATTCTCTGACCTTGGAACCATTTGTGGAAGGATAAATATTATTAAATACTTTGTCAGCAACTTTTAAACGTCTTAACCGATCAAGGCAACATCCTGGAAAAAGTTAAAGTAGATCCATCAACGCAGAACAAAGCTAAATAAACTCAAATGAACGTTTATATCTTAGACATATTACAGAAAAGAGCATATGTTTAAGTCATCTGTTTTGTAATTGTATGGGCTAAAATTTCTTTCAAGAATTGGAACATAATGCATATAATATAAGAGGGTGCAGATATTATGTCAAACCTTAGACGTAACGAAAGTTTCAAAATGTTTGTTGATTTCTTCGAAATTCACTTTTGATTACCATCTTTGTAATAAACAGTTTAATGCACTCTTATAAGGGTACCATAAATATACATACACAATACGTAGTCATGTCTTTTGATGGAATCTCTTTGTGTAAATATAAAGTAATATTTGTATTCTATAGTTTTCCTTCTGCGTATGTAACATAATCTACGTAAAGGTACAAATGAAATATGCAAAGAGATAGTTATTAAATTTCTATCATGTAGAATGTGTCTTAAAATTAAGTGCTTGGGTTTATTACGATATTTTACGTTCAAAAAATTTTCAAATGCTTTTACTTGTCTTTATTCACATATAGCTACTAATATGCTACATACGCGTTTTTTTACATAAAATATTTTAACATCCACTCACGAAATGTTATAAATACACTGGCCAAGTAGCGTGTTAAAAGATGGGGGCCAGGAACACATCCCTGCCGTCTCCCTAGCCAGTCGCGGGAGATCACTTAGTCGTGGGATATATAGTAAAGGGGAAGACAGAGAGAGATGGGAAAGGACATAGAGGGATTGAAGGGACAACAGAAGTACCCAAAGTGTAGAATTATCAAACCGAGTCATATAGATTTGTAGTAACTAATACAGCACTGTGCAAGCAAAGTTTATCGTCCCCGCCGGTGTTAACAGTCTATGTCAACTTAGGTAGGATTCAGGCGTTAAACAAAGCATGAATGTGGTAAAAAATTTGAAAGGATGATTGACAGTACGTTGTTATTTATTATGGTATGTTTACGATGCCAAATATCTTTCATAAAACAGTTTTGTGCATAAAAATCTTCTTGACGAATTTATTTCTCCGTTTGTGTCCCTGACTTTGCTGGCGTCCTCTAATTTGTGCCTCACCCATCGGCGTCAGAGCGATTTTTTAAGTGGTGCTGCCGAAATTGGGTGTGGGGGTGACTTTTATGTTGAAGGGTCTAAGGTGAGGGGTGTCCCCCTCCCCTTTGAGAAATGTTTGAATTATTACGTGCATTCTGGCGCTATATTTGTCAAATTTTGAAGTAACTCACTACATGGCGCCCTCACAGTAACACTGTAGTTTTTTTTTTTTTTTTCATTTTTTAATATTATTATTTTTTTTTAATATTCACTTAAAAGTGGTACGGCAGATGCCGTATCTGCTGTTGCGGTTTCGACGCCTCTGGCCTAACCTTAGTGTACAACGCTTTGATTCCAGCGTCGGCTCTCGGAGTAAACAATTTCATGGAACAACAAGTAGAGTTCTTTATAGTACAGATGTAGTAAAATAAACATCTCTGAACACACTCTGCAGAGTCTAGGTAGACTTAAGATGGTAGTGGCAAGAAATCTAAGGTGCCGTTTCCTACAATCTTGAGAGTTGAGGATGTCAGATTTTCTCCTGGCAGCTGGTGATGACAGCCTTGTAGGCCACAGGGATTAAATAATGTGTTTAAAGTTGTTTTTTGCATTACGGCATGTCTTCAAAACTTTTAGTTTGGAAAACAGACAACTTCCGTTCCGACTGAAATTTTCAGACGTGTGTCTCTTTATAGCACGGGATAGTCTTCATCACCGTAGTCGACTAAGAAAGAAAAGTCAGTAGTTTAGGGCTCCTGTATCATCAATATTAATACTCTTCAAAACCCTAAGCTGATCTTTCGTGAAGATTCGCAATCAATACTTTTTATTACTTCAATCCACTTGAAAACTCGATAAAATTATATCATGCTCCCCAACACAAAGCAACATTACTACCTTACATATGTGTACTGTTATTTATCAACTACGAAATGCTCTGGAATTTCCTATCGAGGGATTTCATGTGACGTCACGCGCAATGGATTCCCAGGCGCTGAAGGGCAAAGCACACACGCAGTAAGCGTATTTGCAGCACACGCGCACGGTATAACCGTATAACCGTATATATGCCCGTCAAAACCAAAGAGACGCGCGATCTTGCCCTTCAAAATTGCGTCTAGCTGGTTAACATGTCACGTGACTGAATTCCCTCTATAGACTTTATGCATATGATGTCACAATGGAGAAAGTGCTCTCTCTCTCTTTAGGAGGAATTTGAGGAAAGTGGCGGAAAAGCGAGTATCATTGCAAGTTACACCAATAAATGCAGGCAGCTGATATGTTAACCAATCGTATACGCGCGTAAGTCTACTACACACTTTAGGCGAAATCCACACTGTTCGTGCACGTGTGCTTCATTGTTTTCACCCAAAATGTCGTCAGTGTGATGTCAATGCATAAGGTCTATTGAGGGGTTTCACAACGTCACGTGATCGAGCGTCTCTTTGGTCCTGAAGGGCAAGATTGCTCGTCTCTAGTGTTTTTGAAGGGTACGCGTCTTTGTGTCACAGTAGTATCTATGGTTATGCCGTGAGCGTGTGCTGTAAATGCGCTTACTACGTGTGTTTTGCCCTTCAGTGCCTGAGAATTCCACTCGCGTGACGTCACACAAAATCCCTCTATACGTATGCAACCAATATAACACTTTGATATTTTCTTACCAGCATCTTGTCGTACTAATATTCTGGTGCCCCTGTTCCTCTGTAGGTCTAGGTCTGGTTTGTTCAAAATTTCTGAGTAGGTAAAAAATGTTTTTTGCATTTTGTTACACGACTGTTACTTTTTATGGGTGCATGGTAAATTCTATGGTCAATTAAGTATTCTGGGGAGTATAGCGATTGTTAAACTTACTTATCTACAACTTCTTTCAACAGTCGGTTGTAATTATTTATAAAGGAAAGTAGACTGGGGTGAACGGGCTGAATCTAAGAATAAAAGAGCTGCTGGGTCATTCCTCTTATCATGAAACAATGTATTAAAAGCCTTGTTCCCTCCAACTCATACGGTTACAATTCCCCCTACAGAGTATACTCATAGCTTCCCCTCCAATTACAAAACACATTAGTGTCTCAAATTTACTAGCAGTTGACCTGTTGACACAGACAAGCCTATATACTGTGCAATGACGTGAGCCACACTGCATAAATTTAGCATTGATCTGCAAATCTTCGTTGAACTATCAGAACAACTCACATTTGAAGGCATAAGTAGAATCTGCCCATCAAATCTGGCAATGAGGTGAAGTCACAATTTAGCCTGACTTATTTAAACTGTAAAAAAGTGATTTCACTCCATTGAAATGGTAGTAAGTTACTGTTCAACTGAAACCGTAAACGTTATCATATACCTTTAAAAACCTCATCTTCTCCCTCTCTATCTTCTTTGATGATGGGAAGATTTTCTTGTGTTCTGAAAGGCGTTGAAAGTTTTCTATCCTCTAGAAAAGCATCATCTTTTCCTGATGTAAAAGTACTTCTATATTTATTAGAAGGACATGCTTTTTCGTCTTTAGGAAAGTCTGACTGTTCACGATTGGTAATAAGTTCATCATTCTCATCTGAACACTGAGTCAAGTCTCCATTTTTGTCCTTGGAGAGGTTTTCTTCAGTTGTGAAAGCCGGGTAATTCTCGTCACTATGCAATATGAAAGTGAGATTTGAAGTGCGCTTTGAAAAGTTAATGCAGTATATAGGCCTAGGAGGATATCCATCTAGACATCGCATGTTTTACGTGGAACATGCACCCGCTTCTAATATTTACCCATAAAATTGCGAAAAGCTCTAGCTAGACCTAAGAAGGTTACCATAGAAGGAACTCTGGTCACTCTTTCAATATCTTTCCTACTTTGCCATGTTAAGTAGCCTTTTACCATATCATCGCATAAAGCGTATAATATTCTGTGTATGGATACGTCCAGCACCAACTTGAGGAAGCTTCGAATTTCGTTAAAAACTTGAAAAAAAGTCAGTGCCATAGTCAAGATGGTCTGACATTATATTATACACTACTAACCGAGTAAAATATCTGAGCAGTTTTACTCACTTAGATTCCGCCGACTCGTCATGAAAAACCGGATCTGTTTGTCAAGAAAAAGAATATTGCATCTCATTTTGACATGCATTCTTATAGGCATAGGCAAAGCCCAAGTTGGTGGGGGGGGGGGGGGGGGGTAACGGCTTGCCCGAAAAATATAACCAAAATTTCCAAGCGCTGCACGGGCTTTCGACATGTTAATGTACATATCATATAGGCATGCGTGGGTTATCACAGGGCGTGCCAATTATAGACAATAGCCTAATTTGCCATGTTACTACCTTCCATATTGGTTTTAATTTATACGGAAGTCGTTACAATAATAACGATAATAACCAGTGGCGTAGCTAGGATTTCTCTCATAGGGGTGAGGGGCAGGCGTTATGTTGTGTGATCGCCGGTCCGTGAGAGGGGTTTAAGGGGAGGGGGTCTCCCCCTTTGAAAATTTTTGAAAAATAAGGTGTCCTCACATGCAATCTGGTGCCACATATGCTACCTCTGAAGTAAAATTTGTTGTTAAACATTTACCTATTTTAGGTAGAAAAAATCGGCATCAGTAAGGGTGGGACATGGCCCAATGGCCCCTCAAATACACCACTGATAATCATAATATAAGTTAAACCATTAAAAACGACACTGGTAAATTAATACCGAGTATGCAAGTGCTGATGCAATTCAAATCAGAACTACTTTATTTTAATTGCCAAGGAAGTTTTTAAACTATTGATTACCTTTATCTACATCATTGCATTATTTTTCTTTCAGAAGGTGCCCGAAAAATTCTCAGCATATTGCCCGAATTTTAACAAAAAAATTTAGTTGGGGGCCTCCACCTGACCCCGCCTCCTACGCCTATGATTTTAGGATCTTTAAACTTTGAATTCAAAGCATTTTTTTTTATTTGACATTTAACAAAGTCTTTGGTTTTCACATAAAACTACCAATGCGTTATTTCCAAATGGTATCACTGATACATTCTAGTTAAAGTTATTAATCAAATCGACATAAAGATTTGTGCGTCCGTCAGATAAATTGAGCGTTATGATTATTTATAATTTAAAGTAACTGGTCTACAGTGGCGAAACTTCCATATAGTCAAGGGGAGTATATGCTCAACCCCCTCCCCGGACAGATTCACACCTACGTCTTGAGCCTTTTTCAGCTTTTAAACGTGCTTTTTACGTTGGGTATTTAAAAAACATTGTGTTCTAAAATAACATATCATCGTTATATTTTTAAGGACACAAGATTCTCAAGCTGTGGTCATTATCAGCAATTAGGAAGGATCCTCCCCCACAAACTGGTAGGTATTTTCAAAAAAAATTCTAACTGCTACGCACCAACCTACGGTGGCATTAGATCTAGGATTAGTTCTAAACTGAGTCTGTGTGGACCACCAGGGGAAATGCCATACCTTGTCAATTATGAAGAAAAGGGAAATGGGGAGTGAGTGGGAATGGCAAGAATAATTGAAACCCATCTGACGAACAGACGTGTCTTTTTCCTATCTTGTTCCTATTTTGATAGGTACTTCACTATAATCATTTGTTAGCGTGGTCTAAAACTGCAGTTTAGTCGTTTGAAAGTGCATTACAACTGCCATACAAAATCTTTTGAGTACATCAACCTTGATTTGTATATGCCAGGAAATTTCACGTACAAGCGTTTAATTTCCTGCAAGATATTCTCAGGAAAGGACGCTGCACTTTCGGTCATGGTCATCTTGAAAGATGTTTGATCATACATATATCACATTGGTCACGCTAATAATGATTTACAGATACCAGGAATTCGCATCTCAAAAGTGTTTTATTTTCAAACTTTTCTGAGGAAAGCATCCTCACCGGAATTCGTGATTGAAGAATCTATATCAATGGAGTAAACTGTTGTGTTCGCCGCACTTACAATAGAATGAAACAGTTTGAAAGATTAGAAAGAAAAAATGTTACGGCTTTGAAGGAATATTGGGGGCGGCAGTTGTACCACACTAACAGGTGGGTGAATCTAGGAAAATAGGTTGAAAAGCACTGATTTTGGCAACTACTTACTACAAAGTGCACCTAAATGCCGTGCTCGCCTCTCTGAAGGAACCACCTTGCTCGGTTACTGCTTGTATAAGTAGAAACTGTGGCACATGGCTTTCAAAGATACTGGTATGAAATTATAACTAACTTTTCGCTTGAACACTGTGATATCAAGTGAACATTAAGGAGAAATCTTCTACAACAGATTACATACCTTTGGTTGACTTGACCTTACGACATATGAAGACGATAACTAAGGACAAAAAGGATACCACGGCGACTACAACGACTGCTACTGCGACAAGTGCAATAAATGTTAAGTCTTTCGTTTGGAGCTGAGAATTCTGCCGTGGTTCTGAAACTTGAAAACAGCATGTAATTGTGGATTAAAAAGCACAATGCAATTGTTTCTTTTAGGAGAAAACATATTTCTCGACAACGATATTTACTAAGTTAGTGTTTACGAGTTTGTAGATCCTTTGCTATCAACTCTATATGTGTATAAGTTTGTCAGTTCTCATCTTTTCCTAAAACAAAGCTTTACTCTTTTGGAATAAAAACCTAACTGTTTGGACGAAGCAATTGGTAATTTTACAAACCAAAGAGTTATAAGCTTAAAAGCACCGACATTTCTTTTCCTTTAATAGACATCTTACGTTGTAGATTTATCTCATTTGCAAACAATTAGCAAAAAAAAAAGTTTTGGAACCTTTGATCCAAAAGTCACAGCATTTCACAGTAATATGACACCCTGCCAAGGCTATTTAAATGCCTCGTTTTCCTTTCCTTATATAATTACTTGTTCGGAATGGTTGTAGTAGATTGACAGGTATTCATTGTTCCAATTTCATGACAAGAAACTAAAACTAAATTTTCTGACTTCGTCAGCACACTTTTGTAAACAGTACTGTTCGTAGAGAGCAGGCGTCTTCGGAAAAGTCAGTCTACACTACAGGTTAATTTAATAGATTCCTCGTGACATCATCAGTAAAATAATTTTAATAAAATTTCTAAAAACAAAAATATATTTCTTACAAAGGTTCCTTCCCAGCAGTGAGCACTGTCCATTTAGTGTCAGAAATAATGAAGTGAAATTGCATAGGTTCGTGACTGCTAATTTTCATTAGTAATTGTGTTCGATTAGTCCAACCCCCCCCCACCCCCACCCCCATGAGTATAAAATATTCTTTCTAGGCATTAGATTTGTAATGGTGTGTAATAACCTCTTATTCTGGATCCACCTTTTATTTTGAAGTTATGGAGTTGGGTTCGTTCATTATTTATGTAGGTCCCTAGTATACAATTAAAAACTGCACCAGGCTTACTTTTCCTACGGATATTACGTGGAATTAATCTGTATGATAGCTCATTAGGGTGATGAACATATTGACTCATTGCAATTTCTTCACAAACTTTTGAGTTGAAGTATGGTAGTCGATAATGACCGCTAACATCGACACCATATTACAAGTCCTACAGTCAATTTCGTCTTATACCTGTTGCTATTTCAAGTTGCACCCAGGAGGTTGTGAGACCTTTATCGGGAAATCTTCGAATGTTACAATGAAGTCGAATCGGCAGCTTATGATAATGAATAATAACAGTCGTCGTAGCCGTAAGTTCTCCGGTATCGTCTACCTCCTCGGAATATGATTGTGAATCAAAGATTTCTGCATTACCAGTCCAGTATATTTGTGGTTTGTGATCTTTTGAAGGAATTGAACACACAACTTTGGTAGTGTCTTGATACTCAACATAAATGGTACAGTTTGTTTCTCCATTGCACAAGTTTATTGTTGGAGCTTGGATCCTTGTTTCTTCATCAAAGACAGAGGAAGTGAGGGATAAAAGAGAGAGAGAGAGGGTGACAAAGGTGGTAGTTCCAAGTACGTTACAGGTGCCCAATTTGTGATAATTCAAACAATCATATATCAATACGTCTAAAGAAGAAGAGAGCACAATTGAAAGTAAGTAAAGAGAATCAGGGAGTACGAACGGTGGTATTAGATCATTTAAAAGTGCTTATGTTCTTCAATATCTGCAATTTTTGTGTATTATGATGTTTGACTTTTTCAAATGTTGACATACCTCCACTTTTTTAACGTACCTGCAACGAACTTAACCTGTATCCACGACGTTGTAATATTTATTGCATCAGCCATGGAAGCAGCCACTCCAATTGCTTTACAACCAAGAGAACCCTGTTGCACTGTTTTCATTGCAGTAGAACTTGATACGTTCAACGTCCCGTCTCTATTTTGAACTTGATTAGAAATAGAATCTTTGAACGTATATGAACCGTTTATAAATGTTAATTCTACAGCTGGTCTGATACTAAAGACAGAACATGTAAATACAACTTCCTGTAAGGGATTAACAGGGACGATGCAACTTCCTGGTTGTCCACACATTGAGAAAGTTGGGAGTGTTGTCATTGGTACTGGAATAAATGAATTACAAAAAAAAATTATCATACGTCATGACACTTTTCAAAGTACCCGTGTAAATCTTAACCCATACTCATTGGATGACTTTGCTCTTAGATCATGTTTGTTCTTTATAAGATAATGAAGATAGTTCAATCGTCACGTAATTAACAGAAAAGATAACTTAGAAGTTGTCTATGCGACAATTAATGTTTAACTAGTATCAATGTTTTGAATATTTAATTTAATCCCATCAGCATAAAAGATTGTGGCATTTGTTTTAAAATAAAGCATTAACCAGATTTAATAATTAAAACTAGGTAATAGTAAATTAGCGCCCTTGTTAAAATTTAAATGTAGAATTATATATCTACAAATCATATGCTAAAGACATCTTACCTACTACCTTCAGGTCGACAACACTGAACAAGTTTAACACACTAAGAAGTTCACAAAAGTAGGTTCCTTCATCCTCTAGGGATATGTGATGTATCTTTAGCGTTCCATTTTTCGTGTTTAAATGGTATTTCCCGGTTCCAGAGTAAGGTCCACCAACACTACCAAGGATGGAATCGATCAAGAGTACACTTGTGGACAAGTTTTCTCCTTTCTTCCATTGTAATGATATATCCCCTATACCTTGGTCAGCAACAGCATCACAATCCAAAAGAACGTTCCCATCCATCGTTGTATGCACGACCGGATGTGCTTGTAGTATCACTGTAAGAATCATTATCCTCATGACATGTGCACAAATTATTGCTACATCGATAAATAAAATATGACATTCACTTCAGATAGATGAGGATGCATTTTTTAAACTTATTTTCACTTTTCGATGCTGAAACGTAAACCTTTTTAACTTAATGTGCTGAGAAATATTACATTTAAAAATGTGGCATTATCTTCATTTGTAGTATTAGTTATTGTTTCTAGGGTTGTTGGATAAGGAAAAGGGTTATTCTTTACTCCTCCGAAAATATAGCAAATAGAAACAACGTGAATGTAACATTATCTAAAGAATGCTAAGCGGCGAAGTAGCTGAATGGGGCGTTTGAGATGACTTTGAAAAAACCCATTGAAATGTATGTATTTGATATATTTTACAGTGCTGAGTTAAAATGTATTTTCAGTTTGAACAGTCGTCATCGCTACTGAAATCTACGCTTTAAACTTTTGTTCCACACTACCAACTTCTTAACTTATATTTGGAGTGAATAACCCTGTGGTGCCGCAACTTAAACAAATGTACCTTCAATGTTAATAACAATATAATAACGTTCAGCTTACCGATACCACATGACAAGAAGGCAATCAATAACCCAAACATTTTTCACCAGCGAATGATTTCTGTCTTGATTATCGTCTAAGGTTGAAACTGAGTTACAGAAACACATATATGAAAAAGTGAAAAATGCACCAGTAAGAAATAAGCTTTTCTCACTTTCTTAACAAGCTTTAAAAAGTACGATGCTATTTATTTTGCAAAACTGAAGTTTTAATTTTCGTCCGGTTTCTTTGTGCTAAAGTCCGTTCAATAAAAAGTCGATCATCTAATTCCATAGGCGATAATATTTGTCAAGAAAAGCCAAACGTTTACCGTGTAGGCAAAAGTGTAAGTATTATTTTTGGTATTCCGTCTTCACGATTTGTTTCAACAGTTACAACACACCACACTCTTAATTCTTTTTCTTACCACGTATGACATAAACACTCAAACCACCTTGAAGTAGTAAATAGGATGCTCAGGAATTTAATGGAAGCTCACTAGGCTTCAGCCTTAATGGAACCAGTTTGCAATGAGTCTGGCTATGGTTGTGTAATGTAAGGTTTGTTGTAGCTGTATGCTTTTAGAGGTTAAACAGTACTTGAAAAATGTAAACATTGTAAAGTAATACTTAATACATATACATATAGTACATTTGAACAAATATAATAAGAGCAAAGTTTGTAAGCTAGAGATAAGTTGAGATATTAGGGAGTCATTCTTCAAAATGTCATATATAAGTAAACAGGTGATTTTGACTTTGCACTATACACAAGGGCGGCGATTTGTTCTCAACACTGGGTGACATACCCATTTTCAAATAATTTGCTGTGTGGAAAAATTAAAGTCAGTGGGCGATTTCTCAAATATTGGGGGACATGTCCCCCTGCCCCCCCCCCCCACATCGCCGTCCACGACTATACAACTAACGAACATTCATGCAAACTGAAACACGGACGAGCAGATTTTTATTAGCTCATACATTATCTAACTGACAAAATATTCCAGTGGACATTTATGGAACAATAGCTTTGAAGTTTAGTTAAAATCCCAAATCCTAATCCATTGATATTTTTTAAGATTATTTACCATGCAATTCTGGTCGGTGGACCATTCAGCAATATGAACCTGATTTTCTGACAATGAGTAAGTCACATGCATAGTCAGCCCTATCCAATGCGTTCCCTTTTGAAAAGTGCACTCGGTTAAGTTCATACATAAAACTACTCAAAACCTACCCTTTCTTTAGCATGATGTACAAATCTATTTTAAAAGCATCTGGGTCACGATAACACTTTGAGGTCCTGTGTTGCTAACCAAGTCTTTCAAATAACAATACTGCTATAGGTGAGCAACATTCTATCTCATCTTTATACTATAAGTATCTCCTGGAATGTAGGAAATTTGCTGATGCTATATAGTGATGTAATAATTCTGTTTTAATTTTTCATGGCAGATGGGTACATCATCTCAGTGTTGGTATTAAATTGTGGTATTGAAGCCACAGTACTTTTTTGCTTCCATGAAAGAAACATTTCAGTATATTTTTCGTAACTATGATGTCTAACCTTGACAAATTGGACTTGGTTTCCTTCATTTAGTGTGTTGACAGTTGGCAATTGCTTATTACGTTATTACGTTATACAATGTAAAAGCTCGCCCGGATTAAAGAATTAGGCTGAGCATGAAATCCAAAATTTCCGAATACAAGTATATCCAAAAGCTCTGTTTACTCCAAAAGTATAAATAGAACTAACAAATATAAACACACTCTATAGATAACATATACATCCTTGTATAGATAACAATGACGAACTTAAAATTGAAATTAAACTAAATATTAATACCCAGTAAGCTCCTTTGACCAAAATTCCATTTAAGTCAAGTACTTTTGCTATTTTATTGTTGTTCTAGACATAAGGTTTTTTTGATTAACCGTAGTTCTGCTGTATTTCAAACTAACTATTTCTGAATTCTTCCTCATTCGAAAAACGACCGTCGAAGCGATAGGAAGGTTTCAATCACCATGATGCAGTTTCTTCACAATGCAATGTGGATTTCGATAATAGTGCTGTTCAATTGGATTTATTTGATACGAGGACAAGTGAGTTTGATATTTTTCAGATTCTCCATAAAAGTTTTTCTAAATATTGTCATTTTTACATAAGCGATTGAGAAAGAAGCTTTTATACTCTTTTAGCTGTTTTTCTTTTTAAAGAAAACTGTATTTGGCCATTATAGATTAATTCCTTTAAAGCAACAACCTTTAGAAGAAAAAATATAAAGAGTTTTTCAATATAAAGAGTTTTTCAATCAGATTATTCTAAAAACAGTTATGAACGTGTAATTATCACTGTGAGGAATGGTAATGACTGATATCGGGTATCATTGCTGTTGTTCACAAAATGGTGTTTGCTGTAACGGTAGACCTACACAGGCAATTAGCAAATACTCATCAGTTGTGACACCTTGCCTTTAACTTTTCCATGTCAGTTTTGGTGCCATTACAATAGTAGAAATATTGCCTAAAACTCTTTTCTATTTATTCGACAGCTAATAACTTAATGCACAAAACTGTTTAGGGTTATTCAGGTTAGAGCAATTTTGGCTGAAAACTTCTTTAATTTATTACAGAATATTCTGATACATCTTCTCGATAGAGGGACAAAAGTTTGTTCCTTTTATTGTATCTTAGTACTTTATTTCTGAATGTAGTTTTAATAGTAACGAACTCTTGTAAAAGCAAGAAAAGGTTCATTATCTTTATCTACTTACAAGTATATGATCTAGTTTCACTATTAAGTAATGTTGTACTTTGTATGCTCCCTTTTTAAAATGCTCCTATGTTATACGTTAACGACCAGTACATAGTAAACTTAAAAACTGCATTTATCAAACTTTACTCTTTTAATGTCCTTTTCACAGACTAATCAACCGAAGACTAACCACGAATTGCTAAGCCAAATAGGTATTTTTCAACTTTCAATTTCAAACTGATGTTTAAATGTGCTCTCATCCTCCGTTAAGATGTTAGTAGAACAAAAGCAATGTAGACATACTCACTTTTATTCAAACCAGTAAGATTCTGTTTAGACTCTTGCGTACGTATCTTCAATTACGTTGTTTTACACCATTCCATATATGGAAATACAAACCCTTGTCAACCTTGAGAGCAAACCTTATGATCTTAATGTGAATAAAGTTTTATGGGTACACTGATAAGACTAAATTATCATGGTTCCTCCCATTAATTGAAAAACAACTTCTCGTGCATTCTAAGATTATTGAAGGTAAATCCCCAGTACCATGCCATTTTCCAGTGATATTTATAACCTGTGGTGTTAAGCATCATGGAAGATGCTTTAGATAACAAACTTCATTCTAGGAGGGCAAGTATATTTTACGTTATAGAGTATAATGGAGTCGAATGACTGATCATTTAAACAAAAATAAGGAGGGAAGGTTGTTAGATGCTGAAGGCAATTTTTACTTTTCATTTTAAGGATATTCCTATTATTTCTACCAAACGCCTACAAATCCAAGGGACTGTCAAGACTTACTTGACCTATATTCGTTGGCAGACGTAGATGACGCCTATTATATTAGGCCTGTAGGCTTTCCAAAAGCTTTCGAAGCCCACTGTGATCCCAGTGATGACGGCGGAGGGTGGACGGTAAGTTTTGTATCGATTTCTTCTATTTTTTTAACAACTGTAAAGGGACTAATGATAGAAAGGTAGCTTATGGTAAGTCTTAAGCGTGTCCACCCGAAGTATTTAAAACCTTTTGATATGCTTGTATACTTTTAGTTACGTTTAAAAATGGAAAAAGACATGCATTCTTCGGGTAAAAGAATTAACAAGAAAATACTTGACATTTATAACTGTGGATATCAGAGAATGTTACTTTTCAGGTCACCCCGCATTAGTTTTGAGGCAATAGCTAAATCTAAAAAATCTCTTATCTCCCCTTAGCTCAAATTTGATAATACTAAAGAATCGATCACATCATTAAAAAATGTTCAAGACTTTTCTTCAACCGTATAAAAACATCACGAGGAATACCAAAATAGCATATGTAGGTACGTGTACATGTAAAACTGTAAACTTGTGACTTGTAAAACTGTCAATGCTTAATTAAAATGCCAAAGGAAAAAGTTTTATACATCCAGTAGTCAGGTGTGAAATTAACATCATGTCTAGACCTTTAACCCTTTAACACCCGGTTAATTAATAGCGATACGACATTAATGTTGAGCAGGGTATTGAAGCATGTTTTAACTTTTTAAAACTTACGTTGAAAACGCATGTGGATTATTCAAAACTTCTAATAAATACTATAAAATAATACTGCTTGTTCTGTACATGAAATTGCTCCAAATCAGATCATTTTTATTTTTTGTTTCTATTTTTATTTCTTTCAGGTCATTTATCGACGGCATTATGGTTACATTGAATTCAATCGTACGTGGGAGGAATATAAAGATGGGTTTGGATTTTTAGGAAGTGAGTTTTGGATAGGAAACAAAAAGCTTGCTTTCTTGACCAATCAAAGACAATACGAAATTCAACTGTTCATTGAGAATGCTGGAGGCTTCTCTTTTTATGTCCACTACAACTTTTTCCGTATCAGCGACGAACGGAGTAACTTTAAGTTGGTCGGTTTGGGCTCGTACACCGGAAATATCGGTAAGTATAATGCAAACATGAAGTGCACTTGATTGATATTACTTACTGTAGGCCTAATACTTTACTCGGATAGAATTGTTTTCTGTCATAAATGTATCATTCAGTTAGGATACTTACCCAAAATGTATCAGATTTAACTTTCCAAAAGAATTATGAGTCACTGGTTTCAACTAAAATTAACAAATACTGTGTCATATAGCAGAATAACTTTTCCACAAATCTTTTGTCACTGCTGTAGAATCTTTAATTTACCACTGCCCTACAAATATGGTATACGGAAACTGTACCTGTCAACCAACTTGTGAAGATCCGGATGGTTCCATCGAATGCCTTGTTACATGTCCCGAGGGTGAGGCTTGCATTTGCCGAGAAGGTTTTGTGATGAAGGGGGGTATTTGCGTACCCATCGAGGAGTGTGGCTGTTACATCCCTGGAGAGGGTCTTGTGCCGGTAACAATTTTGTTAATTGTAGCTCTGTGGTTCGTTCTGAAAAGTTTTATTGATTATGGTACTGACAACAAATATCGTGTGTATATTTTCCAGGTTCTCTGTTTTCATGGTTCACTAAATATATGAATGCTGCACTGTTTCTCCAAAATTATACTCGTAGAATGTGTACGATCACCTTATAGATCATTACTTTAGTTTATCTTCCCATTTTATTTCGAGCAAATTGGCTTAACAAACTCAATTTTGAAAAAGATTGCCATTCTATAGAGGGATTGCTCATTTTTAATATTGTATGCATTACGTTAAATATTTGCATTCTTAATTCACTTTTTAACAGAAAAATCGATTTCATGCACAACCTATGTGCATATCACGTTGCCTGTGTCAAGCAAACGTTCTTATCTGTGGTATCGCATATGGATGTAGCCTTAATGCAGCATGTGCAGTAAGAAATGGTATACGAAAATGCTATTGTAATGAAGGGTTTACTGGGGATGGTCAGACGTGTGAAGTATTGGCAACTGACTGTGCAGACATCTATGATGGTGGTGTTACTGACAGTGGTGTTTTCACTATAAAACCAACAGACTGGCCTGGATCTCCATTTGAAGTCTATTGTGACATGACCGACGGAGGAGGATGGACGGTAAAAATTATACTTATTTTGTCTGTACTCAGGATGTAACCTCGTTTTGTATCGGAGTAGTATTTGGTCCAAGGCGATGATCATTATCAAAAGCAAGAATGCATATCAAGAAAATATAAAAGACACCAGACCAGTTTAATAGTAACTGTCCATAGGGTGCAATTTTATGTTTTCGCCCATAATTTCCTGAATTACTAATTAATCTTTAATCTTAAGCAATTCTTCAAGATCTACGCTTTGAGGAGCTAGCTTTTTGCAGTGAAATATTCCTTGTCCATCTTCGTTTTTTTTTCTGAAGTCATTATATCTGTTTCAAAGTGGGCTTTGGAAACTAAAATATAACTTTTACTTTTATGATGAAGCAATCATTTTGTTAGATAAGTTCAAGCATTTAACTTTATGGCATGTCCCTTCGAATGTATAGCTCGTTTAAGTATACTTTTCTAAACCGGATGCAGTTTAAGTCCTACACAGGACTGAACCCACGCGTTTTTGTAGGTCACAACAGAATGTAAACAATGTCTGCATGCCTTGTACTGTGTGTTGAACGCTAGGTGATATTCATTTGATAGCTGTTAGTGTTCGCAGTGAAGAGAATCTCGGCGGATGTTGAGAGCAGATTTTACTACAGTCATATCTCGCTAAGAATGAGTAGGATCGGGAAAATATTGGTATCTTTGAAGAGAATATTGAGTGAAAAATGTCATGAAAAAAATTCATTTTACCCCTCATCCAAAAAAATAAAGAAAATAATAAGAAAAAAGAAAGAAATGACACCATCGGCATAAATGTGCATATTAATGAGCAAAAATGACGTCATCGCAATTTGCCTGTGCTAACGACCGTTCAATTGATATATAGGTCTTTATTGAAAATTTCTTTTAATTTAGGTTAAATCATGCATCAATTTTCATTTCAAAAATAGTGCATTTTTCAATTACCCTTCCGAGAGTTAATCAAAACCACAGTTATGTATGTTTCCCGAAAGGATACTGTGGGAGATGACCTTTGTCCTAAAAAAGTTGAAAGATGTAGAGAAACACAATCTTTACAACAAGCAATCCCATCATGACAGTCTATATAAGTAGTAGTGATAGTTATAGAGCTAGTCTCAAGCAGTTTAGTTGTACGGCGTACCAAAGATGAACAGTTAGTACCCAGCCTCCGAGGACGGCAAATACTTATTTCAGTAAACTGCAGTAACCGGATGTGATTGTTTATACACATATGGAGCTCACGTGTTATAACCTGGTTATGCTCAAAATTTTCAAGGTACGCGACCTCTGTAGGTCATAACTTTCAAAGCAAAATTTTGAATAGGAGGAGCTACTCTGATTTACACGTACAATTTGCGTATAAAATTTTTGACTTGAACTAACGCCCAAAAATGAGTACACCTTAAAAAACATTTTGTATTTCATTTAACCACATTACAATTGCTTTGTGAAGCGGTCTAGCCGATTCCCGGTCAACTTTCATGTGTCGCTGTTTAGGTTGCATGTGTTGCGATAACCCTACCTGCATAATGACACGAACCTTTAAAGAACCAGGAAGTTGCTATTGTCAAATAACAACTTCCCTGGAAGAATGTAAGATTCGCCGACTGTGAGAAACGGGTTTTCAAAAGACATGGAAAATTCAATATAGGCTGATATGCAAAACATTCAGTCTTTCAAATACTTATTTTCAATTCGAAGTTATTATTTATCCGATAAACCAAATTGCAGTACTGTCTAACTGTCATAAACTTCTAAGCAGAATTATGTCTGCAGTTAAAAGCACCCCTAGCAACATAATAGCAATGAATAATTAGCAGGAAGACAGTTCTTCGACTGTAAAGTACGGCAAAATAAAAAGAAGATACGGTTGTAAATTCGGCAAAAAGTAGTAAAGATCACATGCTTAAAAATGCCACAACTAAAATGGAGCATATTTTTAAGCACTCAAGTCTGTGCATACTTTTCATAATGTATTCTGTGGTGTAAAAGTATCTAAATATTTACAATTCCCCTACTAGAATAATAGCAACGACTACCTTTGATATAATCGTAAAGCAGAATGAATTACTTCATCTTCGACTTACATGCTTATGGCTTCAGTTGAGCCAAAGATAAGCACACAAAACATCCTTACAATTGCAATTACGACTTTGTACGTTATTAAACATCTAGTGACCCCAAGATTTACGTACCAAAAAACGGCGTTCGCTTTCTCTTTGTAAAGACAATGCATCAAGCAACAGTGACTGCTCATTCGTACAAGTTTGTGATAGTCAATTTCGACTTGACAATTCCCAGTCCCTCTCAAGTTTTTGCAGGTCGAGGAGAGTGACTCCAAAGATTTCTCTTTCGCGAAACCAAAAAGGCGGGGGGGGGGCAAACCGACGTCATTTCTGCTCATTAAAATGCGAATTTATGCGTAAGACGTCATTTTTTGTTTTTTTATTTTTTTGTTTTTTTCTTATTATTTTCTTTATTTGGGAGGGGGGAGAAGGGGTGGTATGAATTTTAGAAGTGCAATTTTAAGTACTAGTAGCTTGTTTTCTCGAGACCGCATTTACAGTTGCACTCATCAACAAAAAAGGAATTCGATAAAAAGAATAAAAGTATGGCTCTTTTTAATGAAGGCGGGGCAAACTTTACACGAATGAATCTTTTTCAATGAACTTTTCTTAATATGTCGAGTTTGAATGAAAAGAAAATTATTGAAGTGACATATGCTTCCTTTCGTTTCCAATGGATTTAGTGGTAATGCTACACTCTGAAATAGTGAAAAATTCTGCAGAAAACTTCATTCTTTTGGCAATACAATATAAGCCGTGTAGCAACAGTCCCAACTTGAAACAAAGTTTACATGGGTCCACATTGTCAGCACAGATGTGGCCAACCAGGACATACAACTCCCTCAGTGTCGGGTTTTACTGGGTACGTTGTGTAACACTTTTGGAAGGCTATCACTGGATGTCGGATCGGTATAACGTTGGAAACATGACCTTTTTATCTCTTCTTAATCAGAAAAGAATGCTTCTTATACACTGAGATCGTAAAGTTCAGTGCCGCCGTCCCCTCCCCCCCCCCCATTGATTTTAGAAATTTTTGGGCCCGGGGAAATTTTGAAATGATCCCAAAAGGGGTTTAGCTGTAGAGTTCTGTAGTGGGTAGGGTGCGGTGCGTTTTCGACCTAGTGATGGATCTATTGATATCATTTTCTATCACAAATGGTTTTCAAACTATCAGAATTTTGCAAATCATTATCAAACTATCAAAATTTTCACGTGTTCTTATTATCAATTGAATATCTTCTGGTAGCAGCTCCCGGGGAAACACAGCAGCAAAAGTTGGAGGCTGTTTACAAATTCTCAGGTAAAAGACAGGCTTTGTGGTTGGCATAAAGGTCTGCTGGGAATTAAAAAAGTCACGATGCAGAGCATGAATGTAGGTTTTGTCATGGAAATATTATTTAATGAAAAATTTCACGCGCTTTGCACGCATTCGTCACTGTTTTCACTCCACTCCATATCATGATCATTATTAAGGTAATTAAACATGCAACTATTACGATCACAACACTTTCCGAAAAACACAAACACATCTACAAACTCTGTAGGGGCCTAGTACCGACATGGGATCTTTCAATCTAATTGTTAGCATGGTGTGGAAAGTTGACAGTACGTATTTGCCGTTATACATTTTTCAAGAAATTTTAGGAGGGGGGGGGGACTTCAGGAGGTTTATTGAAAACATACCCTTCCCTTAGACAACATACTCTCCTCTTTCAACTAACCAAAAATTAGAATTCAGTAAATTATGGACATTTTCCAGGCATATATGGTCAGTTACAAATATATCTCAAAGAGAGCACCATTTTGAATCTAAGCAACCTTAAATTAACAAAATTTCTCAAAGGGAAGGGGGCACACCCTCCCCTTATACTCTTCCCCCTGGAATGACAAAGGAAGGATCACTCACTGTTGTATACAATTGCAGGGAGCCAGAGATGAATAAAATGGTAAAATTTAGGCAGACTTGGGGTTAACTGAAGTGACATTACGATGTCATCTATGTTGCCACCCCTCCCATCACCACTTGCTGGCGGCGCCTCTGGTAAAGATTTGGAAATAAAATCAATTAAACTCCGAACGTGTCGTATCTCGGTAATGTACTTAAATACGATCGACAGATAAATACAGCAGAGAGTCAATAGCAAGTGCAATTCCAAAACAAATAACGTCACAGGTTGGAACCACAGGATCGCATTGTACAGTTTCATCTCAGAGGGTCCGTGAGATACTGTTTTAAAACAAAATATTCAATTTGTCGGTAACAAGAGCCAATATTGCAACCAGCCGACTATTTGTCGATCGCTTGCACGTTCTTGATGTGAAGCGAGCGTGTAACATTCACATGGTATTCGCTAAGCCGGTAAGTGGTGATTTTTTCTTTTGGTGCTAACGTTTCGACCTATATATATATATATATATATATAATATATATATATATATATATATATATATATATATATATATATATATATATATATAATATATATATATATATATATATATATATATATATATAATAATATATATATATATATAACTATAGATCTATTATATATATATATGTATATATATTATATATTAATATACCACCTTAAGAGGGAGTTGTTGCAAAATCGACCATAGGGCGAAGAAAAAAAATGGGGCGAAAAAACGGATTCGACTTAACGTTTTGACACACTTTTTATATTGGAATACGTAAACGTATGAAAACGCCCTCTTTATCACACAATCTATAAGTAATAACTGCAATGTCGGCAAATTTACGGACACGTATCCGTTACCATGTACGCATGGCAGGCCATTTAAATAACGTTGATTATATCTTGAGGACGGTTGGGCGAAATATATGCTTATGTATTTTATTATTTTTTTCCGCCTTAACGTCGGATGATATAAAGAATTTCCCCCTTAAGGTGGGAATTAGCGTTTTATCTATCTATCTATCTATCTATCTATCTATCTATCTATCTATCTATCTATCTATCTATCTATCTATCTATCTATCTATCTATCTATCTATCTATCTATCTATCTATCTATCTATCTATCTATCTATCTATCTATCTATCTATCTATCTATCTATCTATCTATCTATCTATCTATCTATCTATCTATCTATCTATCTATCTATCTATCTATCCTATCTATATCTATCTATCTATCTATCTATCTATCATCTATCTATCTATCTATCTATCTATCTATCTATCTATCTATCTATCTATCTATCTATCTATCTATCTATCTATCTATCTATCTATCTATCTATCTATCTATCTATCTATCTATCATCTATCTATCTATCTATCTATCTATCTATCTATCTATCTATCTATCTATCTATCTATCTATCTATCTATCTATCTATCTATCTATCTATCTATCTATCTATCTATCTATCTATCTATCTATCTATCTATCTATCTATCTATCTATCTATCTATCTATCTATCTATCTATCTATCTATCTATCTATCTATCTATCTATCTATCTATCTATCTATCTATCTATCTATCTATCTATCTATCTATCTATCTATCTATCTATCTATCTATCTATCTATCTATCTATCTATCTATCTATCTATCTATCTATCTATCTATCTATCTATCTATCTATCTATCTATCTATCTATCTATCTATCTATCTATCTATCTATCTATCTATCTATCTATCTATCTATCTATCTATCTATATATATATATATATATATATATATATATATATATATATATATATATATTGCAAAAGATTCCACGTGTGGGAACCATGCAAGTATAAATATGTAAAAGAATATACACCAAACTGACATGATGCGGTGCACGCTTGATGCTTTGATTTCCAACTGTACATATTTACATACACCGAGGTGCAGAAATTTTTAAAACCCCTGGTTTACTCATTAGCTGCAAAAGCGACCGTCTTGACAAAATGTATGTACTAGCTACTGTCTTTCAAAATTATCTGTTAATGGGAGATGAGATTGCTATACTATCCAACATGTGTCACCCGGAGTCCTTCTGTTAACTCACTACACGTTTTCTAATAAAGGATACGAATACAAGTCATTAATGAAAACTCGGACATTCTTCAGTTGGAATATAAACTTAACCTTTGCTACTTTACTGTCTTACGGTTCCTTGCTTTTTTGATTGCTATTGCCTTTAACGTTTGAACTCGAAACAAATTTACTGTCAGTATCGATACATAAATTAATTACCAAACTTAGGATGCAAAAATTAAATATGACTCATTTCCTAGATGCAAATTTCTTTCCCAATTCTTTCTGGTATCTCTCTTTAACTCCTGGCCTTGCCGTTTTTTATCGTCTCTAAACATAAAGTTTTCCAGGCAAAGTCTAAATTAAAACCTGATAAATTTTCCATTCTCGTTCAGTTCATGGCTCCTTGCCTTGCCACAAGTTAAATGTTAAAAATGTTTAAACCAGTAACCGGATATTAATAACGTAATGACTCATCCTTGAGTACGAAGTACTTGTAGGGTCGACCCTCAGCTCATCCATACTATGCGTGGTAACGCCCTTGCTCCCGTCTCGATACCATCGGCCAAAAGCTGTAGGATTTTAAAGACACACAACAATATAATAGTATCTACTGAGATACCCCTTCTAACCCTTACACCTCATAGCACTTTTTGCCATACCCCAAGTCATATATGGTTTCAGGACTTTAGTAATTTTCCAAAGTGACCTCATGCATTCATATCAACTTTCCAAAGTTCATCACTCTTATATACATATAAACACAAAAGTTAACACAAATTGTCGTTTCCAAGATTTTCCGCCAAAACCTCTATGGTCCTATACGCATTCAACTAGTAACAGTAATTGCCTCACAAAATTCAGATTTTAACTTAACTTGAAATATTTTTCACACTCAACGCTACCTGACTTATCTCTTACTACATTTCTGTAGCCGCGGTCACACTACAACGAATTCGGATGGGATTCCGATCCGATTTTTGTGAGTTTTATTAAAATCTTCTCCATCTCTGGTCAGAAAGAGCCCAAAATTTGCCAACCAGTGTAAATATATGATTTGCATCAGAGGTATATGAAAATGAAATGTTAGCTGATTTTTTCGTGACGTTATACCGACAGACAGCTTTTATCGGACACGCGTAGTCCGGTAAAAGCTATCTGTCGATGTGACCTCACGAAATAATTCGCATAAATTTAATTTTCGTAGTCCTGCGATAAAAATCATATAATTACACAGGTTGGCAAATTTTGGGTTCTTTCCGACCCGAAATGGAGAAGATTTTAATAAAAACTCACAAAAATCGAATCGGAATCCGATCCGAATTCGTTGTAGTGTGACCGCGGCTTAAGTCTTCTCGGACTCTTAAAGCATCTAATCATTCTACCAAACCAGCAAAGAGCAAAGTACTTACTTTATACTTCACAGTTTCTCTTAGTTGATACCGGGCCATTTAGTGTCGGGTGCCACGGTGGTGTGTTCGCCATGAATTGTGACATGTCTCAGCTCACTGGCCAAACTACTCGACTAACGACGACTTTCCGTACCTACAGTGCATTTCAAAGCACAACCAAATAGATACGCCCAGTGCCACTCAGAGCACATATAAACTTACTGAAGCTCTCAAGCTTCAGCCTCAATTTCACAACTCCTGCTGCTTCTCAGGCAGCCTTGCCTTCCACCTTCTTTACTCGGTGAAGTCCAGTCAGCCAATCCTCCCAAATTCATTCCTTAGGAGTGCAAACTAGACTGCCCATAGACACGTGTACATACATACAATTCACATGACACACATTCTCACCTGATACGGCTACACCACCCGCACAATCAAAACAATGGCAACCCTTGCATACACGAAGGGATTACAGCTTTCCTTAGCTTTAGAGGATTACCATTCTCGCCCGATGATAACAGATGTTCAAATCTTCCTGACTTTCTATGACAACATGAAACCAAACAAGTCATAAAATGCATCAAAATTCTGCCACGCAAAGCGCGCCGAAACATTTGGGATTTTATCGAGAGGTCTTTTCTATTAAGAGAAAAACTTTACCAAGGCAAATCGTTGAGGTACAAAATTTCATATAATGCGTAGCTGCTGTACAAGTTATCAAAAACTGGCAATTACACGACGTTTCATAGCCTATGAAGAAAACTACACAATCCATCATACATCAGCTTCTCGAGGATTTTCCAGAAGCTCAAGGCAACACAACAGTAGGTCTTCTTGATATTGCTCACTGAAGTTTCATTGCAATTCTTAGAGACCGGAGGAACCAGTGTAATTTTTTAGCAGAAAAACAGAACCCTGCATTGGGCATATTACCAACGGAGGTGGGATGGCGGATTCTAGCACCACTATGACTTATTTCACCAATTGACTTGTTTGTGGTCTTCATGTGTACAACAGAAAGGATGTTACAAGTCATCAAATGTCATAAGTTGCGCTACAGGCAAAAAGATGTGTCTCTGCAATTAATATTACGAAGGTCCACACACTATCCTGTTTTGTGTAAATCGCATAGTACAGTTGGTAAGTGCTATGTAGGCTAACATGAATGTGGACTGCGACGGACAATTTCTCCCAAACGGACCCATAAAAGTTGCAACAACTTCCTTTTTCTCACACCACCGTACTTTTCGGCGTCCGTATTTACTGCATTTCTGTAAAAACAAATGACATATAACTTCCGCGTAACGATTAAAGAGCTAACATAAAGTTCTTGTTAAGCTCTTGGCAGGAAAGAGCTATCGGCGACAGACCCCAATGACGGAATTAAGCGAGGGCCGCTATGCAGACTTGTAGGAAAGAGTCAAAAAGTGTCATCGGTTTGAAGATGGAAAAGGTGAGCTGATCAGAATTGCTTTTTACACTGAAATGCAGCAACCTACAGCCATTTTGCAAAGTCACCATCAGACGACTACATATTCCCTTGGGGAAAGAAAAATGGAAATGGGGCTAGAATCTTTTCTCTGAATTCTATGTTAAGCTTTTCAACTCCCTTGACCATTTCATATACCCTTCCAAATCTCATAGAATAAAAAAGTGTTTTAATATGTTACAAATAAATTTTAACTTTATTCCCGCCATCAAACATGTATCATTTTATTTGTTATAATTTTACTATACATTTATTTTACACACACTGTCTTCAGGTGACACGCAGTACCGCCCTTCATTAAGTGCAAAGTACGAAGCCTCTCCACATTCGCGCCACACCAAGAAAACAGTGACAAAATGCCAACACAGAAAATATCTGAAATGTCAATAACATTAAACCTGGAAGGTAAAATACGACTTCATCCCTCTTCATATAAGAACTTCAAATACACAAAAATATTACTATTATAAATGTCGACCAAATCTATATGTCGATTTGTCCATATTATTCGAAGCAAGAAACGTAACACTTAATCTCGAGGGTCCACAGGTTTCGATAACGAAAACAGTGGCCATCAAGCAATGACCCTCGAAGTATCCCCTTATACAACGACAAAATACAACTCAACTTCAAATTAAAAAGCTCTCCCATCTCCAACAAAGTTCAATTTTTACAACACTCAGTTCGGTTAAAAGTAACAACCAGGTTTATCTGCCACAACTTGTCACCTACGATTTGGTGTAGACCCTAGATACCATAGCTACACCAACTGTTGTCGGTGAACATAGATTGTCTATACGGTGTGTGGTTAAATAATCAAGCATTCTATGTTCACTATTCTAATAATGTTTTCGCTTCATAGTCCACTGCACTTAATGACATCAAAATTTGGGGGGTTACTGAAAGACACAATATATCTGAATCAACCTTTACATGGTACGGGGGATAGAGGGAGTCGGGCTAACGACACCACAGGGGGTGATATGCTATCCAACACGTTCAATACCACTCATGAGCATTTTGAGGCATGGAGTTAAACCCTCAACTACCAATCGTATCTCAAATATCATATTGACTTGTCACAGAAAGCAACTATAGTTCAATATTGAACTCATTGTTACTAACTTCAGATACATTACTCCTCTCTTGCTACGAACACAATAAAACCATCCCTGCATTTACAGTTGAGTAACTCCAAAGGTTAGACGTAACTACTATACAAACTTGTCCTTATTCCTTAAACCTACCCCCCCCCCCTCCGTGTAAATATAACCAGAAGAGAACAAGAAGGGAATGATTTTCTATCCATCTTGGTAGCAAAACGTGATTCTGCCCAAACGAAAATTCCCCCGGCTTTTCCAATCCACCTTGATACCCAAAATCTCCCTATATTTCTTTCACCCAATTGTAATGGTGGGCAAACAAAAAATGAGGGCAATCTTAGCTTTATCAGCTTCTTCAATGCGTGAGACCACCGATTGAATGGCCGAGCTAGTATGTTATTATCAGTTAGATAGCTAGACAAGCATTCATGGCGCTGCAATGCATACACAGTGCATACTGTACAAACAGAATTAAGTAAATGAGCACAATATGTCAGTGCAACTAATATGTTTCAAATATTGAATAACAAACATATACATTTCCAACAGGTATTTCAAAAATGTCCTTTCCTGTGAAAATCAAGACTTCCATAGTATGCACCCTTTTCAGTACGAAATACAAAAAATCCGTACTTACTTGGTGTAACTCTGTTTTAAAGTAGGATGGTAACGGCCTTGTAGACAAAGAAGAGCTACCTCACAGGGTTTTGTCAGTTCAGTTTAACAATTTAAAAGGTATATTTGCCCAATTCACCTAGAGGAGTCACATCCAGACAGAGAACAGCTCCTCTGTACATTATTTTTAGCGAAATAATTTGGAAGAGGTCTTCCTAAATCCAGCATCAATGTTTGCATCTCAAACATACAACAATCTTTTTTTACAAAAGTGTTTCTTATTTCAAAATTTGTTCTCTCCAAACTACATTCTTTGCCAATTGGCCACGCAAAACATTAATTCGCAAAAATAGGCTGTGTTGAGTGTAACAATTGAACCCTTACCGTACAAAATGTCAACATGCACATCCTTATGACTTTATTTTTACTCTCCACTCTTGACTGTATGACTGATCATGGCCGTACGGGACTGTTTTTCTCAGGGAGGGCGGTGATTGTTGCCCGACTCCAGATCTAATTTAACTGTCCAACTTTCCGCCCAACTGAGACAAAATATCTGCCCGATTAAGCCGGGTTTCTAACATTTGGGGGCGGCCGCCCCCCGACCCCGACCCCGGCCCGTACGGCCATGTGACTGATTACCATGATGAGCAAATATTCACTTACAAATTGCACAAAAAGTGACATACAAGTGTAAATAACAACAAAGAAGCAGCTTCACTGCCATAAGTTGCAAGAATTTATGGCATTGGGAGGGAACACGGATCTTCTCAAAATGCATTTACACCGGTACTCTATGCAGTGTGAAACATTCTTCCACAAAGTTAAAGAAAATTATGGCAAAACATATTTCCCTGGGGCACCTAACACCTACACTAAACAAAACCAGGAAAAAAATATTTACTCCCCAAAATGTGGTAGTTGAGAGCAAACATCAATTAGTGACATTGAAATTTCCCTGTATGTTGTAAAATAAGAGAAAGATCGTTTTGATTATCCCAATTCCTTCCATTATGATATTGTGCCATTAAGTTCATTCTTTACAACGGTTCTCCGATACAGAAAAGACCAAAATGAACGCAAACCTCATACCTGTATAACCAAGGCCATTACCTAGTTCAGTCGATAACCTTGCTTTGCTAGGTTTGTTTCAGTGCAGACATTACCAATGTCAATATTAGCGGTATTTGAAAAATCAGTTCTCATCATTGGTCTTAAATAGGAAAAAACATGAGGACTACCAGCTGATAAATAGGAAAAAACATGAGGACTATCAACTGATGCCAACATTGAATACGGATAATCAGTATGTTTTTAGGTACAAAATTGGTGACAGATTTATACAAAATACGATTCATCAAGTTAGTACCATACAAAGGTATCCTGTCTTCAACCATGTATCTGTTATTGACTATAGCTCTACTGTAAGTGTTAAATTCTCTCGTAAGTCCAGCGCTCGTATAACACAATTAACTCATATGATTAAACAATGATCTGAATTTACTGAGGTGAATTTGCAGAACCTTTAAGTGTCACTTAATAGATTGACCTTCAATAGATTTATTAAGTTAAGAGAGTCTTCAAAAGAATAAGTTTCCGTTTGTGTTTTATGGATGGCTTCTCCTACTACGGATGTAGGCATGTTCCCTTACATATCTTTTCACTTCAATGTAGCTAGTTCAATTTTTATAATAGGTTAAAATGAATTTTCACCCTTTTACAACAGTAGATCTGCGGTTCATACCACTGTGAAGCAATGACATAAACATCCGCAGCTGTACTGGCTTCAATCCTCATTTGACTTGGGTTGCTTCATTTAACAACTTATAGAGATTCGGCATCATGATGTTTGAGGAACTGTGCCTTTCCTTGCTTTTTGCAGCTTTCAGTGTGAACTTAACAACAGCGCAATTGGTGAGTTAGCAATTTTTGTCCAAATTTCATCAACCTTCTTCATGACATTATTTAAGATACCGACTTAAAAATCTCACTGTAAATAAAACAGGCATCGACTGCTTGAACTCTAAACCATAAGAGAAAGGGGTTACGACTGGGACAAATCAAACTTTAGCAAATAGGACGAAACAAATTTCAGCGAGATATTAGCGTAAAGTAGTAAGCTTAACTACCATCACCTGGGTATCTTTCAGAGAAGGCATAGATATATTGAAAATGAACGTATTTTTAAATATCCTTAAACCTTATATATTTCTATGATATCGCCAGGACTTTTTCTTGTAAAGTGTAGTAGGTAATGCTTGTACAACGTTCTGCTCCAGCAGATAATCGTTTGTTTTTTCCTTGAATTGAAGTTCCTGAAAATATCCGTAAAATTCAAATTCATTGATTTGTTAGTTGCAGGAGCGTTAACTTCCTTTCGTCACTGAAAAAAGGTATGGCTCCGCCACTGGGGTCGACTATCCACCCCGGTCTGCACTGTATAAATTGTGATGGGTCACTGATTGTGTTAACACCTCGTCTTGGTTGACCTCGAGATAGATTAAACTTGTGTTTACTTGTAGAAAAAAATTAATTTTTTTCTACAATAATTGAAGAACGACTGACAACTTAAATGGAAATAGGCACTGTGTATACAGGAAACGATACTTTCTATTCATCAATATTGACCTTCAGGTAAGCGAAACGGACGCTAATTTTAAACCGGATAATTTCGCTTCTTTTTTCAAATATGCTGCTTTAGAGTGCAGTGCTAAAATCTGACAGCTCGAAATACTCATTTGAAACAAGGCAAACATATCGGGTTAATCGAGTTAAGACTGTGTGAAAAGGACAGATTTTTCATTTTTTTAGTTTGTTCTGGAAGCAAAGATCAACTTTAAAACATCGTCCCCTTACAGTAACGACATTCCGAAATTGCCACTTAGTTAAGTCTATTTGGATGATTGTATGTCCTACTTAATACAAAATGTGATGTTTTATCATGTTCTAAAATGTGCATCCTTTCCATTTTAAGGGACAACGCTTTCAGGGGGCTCACGATATTTCTACAGAAAATGTCACTCAAGGTAACCATTTTGCATTTCCATTCCATGTCTCATAACAAAAATGATCAGTAAAAAAGCTGAAAGATTGCACTCTTAGTCTAACGATGCTTACAGTAGTTAATACATTACTCATATATAACTGGGTCAAAAAAGATATTAAAAGTACACCAATCTAATAACAACCTTATCCTAAACATTGGTGTTATAACATCCTCACCTTGAACAATATTTCTTCAGTCTTTATCATCAGTTTATCTAGTCGGTTTTAAGCATTGTTAAAATTGTTTCAGCATTTTTCATTTCTTATTGGATTAAGAGAATCCTGACCTGACATAGAATTTATCACATGTTATTAAGGAAGACACTAAAATGACTAAAATAGTATACAATATAGTTAAAGGTGAAGCAGATTGCATTTACGGGCACGTTACATAATATAAAAAAATGAGGTACCATAAAATGACAAAAACTTCAGTAAACGTTACCTTTCGAAGGCAACATTTATTTTACTAACCAGCCACATGATTTTGTTGCTGATAAGAGTTTTTATTTGATTCCAGGTACAATGAACTTTTACTACCAGGTTCCAGAATACCCGAGAGATTGCAAAGACGTTGCTCAACAATGTCACTTAACATCTCCACCCTCTGGTGTTTATGCTATAAAGCCAGATGGGTTAATCAAACCCTTTGAAGTTTACTGTGATTTTGGCTCCCACGGTTGGACGGTACGATATATGTCACTTATCTATGCTTTAGAAATATTTAACAGCAAGGACTTATCAAAAGCAACGTATCATGTTCACACAAATTTGAATAGTATCGTACTAAGATCTTCCTTCTTTAACCAACAATCTTTGAATAAAATATTTGAAGAAAATGTAATTAGCAAATTACGAAGTTAACACTTGCAGCTTTTGATGCGAAATGATGTAAGCTATTGGCTCCTACTTTTAGGTTATTATGCGTCGTGTTAACGGATTCGTGGATTTTCATCGTAAATGGGAAGATTACAAGAGTGGGTTTGGATTTTTTCATGGTGAATTTTGGCTTGGTATAGAAAGACTCGCTTACATGACAAACCAAGGGGCAAACATTCTACGTATTGACGTAGTATTAGCCAATGGATCCTCATTTTACGTTGAGTATGACGAATTTCGAATCAGCGATGAGTGGAGTAACTTCACACTTCTGTCTGTGGGAACGTATCTTGGCAACACTAGTAAGTAGCATTTTAATATAACATAACATAACAGGTTAAAGGGCAAAGGAGGGCTAAGGCCCCATAAGATGCCCTGAAGTCCAAACAACCTTAACTGAAAACAACCAACCAACCAACACCAAACGAGCCCAGCCCAATTAGATTCTACCACAGTTATGGAAGAACTTGTCGAGGTTAACCTTAAAGCAGTGCACCGATGTGGGGTTAACTACCCACTCAGGCAGACTATTCCACTCGTTAACAACTCTATGAGAGAAGCTGAACTTCCTAATGTCGAACCTTGCAAAACACTTGTAACTAGCTTCTTACAATGGCCTCGAACCCGAGAATTGCTTTGAACCTTTAAATAATTGCAAGATGACAAAGGATTCCTTTCATATATATATATATATATATATATATATATATATATATATATATATATATATATATATATATATATATATATATATATACAATTCCTCTTACAGCATGTTTAGATTAAAGCTGTAACTTGCCGTTTTGTAATCAAGTTGATTTTCTTGAATGGTAACAACGTACCAGTAAAAGTCGTAGAAGGAGATACCGTTCTCATGTAGGAAGATACGAAAATTAATATTTGCAACTAAAATTTCACAAATATTTCTGAATGATCACAGATATTCCAATATCCAATTGCCCGTCTGGAATGATTTATGGAGCATGTTCCTGCCAACCTTCTTGTGCTGACCCTAGATTAACACAAGGATGTGATCCCTGTGCTGAGGCTGAAATGTGCATATGTAGAGACGGGTTTTTCAAGAAAGGCAACAAATGCGTACCACCACAAGAATGTGGTTGTTTCTCAACAGAGACTAAATCTGTCATTGCGGTAAGATATACGATTGTCACAATACCCTTGGCTATTGTAAAACAGAAATGCTTCCTTATACTGATGGAAAACCCCAGGTAACAATCGGCCATACTAAAAGCAACTGATTTAAGCTATTTAGTGTGACAGGTTTGTTAGACCATACCCGTAGATCTCTCAATTGGATCCTTCATAGTTTTTTTTTAAAGTAAATGGTAAACATTGAAGTTTTAAAACATTTTCATTTTCGGTTGGCTAGCTTAAATGCTTCCCGAATCATATCTCTTAGCTCATTTATCGTTCATTGTTTTTGAGGAAGTAGCATGATACTGAGCGTCCGTCTCGTACATAAATGGTGGGTTACAGTAGCCGACTTAGCGCATGCATGTTTCTTCATCCCCTAGAAGTTGGTCGAAATGAGAAAGTGAATGTTTCCAATGCTTAATATCCACGGTCTGTATGATGAGCAAACGATGGGATTTCTCCCTTGATCTTTAAATACGGCAAGCTTTAAAGATAGCTATGGAGTTCCGATTAGTTTTCAAATGTAGTTTCAATGTTACATATACACTGTTAAAAATGTCTGTAAAATTACAGAACAAAAAAATGAAGGACTACAAAGAGATTAAAGATGAATCCTGGCTGCACTTTTGCTGTGATCTTTATGTATGTCTTCATTTTTTGTTCTGCAATTTTTAACAGTGTATATTATTTGTAACTCTCCCTAATCGGCAGCACAATGAGTCGTTTGTTGATTTGGAATGCTCAAGACTTTGCATCTGCCTTGACGATCACTTCACATGTTACACGGATTACGAGTGCAGCTCTGCTACACAATGTCGGGTACCGGACGGTAAACGACAGTGCGTCTGTGATAATGGTCATCAAGGTGTTGGAGAATCATGCAACCCTCAATGGTTTACTGATTGCTACGACGTATTTGTAGCCGGTTATACAGTAAATGGAGTTTACTCAATTCTCCCAAACAACTGGCCAGGATCTCCATTCAACGTGTACTGTGATATGGCGACATCTAGCGGAGGATGGACTGTATGTACAATTATGCCTTATTGAACGACTTCATGCACCCTTTGTCACTTTAAAGTATATTAACTGTTCCAAAATATTAAAAGCCTATCATTCGAGAGTCGTTGGAAAGCAGTTATCGAACAAAGGGCTATTCTTAAAAATACTTCATTAATCGCTACACCTTCATTAGAGGCTTTGACACTAGGAGAAATTACACTGTAGCAGAATACAATGTCAAACGAATAAGAATAATCCTCTACAACTTTTGAACATATAATACAATATGTTATGATTACCACACGGCTTCTATAACAACTATTTAAAAGCTCTCTCTTTAAGATCTTTTTCAGGACATAAAAATCTTGAAAATTCGATTTTTTTCTGTTACTCACAGGTTTTCTTGCGTCGTGTTGATGGCGTAACCAACTTCTTTCGCAACTGGACTAGCTTCAGAAATGGGTTTGGCTCTTTAAATCAAAACAGAGATTTTTGGCTAGGCAATGAAAAGCTACATTACCTTACTAAACAAACAAATTACAAACTAAGGGCAGATATTACTACTTCCGGTGGTTCCGAATTGTACGAGGAATATTCATCTTTTAGAATTGGGAATGAAAGTACTGCCTACATATTACATGACCCTGGAACCAACACTGGGACCGCAGGTTTGGAGTTTATACGCTCATTACTTTCAAAATTCAATAAATAACTTTACCAAACATCCATTTTTTATTCCTTATAACAGGGCCTAATTAAACTTTTTACGTGTCTTGTTATTAGAAGTTTCCTGATGAGAAAAAAAGCTGTTGCAACGTAGGCACTGATCTATTTCGAACGTGATTATCCCTTGTACTTTGAAACTTCATGTGGGTAGACATGTTTGGTAGGAAAACTGTATTTTATAAATGAACTTCTTGTTTTTGAAGGCAGTAAAAGGTGAAACAAACTATTGGAAGTTGTCGCATTAACAAGATTTTTTTTCTAAACAGGGACATTAACTTATCCCCTCCCGACTCACTTGTAACGACATATTGTAACAATATTCAAGTTACCTCTGATATTAATTTAAGTTTTACCTCATCTTAAATGTAAAAGGATAAAAATGGGAAAAGAGAAATCACTAAGATCATGGACCATTTGCATTTTTGAAAGATCTTATGTGCAGAGTCCCTGAGCAATTAGTAGCAAATGTGTTATTACCAGGACATTCAACATAGCCATCCCTTATCGAGACGTTTCCGTGCTTCCAATCAAATATCATTTGTTTGACGACCTTCAGTTAAAATGTTACCTCCTATCAGAACGGCCATGTTCACTTCAATGTGGAGCAATTGGTTTCATGACTTCTTACACCCTTTGCTCAGAAGGACGATCTCATGAAGCAAATTGATCAAGAAGTAAGCACTGTATGTCGTTAATAAAGTATTAGTATAATTAAATTTGTGGCAAAAGTAACAGAGCTATTGTCCCCCTGTTTTTATGTACTATTATTAAAACCAATAACTACATCACATGAGTTCGACCATTTAATTTACAATCACTGTAAGACACATACTATACAGGATAAAGTATTGAGGTAACGTAATCTCCAATATGAACGTGAAACCAAATTGTCATGATTAACGTGAAAAAGCACAGGTAGTGTTTGCAGTAATAAATGGAACTACGTAGTATAAACGAAAGAATATTTGTGGTTACAAATCATGACGTACTGGTCCTATAATCTAACACCAGATAGTGCACGGTTCTTCCCACTAAGTTTACTTCTAGGCTCTCCTCAATTTTAAATTAACATATTATCAAGTACCTGTGTAAAACACGTTCTGGACAAAGCTGTAGTAGCCTGCACTGAGTTTATATTGCTCAAGGTCACATCCACACACTATTAGGTGTAAACTTTATTAAGAAACACTGACTGCCCAAGTAACACACCAGAATGGATCTGTCGTGTTAGCATTCATCAGTTAAAGTGTAATCAAGAAATTAGGATATAAACGGATATTGCTTATCATGTCTGGAGTGATGCCACAGCCTAATTTGAAAAAAGAACGTAAACTTTTTAACCAACCAGAATATCCTTATTTCTTGAATACACTTTAATTGATGAATGCTTACACGACAGATCCATTCTGGTGTGTAACTTACTTGTGCATTGTCACGGCAGTGAAGCTTATTATTCGTCAAAGTTTGCTTGCTTGTAAATACCTTACTTCATTGAATGTCTTTTACTTTCTGCGTACTGCAAATACTCCAAAAAAAAAAAAAAAACACTTGGAATTTGTTGAGGACGTGCAAGCCAACGTGGCACGTGGTACCGTATGATGTAAGACACTGCAAGAGGCTACAATATTGTTTGCCTTACATTTCCTTTGTAGTGTTATATAATTAAGAATTCCACTGTACTGTTTAGCAGGCGAGAGTTCTCTGCGCCTCTTTTAGGGTGGTCATTGTGCTTTTGATTCCCGTCAAGCCAGCACGACGGAGATAGTCCGGCCCCTAAGGCAAAATCAACATCACTAAAAAGTAAGTAATATTCTTATCTCAAAAAGGGGTGTAAAAAAAAGAAATAACCGAAAATAGGGGTGTGGTTGAGAGAAAATTGACATTGACAAATTTTGGGGTTCTTTCTCAAATACTATAGATGGCTACGTATTGAAGGACCGTAGCCCTATACGCTCCATAGTGCAGAACGGTAAAAACAAGGGAGACGTAGACCACGGAATCCAGGTTAGAAAAAAGTCGAACGATCAGCTTATCAAAGAAAGTTGAACTTTAATTTGAAGCTACAACGGGCAAAATGAGTTTAATTTAGAAGCCTAAGAGGAGAAAGATGAATGTTAATTTTTGCACCGAAACGAGATAAGAGAAAATGAACTTTTGCGAAGTGCAGAGAATTTATTCTGAAGTTACAAGTGCGAATTATTTGGAGTGAAGGCAAGAATTGCCTGTATTACCGAAAGCTTAATTGACGAATGATCAGATTGTATATATTGCGGTTGAGCGGAGAAGAAAGAAATAAATCAGGGACAAAAGGAGAGAGAGGATAAAGGAGAAAAGAACGATAGATGGCAAGGAAGCCCTTGTAAATATAATTAAGTAACATTAAAATAATGTCGTTGTATTAGTCATTTTTTGTTTGTAACTTCACGCAAATCTAAAATTTTGAAGGGAACTCGGGATTTGCCTGTGACATGCAGTCAGTTGTTGTTTTTATACAAGTTGTCTGGGTAATTCCATTAGCCACAAAATACTGCCTGTTAAAAAAAGTATAACTTTGTCAATGTACACTTCTCAGCCGTCATTTGACCACCAAAAAAGCTTACAAAAAGTTCTGTGGAATGCTACCATTTGGGGGGGGGGATATTTTTCACCAAACAGCGATAAATAGTTGTCTACATTCAAAAAATGGTCCAAAAACTCAAAACTGCTGAAAATGACGTCATAATTTTAAAAAATCTAGTTCAGGCACTTAGGAAAAGGTCAGCCTACTCACTTTTCTTTTTTCTGAATACCTTAGAACCAAAAGAAACACCATGAGAGGTGATTAGATGCCAGGTATAGGGAATTTATAGATATTTTAAGTATAATTTTCAAAAATGCGTCATTTTTGGTCAAAATCCACATTTTCAAACCCAAATACCCGACCCAACAAAAAATCCATAACTAAACCAGGGAAAGTCCCATCTTTTTCATTCAAACACTAAAATGTCCGTTTTAAGATTTATTATAAAAATACCAAAATATATGCATAAATGATAAGGGTAGGGTGAGTTAGAGAGGTTTAAAGATCCAGACATATTCAGTTTTCAAAAATGCGTCAATTTTGGCCCAAAACATGCAATTCTGACCCAAAATCCCCTCCCAATATCAAAATTTATAAGCCAAAAACCCCTCCGACTTTTTCACTCACTAAAATGTCCATTTAGAGCTACCTTACAAAGCCATGCAACTCTGTTTATAGATCCAAAGTTGTTTACGTTTCACTGTGCACTGAGCCACAGTGTTCTATGTAACAGTCTTATAGGTCAGTGTGTGTGAGTTCAGTGAGGGCTGTATCGCAAGAGTAAAATCTGCAGATCTTCCTCATTTTTGGTCCAATTTCCTCAAATTTGGTACCGTATCAAATGAAAAAGAAAAGGAAGTCAAACAACCTCCTGCACCATAAATTACAAAGTTGTTTACGTTTCACTGTGCACTTGAGTAGCAAGAGTAAAATCTGCAGATCTTCCTCATTTTTGGTCCAATTTCCTCAAATTTGGTATCAAATGAAGAAGAAAAGGAAGTCCAACAACTTCCTGCACCATAAATTACAAAATAATAGTGATCTGTATTTGTTTCCTACGATTTTCAATGAAAAACCGTATGACGTCATCTAATTTGCATATTTACATACATAATGAGATTAGTTTACAAAAATAAAATCTTCATTCAAATTCCCCATTTCTGCTCTTTACAATGATATATATGTTCTAACAGAGAATATTCTTCTAAATTAACCAAAAAAAATCCTGAAAATATTCCCCCTTTTAAAGCTGAAGATGGTGATTTGAAAAGTTTACACCTAATAGTGCGTGGATGTGACCATGAGCAATATAAACTCAGTGCAGGCTACTGCAGCTTTGTCCAGAAGGTGTTTTACACAGATACTTGATAATATCTTAATTTAAAATTGAGGAGGGCCCAGAAGTAAACTTAGTAGGAAGAATCGTGCACAATCTGGCGTTAGATTATAGGACCATTATGTGATGATTTGGAACCAGCATTATTCTTTCGTTTATACTATGTGGTTCCATTCATTACTACAAACACTACCTGTGCTTTTTCACCTTAATCATGACGATTTGGTTTCCCGTTCATATTGGAGATTACTTTACCTCACTACTTTATCCTGTATAGTATGTGTCTTTCAGTGATTGTAAATTAAATGGTCGAACCATGTGATGTAGTTATTGGTTTTAATAATAGTACATAAAACACAGGGGGACAAATGCACTGTTACTTTTGCCACAAATTTAATTATGCTAATACTTTTTTAACGGCATACAGTGCTTAACTTCTTGATCAATTTGCTTCATGAGATCGTTCTTCTGAGCAAAGGTTATAAGAAGTCATGAAACTATTTGCTCCAAATTAAAGTGAACATGGCCGTTTTGTTAGGAGGTAACATTTTAACCGAAGGTCGTCAAACAAACGAAATTGATTGGAAGCATGGAAACTTCTCGATTAGGGATGTCTATGTTGAACGTCCTGGTAATAAAACATTTACTACCAATTGCTCAGGGACTCTACACATAAGATCTTTCAAAAATGCAGATGGTCCATGAACTTAGTGATTTCTCTTGTCCCACTTTTATCCTTTTACATTTAAGATAAGGTAAAACTTTAATATTGGAGGGAACTTGAATACTGATATTACAATATGTCGTTACTGGCGTTACAAGTGAGTCGGGAGGGGGTAAGTTAATGTCCCTGTTTAGAAAAAAATCTTGTTAATGTGACAACTTCCAATAGTTTGTTTCACCTTTCACTGCATTCAAGAACAAGAAGTTCATTTATGAAATACAGTTTTCCTACCAAACATGTCTACCCACATGAAGTTTCAAAGTACAAGGGATAATCACGTTCGAAATAGATCAATGCCTACGTTGCAACAGTTTTTTTTTTCTTATCAGGAAACTTCTAATAACAAGACACGTAAAAAAGTTTAATTGGGCACTGTTATAAGGAAATAAAAAAATGGATGTTTGGTAAAGTTATTTATTGAATTTTGAAAGGAATGAGCGTATAAACTCCTAACCTGCGGTCCCAGTGTTGGTTCCAGGGTAATGTAATACGTAGGCAGTACTTTCATTCCCAATTCTAAAAGGTGAATATTCCTCGTACAATTCGGAGCCACCGGAAGTAGTAATATCTGCCCTTAGTTTGTAATTTGTTTGTTTAGTAAGATAATGAGGATTTTCATTGCCTAGCCAAAAATCTCTGTTTTGATTGAAAGAGCCAAACCCATCTCTGAAGCTAGTCCAGTTGCGATAGAAGTTGGTTACGCCATCAACACGACGCAAGAAAACCTGTAACAGAAAAATCGAATTTTTAAAATTTTTATGACCTGAAGACAACCTTAAAGAGAGAGCGTTTATATAGTTATTATAGATGCCGTGTGGTAATCATAATATGTTGCATTATATGTTCGTTCAAAAATTTTACTGGATAATTCTCATTCGTTTGACATTTTATTGTGCTACAGTGTAATTTCTCCTAATGTCAAAGCTTCCAATGAAGGTGTAGTGATTACTAAAGTACTTTTAAGAATAGCCCTTTGTTCGATAACTGCTTCACAACGACTCTCGAATGATAGACATCCTCCGCTAGATGTCGTCATATCACAGTACACGTTGAATGGAGATCCTGGCCAGTTGTTCGGGAGAATTGGGTAAACTCCATCTACTGTAAAACCGGCTACAAAGACGTCGTAGCAATCAGTAAAACATCGAGGGTTGCATGATTCTCCAACACCTTGATGGCTATTATCACAGACACAATGTCGTTCACCGTCCGGTACCCGACATTGTGTAGCAAAGCTGCATTCGTAATTCGTGTAATATGTGAAGTGATCGTCAAGGCAGATACAAAGTCTTGAGCATTCCAAATCAACAAACGACTCATTGTGCTGCCGTTTAAGGAGAGTAACAAAACATATATCGGTAACATTGAAACTACAATTGAAAACTAATCGGAACTCCATAGCTATCTTTAAAGCTTGCCGTATTTAAAGAACAAGGGGGAAATCTTATCGCTTGCTTATCATGCAGTCCGTGGATAAGCATTGGAAAAATTCACTTTCTCATTTCGACCAACATTTAGGGGATAAAAAAGTATGCATGCACTAAGTCGGCTACTGTAACCCACCATTTATATACGAGACGTACGCTCAGTATCATGCTACTTCCTCAAAAACAACGAACGATAAACGAGCTTAGAAATATGATACGGGAAGCATTCAAGTGAGCTAACTGCAAAATGAAAATGCTTTAAGACTTCAATGTTTACCACTTACTTTTAAAAACTATGCAAGATCCAATTGAGAGATCTACGGGTATGGTCTAACAAAACTGTCATACTATGCTGCTTAAATCGGTTGCTTTTAATATGGCCGATTGTTACCTGGGGTTTTTCATCAGCATAAAAGAAGTATTCTGTTTTAAATAGCCAAACGTATTGTAGCAAACGTACATCTTACCGCAATAACAGATTTAGTCTCTGTTGAGAAACAACCACATTCTTGTGGTGGTACGCATTTGTTGTCTTTCTTGAAAAGTCCATCTCTACATATGCACATTTCAGCCTCAGCACAGGGATCACAGCCTTGTGTTAATCTAGGGTCGTCAGAAGAGGGCTGGCAGGAAAATGCTCCATAAATCATTCCAGATGGGCAATTGGATATTGGAAGATCTGTAAAAAATTAAGAAGTATTTGTGAAATTGTAGTTGCAAATATGCTTTTCGTATCTTCCTACCTGGGCGCGATATCTACTACCACAACTTTTACTGATACGTTGTTACTATTCCAAAAAATCAGCTTGTGATGTGATTTGAGACCGACGATGACGTCATCACAGAGGCTGAGCGGACCGAGGCGACAGCCGAGGTCCGCTGCCTCTGTGATGACGTCATCGGAGGTCTCGAATCATATTTAAGACCGGGCACCCTGCTTTTACCCCCATTCATAAACACTCAACATTAAAATGTTGGGAATCGACAAAAACAATGAATTTTCGACAAAATTTTACAGATCAAATTTTAATTCTCCCAGCTAACTTCGGACTCTATTATGACGTCATGTTTAGTTTCTTGCGATAGTAGCGAACAACTTTAAGCCAAAAGAAAGTGGACAATCACCCAAATATTTACACTTAACATATTGATTGTAATCTCAATTCATCGAACGAAATTTAACTGGATTAATTTAACGCAAAATCGTTTATCTCTGAATTATCCTACATCGCTGTAGAGATGAGGCTGAGCATTACAACAAGAGAACTAACTTCTAGCTGGCTATTGTTTACAGTGAAGTTCTACTCCACGAAGGTTTCACAGAGGTAAATAAATACACAGTGCTGTGCTGTTACGGTCTACTGTAATATATTGTGTGCAGTGCAGTGCGGCATTCAACGACATGCATGCGGACATTTGACTGCAAGTAGTTAACGCACAAGATCGTTCAAGATCCATAAGTAAGACGGTGATTTAAGGTGTCTTTAGCCTTTTTGGAAGAGGATTATAGTGCTGGTAACTTTGAAAATGTGTTCAAGTTTTTAATACAGATTATGCAGGCCTAAACTTAGGACTAGCTTAAACTGTTTACAACATTAGGCCTAGTTCATAAGAAGCCTAGCTCTGCGTAGAACTAGAAATGAAGACCGTGCTGGCCTGTTATGTCTGTTAGTGTTAGCGGAATTGGTCCAAACGTAAAAACCTGACAGTGACACTGTCAGTAAAACCTGTTTACCATTGCTCTGCATGTCATAGTTATAACACAGGCCTCATGCTGACATTAGCAGCACAGAGACCAAATTCACTTTTCTTTACCATCCAGTCCAACTTAGGAAAATAAGGAGTGGAATATTTGTAACAGGCAGACTGTTGTACCCTTGGCATATACTGTAAGGTTATAGCCCCTATACGACCTTTTAGCCATACCACTGCCAGTATCCAAGAAGATGAATATAGTTTTGCTAGCATTCATTCATGGGATGAAATGAGCATTATGCTTTGGAATGGTTATAGCTACAGGGGTGCTAGGCATAACAGTGTAATACTACAGTAGTTTACAGTAACTGGTTTTCTTACTCAGATGTTTATGTTGCTATGGTAACACATCATGGACAAAGCATAGTGCACAATGCAGTAGTAACAGTGATATTCAATTCACCTTGAAAAAGTAATTCTCCTAAACTGGCAAAGGCCAGTCTCGAATGCGATTCGAGACTGGTCTCGAATGGTTTTCAGCCAATCAGAATGCAGGAAATCAATAAAGGTGTTTATGAATTCCAATTAAGGTGTCAGTCGTTCTTCAGTTATTGTAAAAAAAAATATAAATTTTATTACAAGTAAACGAAAGCTCAATCTATCTCGAGGTCAACCATGACGAGGTGCTAACACAACCAGTGACCCATCACGATTTATACAGTGCAGGGGTGGATAGTCGTCCCCAGTGGAGAAGCCCTGCCTTTTTCAGTGACGAAAGGAACGCTCCTGCAACTAGCAAAGCAACGAATTCCAATGTTATGGATATTTTTAGAAACTTCACCCCTAGGAGAATAAACAAACGATCATCTGCTGGAGGAGAAGGTTGTGCACACATTGTCCACTCCACTTTACAATGAAAAGTCTTGGCGATACCATAGAAATATATTAGGTTAAAGGATATTTAAAACTACGTTTATTTACAATATATCTATGCCTTCTCTGAAATATACCCATGTAATGGTAGTTAAGCTAATTACTTTACAGTAATATCTCTATGAAATTGGTTAATCCTATTCGCGAGAATTTGTTTCATCAGAATCGTAACCCCTTTATCTTATCGTTTAGAGTTTAAGCAGTCGATACCTGGTTTATTTACAGTGAGATTTTCAAGTCGGTATCTTAAAAAATACCATGAAGAAGGTTGATGAAATTTGGACAAAAATTGTTAACTCATCAATTGCGCTGTTGTTAAGCTCACACTGAATGCTGCAAAAAACAAGGAAAGGCACAGTTTCTCTAACATCATAATGCCGAATCCCTATATGTTGTTAAATGAAGAACCCCAAGTCAAATGAGAGCCGAAACCAGGACAGCTTCGGGTTTTATGTGATTGCTTTACAGTGGTATGAACCGCAGATCTACTGTTGTAAAAGGGTGACAATTCATTTTCTCCGACTACAGAAATTAAACTAGCTACATTTAAGTGAAAAGATATGTAAGGGAACATGCCTACATCCGTCTTAGGAGAAGCCAACCATAAAAACACAAACGGAAACTTGCTCTTTTAACTTAATATATCTATTGAAGGCCAATCTAGTAAGCGACACTTAACGTTTTGCAAAATTCACCTCAGTAAATTCAGATCATTATTTTATCATATGAGTAACGGCGTTATACGAGTGCTGGGCTTGTCTTACATTCAGGGGCGGCACCAGGGTATTTCGATTTGGGGGCAAAGCATGGGATGAGTGATCGCCGTCCTTGGGGAGGGGTCTAAGAGAAGGGGAATTTTTGTTAATTTAAAGTTGCTTAGTAGCGAAATGGTGATGTTTTTGGTATATTTTTTAACTGATCATATGTGTTTGGAAGGGTTCATAATTTAGTGAACTTTAATTTTCGTTTGGGTGAAAGATGCTTTACAGGGGAGGAGACACTCCTCCCCTCTGAGAAATTTTTATTAATTTATTGTTGCTTAGATGCAAAATGGTGATGTCTTTGGTATATTTTTGAACTGATCATATATGGCTGGAAAGTGTTAATAATTTATTGAATTTTAAGTTTTGGATGGGTGAAAGATGCCGTCCTGGGGAAGGGTCTAAAGGGTCTAAAGGGAGAAATTTTTGTTAATTTAAGGGTGCATGGATGCAAAATAGTGATGACTATGTTATATTCTTTGAACTGATCATATATGGTTGGAAAGTATTCATTATTTAGTGAATTTTAATTTTAGTTAAGATGAAAGATGCTTTACCGGGGAGGGGTTTAATGGGAGGGTGGGAGGGTTTCCCTCCCCTTTGAGAAATTTTTAAAAAATTAAGGTTGCTTAGATGAAAATGGTGATGTCTTTGGTACATTTATTGAGCTGATCATGTATTGTTGGAAAGTGTGAAAATTTATTGAATTTTAAGTTTTGGTTGGGTGAAATGGGACAGTCATAGTTTTGTTGTCTAAGAGAAGGGTATGTAGTCAACAAACCCCCTGAAGCCACCCCCTTTTGTGTATGGGTATGTTTTCACACAAAAATATGTGCGTTGACTCTACAGAAACACGAACTATTACGAATATTTTCGTTGCTTCATATGTGCATTATACAAGGTATCTAAGGGCTGGCAGACACCGTTATAGGGTCTCCTGGAAGCTCTGGACTAAATATATGGATCAAATATATGCTACCCCACCCTCCTCCTTTCTTCTTTTTCGTTCGCTTCCCCTTCTTCTCTTTCGTTTTCTCCTTTTCTTTTTTCCTGTTCTTTTCCTTCTCTCTTTCCCCTGTTCTTGCAAATTATAGGAGGCGGCTGCCCCCTGCCCAATGTGGCATCGCCCTGTTTTTCTTTGCCCTTTTTCTGAATGACTCAAGATTTCTTCATACAGTAAAGATTGTGTTGTGTGCGGGCATGCACCTACAATTTAAAATTCGTTTTCTATGGATTACTCCGTCAAGACAATACCAAAATAAAGCACAATAAGGCATAGGCGTAGGTAGCTTTTCGAGACTGGGTGGCTGAACCTTGTTTCGGATCGCCGATTGAGGGTCCTCAAGTGCAATTTGGTGCAACATTTTGGGCAAATTTTAAGGAAAATTACTGCAATTTTTTTACATTTTTTACTGAAGAGACAAATAAGGGGTTTTTGAAATTAGATGTTGGGGGCAGAAGCATACTTCAGTCCCCCAGATTTTTGACTGGGGGCTTTAGCCCCAGCCCGCGCTTCCTCCTTCGCTTATGCAATAGGGGAGACATATAATATTACTTCAAAGTTTAATTTATTTTATTAAATATTTTTCATATTTTATTGTCAAAATGTTCGTTAAGTGATTGACTCATGATACTCCCAATATATATGTTCACGTTCTAAACGTTAAATGGTCACATGCTGGGGAGGGAGGGACAGTAAATGTTTGAGATTGCCAAACATTTCATAATCCGGACAGGGGGGAATACCCATTGACGGAAGGTCGAAGGTTCACTAAAGACCGAAGATCCCCCGGACGAAAATATATTCCAAGTTACGGGTACGGTTGGGGATTTGGTTGGATAGAGATTCATGGATCAGGCGTATTGCACAAATTAGCTGTCTGTATTTTTTGGTATAACTTGCAATGAAAGGCACCTTTTCTCCAAGAGAAGGAGAACTTTTTGCTCTGTGACATCATATGTGTAAGGTTTCACAATAACTTAGCGATTGTTTTAATTTAGCTTTACTCTCGGTTCCTGTGTTCTTTTTGTTTGCGCGTTATGCATATTGGCCTTAGTGTTTATATGTAATACTAAACCTGCATTCACGCAAACAATGGAGAATACAGAAAACATTATGCGTGCGGGGGTTGCAAGTTTCAGGTATTTGGTAACGAACAATTTAACTAATATTGTCATAGATGGATGACATACTGTAACACCTCACCTCACCCCCTACGAAATTATGTGTTTTAAAACGTTTTTAGACCATTTTATTTTGGGGTTGAAAAACCATAGGGGGGCAAATGCCTGCCCTGCCCCCTGTGGCGCCGCCCCTGCTTACATTACAAGAGAATTTAACACTTACAGTAAAGCTATAGTCAATTACAAATATATGGGATACCTTTGTGTGCATAGTACTAACTTGACCAATCATATTCTGTATAAAACTGTCACCAATTCTGTATCTAAAAGCATACTGAGTATCCGTATTCAGTGTTGGCATCGGTTGATAATCCTCACGTTTTTCCTATTTGAGACCAATGATGGGAATCTATTTTTCAAATACCGCTAATATTGGCCTTGGTAATGTCTGCACTGAAACACCTCTAGCAAAGCAAGGTTATTGACTGAACTAGTTGATGACTTTGGTTATACATATGTGGGGTTTGAGTTCATTTTGGTCTTTTCTGTATCGAAGAACCGTTGTAAATAATGCACTTAATAGCACAATATCATAATGACATGAACTGGGTTATACTCTTCCCAAAAGAATGAATGGTATTAAATTAAGGCATATGTCGATCAGTTGAATTACTCAATTACAGCAATATAAAAGGCCATGCAGCCTTAGTTAAGAACATGGGATTACAGTATGATACAGATATGACGGTCACAGTTTCGGAAATATGAATGTCATTTAAGGTTACGTTGAATAGTTGATAATAAAATTCCAAATGTGCATCTGTTTTTGAGCTAACATAAATTGTTTATCCACGGTTATCTACTGTTATCATTCTTGCTGTCCCTCATCCAGTGCTACATCTAACCGTAAGTTTATACAAGGAATTTGTTGGAAGATTTGAATTGTAGCACTATCATGAACTAGAACAAGGTCTATTTCTGTGTTACCAATCACTCAGACACAGATTAAAAATTTCTTTGATAGGGTGTACTACATGCTCTACCTTCAGAAGGCATGGTGAACGAAATATGCATATTCTAGTTGCAACATTACCTCAACAAAACATTATGTATTCATTGGTAATAAATACTGATTCACTCAGAATATTTATCCATTACTACTATTAAAATGATCCTCCTCTGATTTTACAATAGTCAATGTCACTAATTGATGTTTGCTCTCAACTACCACATTTTGGGGAGTAAATAATTTGTCCTGGTTTTTGTTTAGTGTATGTGTTAGGTGCCCCAGGGAAATATGTTTTGCCATAATTTTCCATAACTTTATGGAAGAATGTTTGACAGAGAGTGAGTGTGTCATGTAAATGCATTTTGTGAGGATCCGTGTTCCCTCCCAATGCCATAAAGTCTTGCAACTTATGGCAGTGAAGCTGCTTCTTTGTTATTATAACACTTATAGTTTGTGTATCACTTTTTGTGCAATTTATACTAAGTGAATATTCGCTAATCATGGTAATCGGTTATACAGTCAAGAGTGGAGGGTAAAAATAAAGTCATTAGTATGTGCATGTTGACATTTTGTACAATAAGGGTTAAATGATCACACTCAGCATCGCCTATTTTTGCGAATTTATGTTTTGTTTGGCAAATTGGCAAAGAATGTGGTATGGAGAGAACAAATATTGAAATAAGAAAAACTTGTAAAAAATATTGTTGTATGTTTGAGATGCAAACATTGATGCTGCATTCAGGAAAACTCGACTTCCAAATTATTTCGCTAAAAATAATGTACACAGAGCTGTTCTCTGTCTGGATGTGACTGCTCTAGGTGAAGTAGACAAACGTACCTTTTACAGTTGTTAAACTGAACTGGCACAACCCTGTGAGGTAGCTCATCTTTGTCTACAAGGTCGTTAATATCGTACGTTAAAATAGAGTAACACCAAGTAAGTTTTTGTATTTCGTGCTGAAAAGGGTGCATTCGATGGAAGTCTTGATTTTTGCTGGAAAGGACGTTTTTGAATTACCTGTTGGAAATGTATATGTATGAGTTGCACTGACATATTGTGCTTAATTACTTAATTCGGTTTGTACAGTATGCACTGGGTATGCATTGCAGTGCCATGAAGGGAGTGCAGAGTTTGCCTAGCTATCTAACTCATAATAACATATTAGCTCGGCCTTTAAACTGGTGGGCTCACACATTGAATAAACTGATAAAACTAAGATTGCCCTCATTTTTTGGCCACCATTACAATTGGTATAGCAAAGTACGTTAGTCTTGTTTACAATTTGCAAACATGGGTGAAAGATATGGAGAGAAATTGTGGGTATCAAGTTGCTTTGGAAAAGCCGGGAGATTTTTCGTTCGGGCAGAATCACGTTTTCCTAACAAGATAGACAGAAAATCATTTCCTTCCCTTCCCAGAGAACTTAGTTTATAATTGATGTAGTTAGCATGTAGAAGACATGCTGTGACTCCAATTATATACTTAACAGGCCAAAGTATCTCTAAAGATTAGTAAAATAAATAGCATTGTCATCTGCCATCTCTCAATTACTTTTAGTGGAGAGCGGATGTTCTCAGAATAAGGACACGTTTGTATAGTAATTATGCCTTACCTTTGGAGTTACTCAATTACAAATGCAGGGGTGGTTTGATTGTGTTCGTAGTAATAGAGGAGTAACGTGTCTGAAGTTTCTAACAATGAGTTTAATATTGAACAATAGTTGCTTTCTGCGACAAGTCAATATGATATCTTTGATAAGATTGGTAGTTGAGGGTTTTGCTCCATGACTCAAAATGTTCATGGTATTAAACGTGTTGGATAGCATATCACCCCTTGTGGTGTCCTTACCCCGACTCCCTCTACCCCACATATCATGTAAAGGATGGTTCAGATAAATTGCGTCTTTCAGTCACCCCTAAAATTGGATGTCAATAAGGGCAGTGGACTATGAAGCGATAACATTATTACAGCAGTGAACATGGAATGCTTGATTATTTAACCACAAACCACATGGACAATTTATGTTCACCGAGTGACGACAGTTGGTGTAGCCGTGATATCTAAGGCCTACACCAAATCGCAGCTAGCGGCAGGCTGTGGCAGATAAACATGGGTGTCACTGTAAACCGAACTGAGTGTTGTAAAAATTGAACTTTGTCCGAGATGGGAGAGCTTTGTAATTTGAAACTGAGTTGTAGATGTCATTGTATAAGTGGATACTTCGAGGGTCATTGCTTGATGGCCACCGTTTTCGTTATCGAAACCTGTGGATCCTGTGTGAGATTAAGTGTTACGTTTCTTGATTCGAATAATAAGGAAAAATCGACATATAGATTTGTTTGACATTTTTCATAATTGTGTCAGAAGAGCATTGATCAAGGTTTGAGAATATTTTTTTGTATATTTGAAGTTCTTATATGAAGAGGGATGAAGTCGTATATTACCTTCCAGGTTTAATGGTATGACATTTCAGACATTTTCTGTGTTGGCATTCTGTCCTGTTTTCTTGGTGTGGCTGGAATGTGGAGAGGGTTCTTACTTTGCACTTAATGAGGGGCAGTAACAACAGTAAGAACAGTGTGTGTAATATAAATATATAGTAAAATTATAACAATTAAAGTAATACATGTTAGAAGGCCGGAATAAAGTTAAAATTTATTTGTTTCATGTTAAAATACTTTTTTGTTTAATGAGATTTGGAAGGGTCTATAAAATGGTTAAGGGAGTTTAGAAGCTTAACATAGAATTCAGAGAAGAGATTCTAGCCCCATTCAAAATTTTTTCTTTCCCCAAGGGAATATGTACTCGTCTGATGGTGACTTAGCAAAACGGCTGTAGGTTGCTGCATTTTAGGGTAAAAAAGCTATTCTGATCATCGCACCTTTTTAATCTTTACACCGATGGCCTTTTTTGACCTTTTTCTACTAGTCTGCGTAGCGACCCTCGGTTCTTACCGTCAATGGGTCTGACGCCGATAGTTCTTTCCTACCATGAGCTTAACATGAGCCTCATTTCAGCTTATAAATCGTTACGCAGTAGTTACATGTTATTTTTGTTTATGCAGTAAATACAGAAGGCGAAAAGTGTGAGAAAACAAAGTTGTTGCAAGTTTAATGTTGCAAGTCCGTTTGGGAGTAACTGTCCGTCGCAGTCCTCATTCATGTTAGCCTACATTGCACTTACCAGCTGTACAATGCGATTTACACAAAACAGGATAGTGTGTGGACCTTCGTAATATTAATTGCAGAGACACATCTTTTTGCCTGTAGCGCAACTTACGACATTTGATGACTTGTAACCTCCTTTCTGTTGTACATATGAAGACCACAAACAAGTCAATTGGTTAAATAAGTCATAGTCGTGCTAGAATCCGTCATCCCGCCTCCTCTGGTAATGTGCCAAATGCAGGGTTCTGTCCACAGGGCTTAAAAATTACACTGGTTTCTCCGGTTTCTAAGAATTGCAATAAAACTTCCGTAAGCAATATCAAAAAGGCCTACTTTTGTGTTGCCTTGAGCAGTTGAGCTTTTGAAAAATCCCGAGAAGATGATGTATGATAACTTGTGTAGTTTCTTCAAAAGCTATGAAATGTTGTACGATTGCCAGTTTTCAAAAACTTGTATTACAGCTACGCAATAAATGAAATTTTGTACCTCAACGATTTGCCTTGGTAAAGTTTTGCTCTCAGTGGAAAAGATCTCTCGATAAAATCCCAAACGTTTCGCCGAATGTTATGACTTGTTTGGTTTCATGTTGACAAGTATAACAATCCCATTTCTCATTATGAGGTAATTTTGAGCTACAGTAGCTACATAGGTATTTTCAAGACCGGTCGCTTTTTCAGCTGATGAAGAAACCAGGGATCTTGAAAATTTCTGCACCTCGGTGTATGTAAATATATACAGTTGGGAATCAAAGTATAATATATATATATATATATATATATATTGCTTTTAATATATAAACATAGGTATATATAAAGGTATATATAATATTGGTTTCGATCAAAATTGAAACCAATCCTATACTTATATACATATATATACACATATATTAATATACATATATTTTACACATATTATACATATATTAATATATATATATATATATATATATATATATATATATATATATATATATATATATATATATATATATATATATATATATATGCAACCAAAAGAAAAAAGTCACCACGTACGGCTTATCTTATACCATGTAATTACATTGTGGGCTATTTTGTCTCAGCTGACGAATGTTACACGCTCGTTCCACATCAAGAACGTGCAAGCGATCAACAACTTTGGCTAGTTTGTGATGCAGGCTCTCCTCACCGACGAATTAAATGCTTCGTTTTAAAACAGTATCTAACGGACCCTCTGGAATAGAACTGTACAATGCGATCCGGTGGTTCAAACCTGTGATGTTAATCGTTTTGGAATTGATATTGCTGTTGGCTCTCTGCTGTGTGAATCTACTGTTCGTATTTGAGTACATTACCGAGACACGACACGTTCGGAGTATGCTTGATTTTATTTCCTAATCTTTACCAGAGGCTCAGCCAGGGTTTGATGATGGGGGGCAACACAGATAATTTCGTAATGCCACCTAAGTTAACCCCCAAGGCTGCCTAAAGTGCACCTTTTTATGCATCCCTGCGATTGTATACAGCAAGGGGTGATCCATCCTTTGTCACTACATAAAGGTACCCCCTGGGGAGTGGTATAAGGGGAGGGTTTGTCCCCCTCCCCTTTGAGAAATTTGTTTGTTGATTTAAGGTTGCTTAGATTTAAAATGGTGCTATCCTTGGGATATATTTGTAACTGATCATATATGCCTACAAAATGTCTATTTTGGTTAGTTGAAAGAGGAGAGTATGTTGTCTAAGAGAAGGGTACGTTTTCAACAAACCTCCTGAAGTCCCCCCCCCCTAAAATTTTCGAAAAATGTATATCGGCAAATACGTACTTTTTACTTCCCACATTATGGTACAGTTTAGATGGGAAGATCACACACCGATGCTAGGCTACTACAGAGGTTATAGATGTACTTGTGTTTTTCAGAAAAGTGTTGTGGTCAGAATAGTTGCATTTATCATTACCTTAATAATGATCATGATGTGGAGTGCAAACAGTGACGAATGCGCGCAAAGCGCCCCGATTTTTTTTTATTAAAATAAGATTTCCATACCAAAATATGCATTCATGCTCTGCATCGTGACACTTTCAATTCCTCAACAAACCTTTATGCCAATCATAAAGCCTATCTTTTACCTGAGAACTCGTAAACAGCTTTCAACTTTTGCTATTGTGTTTCTACAGGTTGCTACCGGAAGACATTCATAGTAAGAAAGCGGAAAAATTTTGATAGTCTTCTAAGGCGAAATTCTGATAGTTTGAGAACCGTTTGTGACACCTTTTGGAATCATTTCAAAATTTCGAGAAAAAAAAGTCTAAAATCGATTGTGGGGCATGGCGCCCCCATACCCCCGCGTCAGCGCCAGCGCCACTGAACTTTACAGTCTCAGTTTATGAGAAACTTTAGGGAGCTTTCGATTTGCACGTCCACATAGTCGACTGCTTCGCGATTACGTCATGTTAAGCCTCTGCGCGTGGATCACGTCGTCTCCCTCGTCCACTATCAAAATCGAGAACGTGTCCACCGTGGTTTTGCCGTTCGTCTCAAACTTCAACGATGTTCACACGTGTGACGTCACAGAATTTCTGAAAATGGATAAAGCGGCAACAACCGCACTCAGCAACATGCTAGTTTCTCCCTCCATGATCTATTTGTACAATTGTGATCCCCTTTTACCTAAAATGTCGAGTCAGTGATGGTTCCGTTGGGGAATTTGTTTTGTTTTGGGCATGTTTTCTTGCAGGTTCAATAGGCCGTGAAGTTATCTTATATTGTTACTGTTGTACCTATCGCACATGAAAACATGCTGTTGACCAGCGCTATGCATGGCTGAGCGAATCCCAAAAAGTTACCTAAGACTGTAACACTTCCATAGGACTCGTCTACGTCTACGCATGCACTGGAGGATCGATACAGCCTATAACAGTTGACGTACCTAACCAGTCGACGCTTTCAAGTAGACAGGCTGATCGACCTGAACTCAGTCAACGCTCACTCAATCGAAAGCTCCTTATTCTTGTCTGATTTCGAAGAAATAAAAAGGTCATGTTTACAAGGTTGTACCATACGGTATATGAGCAACACTATGATCCGACATCCGGTGATAACCTTCCAAAAGTGTTACACAACGTACCCAGCTTAACCCGGCGCAGAGGAAATTGTATATCTTGGGTGGCCACGGCGTTATAAAGCCGCTTTGTGAAGTGTTAGTAGGGCACTTCTGTGCTGACAATGTGAGCCCATCTGAGCATTGTTTCAAGTTGGGACTGTTGCTACATGGATTATACTGTATTGTCAAAAGAATGGAGTTTTTTGCCGAATTTGTAATGATTTCAGAGTGTAGCATTACCTCTAAATCCATTGGAAATGAAAGGAAGCACATATCACTTCAATAATTTCCTTCTCATTCAATCTCGCCATATTAATTAAGAAAAGTTTATTGGAAAAGATGCCTCTATTAAAAAGAGCCATGCTTTTATTCCTTTTATAGAATTCCTTTTTTGTTGATGAGTAGAACTGTGAATGTGGTCTCAACGAAACAACCTGAGGCCACTTGCACTTGGTAAAATTCATACCGACCCCTTATTCCCCCAAAATAAAGAAAATAATAAGAAAAACAAAAAAAAAAAACATAAGAAATGACGTCTTACGCATAAATTTGCAATTTAATGAGCAAAAATCAGGTCGGTTTGGTCTTGCTGTCCAGCCATTCTATATATGCAAAACAGTTATTCCTGACCGCCCTTGTAACTCTCGGAAGGGTAATTGAAAAATGAACTTTTTTTGAATATGAAAATTGATGCATAACTTAACCTAATTTAAAAAAAAAAAACATTTTCAATAAAGACCTATATATCAATTGAACGGTTAGAACATGCAAATTCCGATGACGTCATTTTTGCTCATTTATATGCAAATTTATGCCGATGGCGTCATTTTTTATGATTTCTTTGTTTTTCTTATTATTTTCTTTATTTTTTTGGATGAGGGGGTAAAATGAACTTTTTTCATGAAATTTTTCACTCAATTCTCTCTTCAAAGACATCAAATTTTTCCAACTTCTACTTATTCTTAGCGAAATAAGACTGTAGTAAAATCTGATCTCAACATCTGCCGAGATTCTCTTGACTGGAAACACTATAACAGTTATCAGATGACTCCCAGCTAACGTTCCACACACACAATACAAGGCATGCAGACATTGTTTACATTCTGTTGTGACCTACAAAAACACGTGGGTGCACTTGAGGCGGGTCAGTGTTATCAAGGTTGTTTTGAATGGAAATAGATGGCAGTATATACCTTTGATGAACTAAAATACTGATAGCGTAAACTTTTGTGAAAAATTAAAAAAAAAAGGAATCAGTTTCGCGCTAAGAGGATGGGGCTAGTTTTTTATAGACATTTAGTAGTTTTCGTCTTTTTAGGCAAAAATATGAAAATAAGGATATTTTTGAAAGCAAAACTTGCAAGTATCTTGCAGAAGCAGCTGGCTATAGCCCCAAGCTTTTCAGAAATTTTTTTAGATGTATTGAGGCATAGGAAAAAGGTATATGTTGGGTAGTTAGGACATGGCTTGCTCCTACATGGACTTTTGGGGCCGGAGTCTAACTTTTCGCCAAAATTTGCATACATTTGAATAAAAACAAATATTATTCCATATTTTGGACAAATGTCACTCACATAGACCCCCATAAAAATTCCATCAACATGATCATTTTGTCCTCACTTTTTGGTACTTACACCAAGCCTGTACAATAAAGAAAACGGTAGAGGTAAAAATTCTGGGAGGGGGAGGGGAGTTGTCTCGCACAGGTCCCATCCTGTGACCGCGTGTATTAAAGGAGTCTGAAGAACCTCTCACTTCCTCTGTGAAAAAAAACCCAAGAAACATGCGTCAAAGGCAATTATGTGACAGTTTATGAATGTATATATCTTTTGTATATATTTACTTTTTGTAAGAGGATCACTTTGTAGAGGAGTATGGTGGTAACTGTTAAATACCGGAACTTGAAAGAGTCTGGTACGAGAAAAATATTGCAAGAAAAATATTGTCTGCATCTACAATATAGTTATTGGGGTCTGTGTACAGTGAAGCAATTATGGAGGTAATAGAAGAAAACAATACCCATTTTCTTTGTGACAATAGAGCGTTAAACTGCATTTCCATAGCCAGATTTAGAATGCATGACTAATCTATGCAGAAAGCCCGTTCAAGAGTAAGTCATAGTTGCATGATCTTGAGGCCCCATAAGGTCTCCAAAGAAACCAACTCCGGGTTTTTATCCTCACGGAATGTATCTGGTTTATGCTTGTGGTTAAAGTATCAGTTAGACCTTACTGTATGTGGACTAAATCTAGCTTAGTTTACTGCTTGAACAATAAATGCCCATATTACGTTCTTGAAGGGGATTTTTTTTTGTTTTGCCAACGGATGTCCTACTGTAGATCGATATAATATTGCCTTTACGTATTTCTAACCTGATTCGAAACTATTCTGTTCTTCTTGAATTCCATGCAAAGGACAAGCATGGCATTAACATTATTCCAAATACTAATCTCGATGACAAAATTTAAGTTTGGTAAGAACAAAAAATCATTCAATAGAAAAACCTTCTAACCATTGTCAAAATAAATTTATAATTAGTATTTTCATCAAAATTTTGCCGAAAAATATCACAAGCCTTCAACAACGTAACGTTTTTACATGCCCGTTCGACTCCGTAAAAATCTTCTGAACAGGCTCCCTTTAAATAGTTTCATACCATAATTCTTATAATTCTTCTTTCCTTTGTGATGAGGGAACTAATTGTGACCAACTGTTCATGTTTGCTCCTACTATTGTTTACGACTGTTACATTTCCGCTAAAGATAAAGGCGGAAATCTAGGGGATGGGGGATATGTAGATATCCCCCCTACTTTTTGACAATCGGGTGGCTTACACAAACTTTTCCTCCAGATTTTCCAAAGCATCTCAAAATAGTTGTCTCTGTAATGTTTTTGTTTTGTTATCAAATTTATATTTGTGAATAGTGTGAAAGACAATTAGGCATAAAATTTACTTGAATGACTTTAAAATGTTATTTTTCGGCTGCCTTTGGGCTCATCGATCGTACTTTGTTGTTTTGTTATTACACGTTAGCTTAAGCAAGATTATTTTTCCAACGACCCATGGAATTCCTACCACCAGCTCTCCTTCAGAACCACAGGCGATAGCGTTTCAGGCGGGCCGTGACAGATTTGACTGGGAGGGATAGCTCACATTACCGACTTCTGAAAGTACACTGAATAGAAGAAGAAACCGGAAGAAGCAAGGACACTTTAATTTAATTTAGGGATAACTTTTGTAAAGCCAAATGAAGTAAAAATGCACTGTCACGGTCTTTTCGTATTTTTTTGTATTTTTTCCGTGGGCTTCATCATTGCTTGCTAAATTCTCTATTTCCAATTCCTTCAAAACAGCATAATCGTTTAAATACAATTCCGAGGTTTCTTTAGGTCGAATTCAATGCTATTTCCAAATAATGAAACGATTTACACCTCAGGGAGAGTTCATCAAGTACCTGTGGGGCCTTCTGAACCGTTGGGTCATTTGTGATAATGTAGCTACATGCCCCACCAAAGAATGTATTAACTACTACCGTGGTTGTTTAAAAATATTCCCAGACTTGAAAGCCGCTACGCAGACTTACACTAGCACTGACTCAACGACAACACCATCGAAAATCCTCGCTTTTTTAACACGCTGGTCTGCCGCTACAAGTCCGTTTTCACGTCTCAGCTTAACCTGCGCGTGCGTAAATGCCCGATTCTGGGTAGAAACATTTTACAACTGTCGGTTTGCCTGCTTGGAAGATACGTTTCTTACACAAAAGTTAAAGTTGAGTCCGCGGCAGAACATTTTTGCTCTGCAGGGTGAGCATGGTAGGTCGTTTGCTACTTTTTATCCGCACATAATATTTACTTGATCGAGACCTGGAATCAAGTAGCGCAATATTGGGCTTTTCTACTTCGTTTCATACCATTTTCAGTGGCTTCGATCTGTACTTGCCTGCAAGTAGGAACCGTCCAGTTAGTAACAGGGCTGTGGATAGAGAATACGTATAGTTAAGAAAAGTTTAATAAACAGTTTCACTAATGTTTCCATTGTTAAAATGTCATTTAGTTCCAGCTGTAATTTCAAATGTTTATTTACTAAGGACTGGAGATTACACTCCCGGTATTGTTTATGTAAATTAATACCATTAGTAGCAATACACTGCTGACTTTTGTCAAGTATGATTATAGTTACTTCCTGGTCAGGATCACAGTTTGGAACGATTTACTGTCATTATTTCAATATGAAATTTTCATGTTCAAGAAACTTGTAAAAGGTAATTTTACGTCCATACAATGCTTCCTTACTTTTGAACATCTCTTCAGGTAAAATGTAAAAACATCTGTTTTATCTAGTAGAGCAGTTCTTGTCACTTTCTCACAAAATACAAGTTACCTCTGGTTTTATCTTTCGTGATTATTGTATTGGAAATGGTCAGTGTAAGGCATTTCAGTTTCTACGTCTTGTACATTCTAACAGGATTCTTCGCTTTCCTAAAGCCAACGGTGAGTTAACATTTCATTCCATTTTACAGCTTTTGCACAAGCTCAGTCCTTCGTATAAAAAATGAATTCATGTGACAGTACAGACGACTAACATAAAATTCAAGTGTGAGAGTAACTAAAGAAATTTTATTCAGGTGCCAGTATCTTATAACTTAATTACCCTGAAGATATATGAAGATGTCTCGGTGACAATATTTATCAAACATTGGATGTTACATTAATATTAAATTGAAACCCACAACCCACACCAGCAACTTCTGAGGAATGAACTTGTACCCATAGTGAGCCCTTATTGAAGGCCTACTGATTACAGTAACATTTGTTGCTTAATTGTGATTTCTTTCTTCTTCCATAGTCGAACTTTAACACGAAGTAAGCACTTACCCTTCGTCTCTTAACTTAGGTAATTGACATTTTGTGTAATTGTACCCTCCCTTTGTTAGTGCTTTCCCAACCTTCATCACTTCAGTTAGTGGCAAAGCCATGGGGAAGAGGCAGCACGGGGCACACTTGTACCTACAAGTTGTTTCCCTGGTTACTACACAGCTATCTCTGGAATGCATATAGTTCCTGTTACGACAAGTTTGTTGCGCAAGAAAGGTGTTTAATGCAAAATTAATCAGCTTTTGCACTGATTGTGCCGAACATCTTACAACAAGGAGTTATTTTAATCCATGTTGCAATTTTTTCCCACATCTCTTATCGCTGCCCTCGCCATCAAGTCCCACACCTGCAACTTTTGAAAGGCGATTTTTTTACCCCCTAATAGCCCGATTGAAAAAAAATATATATCGCTAAGCTTGGCATACTGATTGCAGTGAAATTTGTTGCTGAGTTTTGATTTCCTTCTTTTAGTCCTTTGTTGTTCAACCATCACGTGTGATAAAATATTCTTCTAACAAAAGGCGTATGAGCTATAATTTTTGCAGGGAACAGGGTTAAATCTCTTTTTGAATGAAAAATTTTAATACATATTTAATTTTCTTCTAGTTAAATTAGTCTTTTAAAGTGCAAACATTTTCGCATAGACTTAAAAAACTATTTTTTTTTTTTTGCTTTTTTTCTGGCGAGCTCGCTCTCAGACTCAGAGCTTTGCTAATTAGTAACCGTTTGGCATTATTAAACCGTAAAGCGTTTCATTATGGACATTACTACATGGTACCCATTTGATGCCAGGTTCTTATGGGGGTTGGACGTATACCTCTAGTATAAGGAAAAAGAGTTTCATCAGAATAGCAGTAGAGTATAAACTTAAAAAGTGGGTAATCTTTTCTACATGAGAAGTCACTTGAGTATCGAATTTTAATTGAAGAACCTGTTCCAGAAACATTTGAACAAGTTGAAAGTGGTGTTAAATGTTAACATCAGTTTTGAATATATTTCCCGTTTTTATTCCGCTAGCGAAAGTTAATCACTCTGTAAATGACGTTCATTTGCTCTGCATCTTACATAGCGCAATTTAAAAAGCTCATGTGAAGTAGAAAAGAAGAGGGTTGAAAGCTTTTATAATCGCTGAGTACAGTCATTTAGAATGCAATAAACTGATATTTTTCTTTACTCGAGAGAGTATAGGTTCAAATGTTATTTTATCCGGGTAGATTGTATTCTCTCGCGAATTTAGGGAAACATTTCCAACTACGTAGATGATTATTTCACCGTCCGTCTGTTTCAATAGGTTTCCAACTACCCCCCCCCCCCACCCCCCCCCCCCCCCACCCCCCCCCCCCCCCACCCCCCCCCCCCCCCACCCCCCCCCCCCCCCACCCCCCCCCCCCCCCACCCCCCCCCCCCCCCATGGTGGACTCTGGGAACAGACACTACAGAGCTCAGTACAATGGATTCCAGATTGACAATGAAGGAAACAAGTATCGCATGACTGTACTTGGATCGTACAGTGGAAATGCAGGTTTGTATAAAACTTCTGTCAAAGAGCTAAGGTACTCTCATTGAATAGAAAATACTCATCCATCTTTATGGAAACTTGCAATACAAACCCATTCGGCCTGTTTATTTATTTTTTATTTATTTGTTTATTTTTTTGTGTAATGCTTCCTGAAGTTCATTTTGGCTCTGTTCTTGTTGGAGTACTCCAAAAATCGTTGTCCTAATGAGGATTTGAGAAAAAAAAACGTTTTCAAATTTCTTAAAGCACTAGAAGAGGATTTATACTGAAATCCGTTTTTCTTAAGTAATCATCTGAAAAGATGTTTGTTAATGAAGCTGATGGCGATATCGAAAAGACCTAGGAGAGTGCGTATCTCCTTTCTCTGCCCTGGTATAATGCGTCACATCCAAATTCCCAAATGAATGATTTATAAGGTTAAAGATTTTTAGGATTTCTTTTACTCAGTTTCATCTTCTTGGTATGTTAAGAAGTTCTGTACAGATTGCATGCAGTTAATTATGTGCAGTTAGTAGCAGTTAATATGTCAAGTAACGTACTAGCCTGCTTGAAAAGGATTGGTCTAGGAAGGGCGGTAATAGCTTTACGCGATAGTCTTGTGATTGTAAGTTTGAAATAAAGCAGATGAGAGTGAGAGACTGCTAAAATGCACATAAAGAACTTTAAACTACAATTTACGAACCCTAAAAGTAAGAATAGTTAGAGTTCTTTACAGCACATTCGTGAAAGGTGGGTTCAACTGATGATTCTGTTAAGATTACTAACATCATTAGATTCTGGTCTGACCTGCTTTTAATATTAAATTGGCGGCCATCCTTATGTCTTGTTTACTTAAGTTTGTTTACCTGTTATAACTTGACTGCTATTTGACAACTACATGTCAAGTCTAAGTATGACTTTTCTACCTACCTTTTAAAGATTAATCTAAAGCGATTTATCCAGTTGTTCCTACCCTAAGGAACAACCAAAAATTGCTTCAAATGAAAATAACGGTTAGTGGTTTAAACGTTAGATTTATTTTCGGCAAAATGATCTGGTAGGAGTTATTGAAAAAAAAACAGGAAATGGAAGAAACAGGAATAACCGTAAGAAGCAAAATGACAGCAGTGGTATTGGTCTACTCAGATATTAGACGGGAAAAAGTCAGTCAAATGGCGCCTCTGTCGAATTCCGAAACGCATTTACAGTATATTGATCCTCATGAACATGAGCCTCATATCAATGAACGATAGGATATAGGGGAACATCCACTTTCACGGTTAATATTACAGTGAATAAGCATGATATTGTACTAAATGCGTTCTAATGCGAGGTCAAGTATTACAAACGGAAGACGTTAGGTCAAATAAAATGTTTTGAGCACCGAAAGAAATTTAGCCGCGCAATATTTGTCATAGACTGGATTGTTGTTAAGTCAATTAATTAGTTAGGTAAACTATTTATACACCCTAGGGAAAATTCAAACGTGATCTTGGAACATGAAAAAGTAATACAATATCCGCAATTTTAGATACTGGTAATGACTGCAACTCCACAATGGTTTGATGGAAATATTATATTTATAGTTAAAGTGGCCATTTTATGAAGCAATAATATTGAAAAAAAAACAAACAAAATGAACGGGATTAAGATTTGAAATAGGGAAATGAGGTACATGTCACAAGAAAAACATTACATACGTGTTCTTTTACAAACTGCATCGCGCCAGATTGATGGTGTTTTAGGCTAAATAAGGTAAACACAAGAAAATACTGTCGTGACCCATTACCTTTACATTAAAAATACATACCTATTTCCCTTTCATTTGCTTATTTCATCTGTTTCCACGTTACCTTTTGCAGGCTACGACGCTTTGAGACATCACTTCAACCAACCGTTCAGTACGCATGACCGGGACAACGATGATATGGATTATTATTATTGCTCTTATTACACTAATAACGGTAACTGTGCTCGTCTACATGACGGTGGATGGTGGTACATGTACAGATCTAGTACTGATACGGCTGCGTGCGACCGCTACTATTATTACTATTATTATTTTTGCTATTATTACCACAGTTGTGCTTACGCGAATCTAAACGGTAAAGAAAGTGGAGACTCAGGAGAAACAATATTTTGGCACGGTCTCTCTGGAAACGATTGCGGGATCAAGTACACAGAAATGAAAGTACGCCCTCTTTAATATGGGCGAATGATTAAATTTGTTGAACGGTACACAAACGGCGTGATGAGTTTGTAACTTAAATCTGTGTGAAAAATTATTCTTTCGTAGGTTAAATTGTGAATAAAATCCAGCACTCATTTCATGACCTCTCCTTGACTTAACGGGAATACGGTTTAACTTTTATAAAAGTTTCGATCAAATCGGAATAAGTCATACGTCGGAAATATAAATTTAAATGTTCTTCCAAAACACCTCTCCTCAAAATGCAGGGAATGTCCTTTATCACAGATTATATACCATAAACGGTTCAAAGGTAGACATTTGCTTTCTCGTGAATATTATCTCATGTATATACCTACATGTTTTCAATATGAATGTGTGGTTTACATTAAAAAATTCATGTTTCATTTGTTTTATATCTTTGTTTGATACCAAATAACAGCCAATATGAATACACAGAAAGGATTCGCTACTTTTAAATTCTCAAGATATTTTTTATTATTTCTTCACCCCTCTCTGTTAACTGGAGTTCACTCCTAGACAAATTTAAGCAGAGACTTCTAAAAATGTCTGCTAATACCACTTGCTGAAGAGCTGGGATGTATCATAAAAGTATAAAGCAGTAACGAACTTGAACGAAGGAAGCCGTTGCACACAAATCCAAAACTTTTACTACCTCCTGTGTATTCTCAACACAACGAACATTTACTACGGAAAACGACATTAATGTGCTTTTATGTTGAAATGTTAGATGTATGTGATACTGAGTTGTAGGTGACCCCTGCCTGTTTATAATTCTGATTCTTAAATGTGTGTTTTGTAATGTTTACCCTCTAATGTAGTAGACAATTTCAGGGCCGTCGGAACCTCGGAGGGGTCACACCTCCAATTTTTAATCGAGAAGTTCTTCGTCTAACAATTGAATTAACTTTCAAATGTCAAAATGTCGATAGTTCAATGCTCAGCTCCAGGTCAGTAGTTAAGAGGAAACATGGGGGTGTGCTCAAGCCGTCCCCACGCTTCGTAAAGATTACTTTGCCTCCCTCGGCATTTGTAATATTGATTGATTTATAAAATTGAACTACCAGTAAAAAGTGGTGCAGCCATGGGGGATTGGGAGTTTGTCACAGAACGATTATAAATATAAGTTTACAATGGTCCAAAACGACCCTTTTCTACGTAGAGAATGAAGAAAGGTGACATTGTTTTGTAAATTTCAAAATTTTTGATCGCTTCGAGCGCTTTTACCCTAACTTTTACTTTTCTTCATCAACGCTCAAAATGTATTGTCATTTGCGTAACAGTAACAGGTTTTACAATTAATATTGCTTTTGGAGAACACAGAAAGTCATAAATCGAAGGAAGAGTCTTTCAAGCTCTTCTAAATATTAAGACAGTTATACTCACCATTGTGACAGACATATTTTGTTACAAAAATGCAATCAGTGACGCCATTACAGGCTTCTTGGAACACTTGCCCTAAAGTTGTTTCCGAAAAGTTTCGAAAATTTTAAAAATGCCCCAAAGGTGTGCATCAATACATTCCCGCATAGTATAGAGAAAGATATTGTTTCGAAAGAGAGGTGGATCTATTACAATCATTTCTATCATAAATTTTCGAACACTACCAAATACATTAAAATTTATCAAAAATTTGGGGGTCTTCTTGTGCTTTCATTCTTAGTGCCATGTTTCATTTATCATCAATACTCCCTCAGACGTTACTGCATTATTTTACGGCAGGGGTTTTACAATACGGGGAACTTTTCGTGGAGCCATGAATTGCAAAAATGCAGGGAAAGCATAGAAAATCTGCGTAGAATTCCACTTTTTTTGGAAAGACGGACCAAAAAGCATTGTACTCCCGTCCAGTTTGAGGAGACTTGTTAACCATGCAAGTTTCTTTTGACCAACATACAAATTTTCTTGACCATTAGATCACAAGATAAAAAAGTTTTAATGCAAAACTAATCCCCCGCCCCACGACCTCACGCTTAACGGTCTCTGCCCGACATTATAGCACAAAAATACAGGTAAGGTATTCTCAGAGAACTTGTTGTAGACAAACCAAACCAAGTTGGAGGCCGAGATGAATAGGTTTAAATTTAGCAATTGCACACTTTAAGTTAAATTAGTAGAGTGTAAATATATGATTTGTAGCTTGGCTAATTAAACAAACTTGCTTACTAAAAACATTTTCTCTGTCTTTGATGACAGTGGGTTACTTTAACAAGCTATGATGATAATGAGTCCTCTTCAAGTGTTAACCTACTCTCAACTCGCTCATTATTTTGCAATCTGTTCCTATAAAATGGTGATACCTTTGAACAGCTTGATAAACTCTAAGTGTCATTTGAGGCTCAGTTGAAATCTAATAACTGTATTCCCATCTTTAGTTTTCCCATCGGTAATACACCAGAGTCTCATCAGATTTTCCGTCACCCTGCTATATTGTTAACACAAAGGAAACTTCCCCTAGAAAGAGAAAATCTTGTGAGCCCTTGGGGAGCTTGTGAACTCTTGGTAGCGATTTCCTGACACTATCTGGGGTTGGCTTGATGTGCCAACTCCCTTGGATACCCCGTGTAAGATTAATGATTCCCCCATTTGCAATTTCGTTGCTACCTGTGACAAACGTCCTGGCTACGGGCCTGTTCATTTCTCCAATTGAAACTTTTCGACGTTCCAAAACAAGTGAAAAGTAGCGTTTCGATGATTTGAAATGAAACAGGAGTAAAAGAAGGAGTGTTTTTACTGTTTTTGTTCTGCACAGATGGGAACCGTTACTTGGTCAAATTCTGATATATGTGTTTTTACCTTTCACTCATTAACTGAAACTATATACCAAAATCATTGATTAACCTCCACATCAACCGACTTCTCTAAAATATATTAAGAAGGAGAATAATACGTTTTATCAGTGTCTAATTTTGTAGGAACACCAAACTGATTTCCATATTATTCGTCTGGCATTACATTTGTGTAATGAAGTCACTCACGGGGTAAGACTATTACATGTTAATGATTACATTAGGGAGAGGTTACTTGACTAAAAGCAATTTACGGTATATCTCCTCCTGGACCGGCCCACCCCCGTTAGAACTTACTTAATCCAAGAACTCAATCTGCACCCAAATAAATTAAACTGGAAAAATTCCAAAAGTGACACTAACTTTGTACGAAAATCTTGTGTTCATGGTCACAATAGACTTTATGATATGATGTCACAGAACAAAAAAAAAAAAAGAAAACCACAAAACCTTGCTGACACATCAAGTTTTAGCTTTCAGAATCGAATCCTTTGTTGGTTGCTTCCCTAGGTATTGGTATTCATCATGCCCATAGAACTGTCTACAGGTAAGTTAGGCAATTAAATCTTTGCTGCTAAAGTTATACGTCAAACTGCTTGAATATCCCGCAATTGTGGGAGACCCTGGTGTGACATATATGCATCTTAGGCTACTTCGAATTCATCCTTTCATACATAAAAATGCTTTGAACATAGCTGCTCTTTATTTGGCTCGATGTGTTCAAATGTCGATCAACGTGCACAAATTCTGTTGTTGTCACAGTTCCGTGGCGGTGGCATCTCTTCAACCGTAAAGTGTCCTACAGATGAGATATCCAGTAGAGCATGTAAAAGAGATGTCAGCGTTCTAGAATTGAGGCCACCTGTGGTGCTCCGAACTCTACTACCATCTGTATATGTAGTCGAGGCAGGCACTGACTTGGTTGAAAAAAAGGACACCAACCACATGTGGTTGCTTACATTAAAAGAAAATACACCCTACCCGTTCAAAAAGTAACTCACCTGTGCACAACGTAAAATTGTCTAGGAACGAAATGCAATAGTGTAGCTAACAAATACAAAACAGAAAATAACGCCTATCTCGATTGTTTTTAGGCTTTAAATGAGTAGTTCTTTGACCTAAAGTTGATAAATAGACATTTTCTGTCGCTATACACATTAAAAATTTCAGGGTAACGTTAATGAGTCCCCTGCATACGTGCATGCTCTTCGTAAAATGAAGGCTGGACTAATGTAAAAGGTTTCGCTACTCTCTCAATCCCGTTAGTGATCAGGCCTTAAAGTTACAAGTAGTGGACCATGGTCCTTCCTAACTCTAATAATATTATATCATATTTTTTGAACATTATCAACTTGGAAAGTTTTTTATAGCCTCTTATCTCTTAAAAGGTACTTGGAAAGGTTTTGTATGGCCTTTCATCTCTTAAAGGTAATTCAAAGAAAGAGGTATAGGTGCCCTGGATCACGCCTAACTGACCTGTATTCATTTCGACATTTCAAAATTGCAGTGATGTCCTATCTTTGTAAATGTCCATTGAACCGAGCACTTGAAATTGTACCGACTGGCGTAAAGAGAAATTTTTATGTACCCTTCCTTTTGAGTCTATACATTGGTCTTGTTCTTTATATCTTCATATCTCGGACGTTTAGGCAAAGTATATTTGCGAGGTGAGCTGCCTCCCAGGAAATCTGCAGTCGACCCATCGATGACCAAAATCTTCCAAATTATCATTCCTCAGAATTGTACAAGCACATATACTAAACAATGCGAAACTTTTAATACAGCAACATATAGTTTAATATCTCGTTATTTCAATCATTCCGAGAGCTGCTTTGACATTTAGAAAAGTTGAGATACTACGCCATCTCCGTCTCTGTCATAAATGGTACTGCTTTTAATGAAATGTCACGGGTTCAAATAAGCATTCTGAAGAAACATCACTCGAAACAGTTCTTTAGCATTAAGCATGACTTACACCGAAACTCAAAACTAGCGCCACAACTCTAGGGTTGACGTTCTGTCATACACTTCACATAAAAACAAAGGATTCTGAACTATGCCTTACCAAGAACTGGTGTTTAGTTGAAAATCACGCTTAACTAGGCAGCACGTCTCCGAAAATCCCTCAAGGCGTCTGCAGACTGGCCAAAGACCTGAGCGTTATACCTGTATAAACAAATTCTTATTATAAATACCCTTGATATCTTTCTTTGATATTCTTGTATCCGTTATGCTTTAATAACGTACCACGTTTATGTGACTATCACAACCGACAATTTACCTCAAAAGCAGGCAATAGCGAGGCCTGTACGTACATTCCAGAGTATAGACTCGTCTCGCAGCGGCGCACTCGTACCAGCTTACAACCTATAGTGGGATAGCTCACAAAACCAGACCCACACCTCTAATTTACTGACCACATTACTGATATCTGTATTCAGTTATTTCTCAACATACGATTCAATCAGTCACGTTCTGGAGTTCTGGGGAGTCTATCATTTCATTTAAATTACAAAATCATGGAACCCATTGTTTTGAAATCAATGAAAATAGTTTGTACGTTACTTCGGTTTGACAGATAACAAAGTGTGGGCAGTCCTAAATAATAAAATTATCAAATGAGGCTAACAATTTGAGGACTCATTGATTAATACTACGTAAAACAAATAGTTCGCAAAGTGTTGAAATGAAGTAGTTTTAAGAAGACCTGTCAGAGGCTTACATGTGCACCAAACATAATCAACCAGTTTTTGAGCTTATAAAATAGTTTCCATTTTTTTTAAGTCACCACTAAACTCGAGAAGATTACCTGTCAATTTGGTTTGCTACAACTTTTTTGAAGGGAAAATTTTAAACAATACTCCAAAATTCTGCATTAGAAAATGATCAGAAATAGATTGGATATATATATATATATATATATATATATATATATATATATATATATATATATATATATATATATATATATATATATATATATATATATGGAAGTAGTTAAGCATCTTGAATCATAAAAAGTGAAAAGCGTATGCATTGCTTCAAACACATTTTATCATTAAGTAAATCTTTATACCAAATCGTGGAGTAAAATGCTTTAATGCTTAAGCAAGTTTAGTACGATTCTAATATATTCTAAACATATTTGCTAAGCTGCTTCACCTTTCCATCGACACAGGGGTTTCTCGTCAAAAGTGAGGGGGGAAGAATGAATTAGTGTTCCATGACAAAAAATCTTCGGTTAGGTTTTGCATTCTGTATGTCGTGATTTATTGATTTGTCTACATCTGCAGGTTTTTATGCGCCGTTTTGATGGCTCGCTCGTTTTCTCACGGAAATGGAATGAATACAAGAACGGGTTTGGTTATTTGAGCAGTGAGTTTTGGCTGGGAAATGAAAAGCTTGCTTTCCTGACAAACCAGAAAAAGTATGAGCTCCGTATCGATGTGATATTTTCTAATGGATCAAGGGCGTTTGCAAAGCACAGCTACTTCCGCATCGGCGATGAATGGAGCAACTATGCACTGGCTTCTACGGGAAATGCGACGGGAAATACCGGTATGTTTCCATTGTTATTAAAAGTGTGTTTGTTTTAATCTGGATAGTTTTTAAAGTATTTGTAATGTGTCCCTGCACAATGTACCTCAATAAGTACGCCCATTGTACAAACGCGAGCATGGTCTGCACGTCAAGTCAGTTTGGTATTAGAGAATGAAATCGAAACTTAAATCAGAAACTCAAAATTTGTGCATTATTTTCCCTAGGCCCTTGGACACCGACTTGCCCAACAAATATGATACACGGAAACTGCACATGTGAAAGAACTTGCGAAGCCCCAACGATCTGTCAGAATAATTGCCAGAAAATAAGCAGATGCATTTGCCCTTATGGGTTTTTCTTGAACGGAAATGACTGCGTTACTCCTGAGGAATGCCAGTGCTATTCTTCATCAGCTGGCAAAGTTATTCCGGTAAATATAAAAATACCCAAATACCAAAACTTCCCTCCTTACTTTTTAACAGGTACGGTAGGTAAAAGCCTATCACCCACGTGCTTCTGGTATTTTATTATAACATATTAATTAGCTAAGTTGACAGGAGCAAGTTGAGTAGTTATGCTACTTTTCATTAGACAAGAACCTTCCAAGGTAAGTATTCAAAGTCGATAACTTTACAGAAAAGTAGAGTATTTACGCTTTCAGCGTACAGTAAATATATGTGCTTATGCCAAAATGTTACTTTGTTTCATTTTTTTCCGATTTAAACGTAGGTTGGCCAATCTTTCATTAACAACCAGTGTTCAGAGGTGTGCACTTGTAATGGAAACGGCTTGACGTGCAATGATTACAACTGCGATACTAACGCAAGGTGTATAACTGACAGCGAGGGAGGGCGCTGTGCATGTAATGGGGGTTTCTTGGGTGACGGTCTAGACTGCGAATGTAACACTGAAGGCTATTTAGTGGACGGGTCAAGGTGTAGACGACCAAGAGATTGTGAAGTTCCATCCGTTGCGGGTTACAGTGGTAGCGGGCGATACTACATCTTACCTTCTACTTGGCGGGCGTTTTGGGTTTATTGCAATATGTCTGAAGGACACTGGACGGTAGGAAGTTGTTATAATTTTTAGTAATAAAAATAAAAAAAATAAAAATAATTTTTAGTTTTGGATATTTTTTTATTGTTGAAGATTGGTGTTGTAGATGATGCTTTGTTACTTTGCTTTCAATAATTTGCAAAGTCTAAAGGGTATAAGATATTTTTTATGCTTGCAACAACAATGTAAATGCATCATTACAATTTTGAAAGCAATGATCCACTTAATGTATATAATTATGGACGATAAAGGACACATCATTGGAGGAGAAATGTTATTAGTGCCGTAAAAGTTACTTTCGGCTTTGAGCTAGTTTGGCTCCTATATTTGAGAAAGTTATAAGAAGTGCACGTTCCGTTATCTTTCTCTATTTTACGTTCTGTGTCCCAGGTTTTCCAGAGACGAATTGGAGGGTCTGGACGGGATTTTTATCTTACTTGGAACTCTTACAAAACTGGATTTGGAGAATTGGATGAAGACTTTTGGCTTGGCAATGATAAAATACACTACGTGTAAACCGTTACTGTAGCCTTCACGCGACTAGCTGCACCGTATATGCAACACGTACGTACATGCCGGCCATATGCATGCTGTAATCCATGCAACGTTCCTGGCATTAACTGGCCGCTGCAAGTGGTCAAACTGTGAAATGGATCCTTACACTCGTGAGATTCTGGAAATGTGGAATCTCCCATATTTAATAGAAACTGTGCATGTCATACATAGTGCCTTGCATGAGACTCAGCGACAACTTTCATTATTATTAATGAAAGTTTGCTAATAGGCCTAGGCTAGGCTAATGGAAATTTCGTACCCGTAGCCTAATGTTAGGCGTAACGTTAGGCCTAAACAAAGATTTAACATGCCACACCAGATTTTTCTCAGCAGTGTCAAATGATAGTGCTCATTCACAGTGCCACTCACCTCAAAGGCGTAGACCTAGCCTACTGTTTGTTGAAACAGGCTAGGCTTGTAGGTCCTACATGCAAAAACATTATTACTTTGACCCAGCAAAACTGTCATTGGATTGACCCATACCATGGGTAGGTGGGTATCTAACCAATACTTGGGTCACTTTTGGGTCACAATACATCTTGGTCATGACAATTAAGTATGACCCAAATCTTAGTCAAACTGTTCGTAACCCATTTATGGGTCAATTTGACCCCAATTGGGGTAGGTGGGGATCTAACCAAACTAGTTGATCGGATTTAGGTCATATTTTGACCCTGCACTTTTTGCAGTGTATGAACTTCGTATAGACATGTTGGACTATGGGAACAGACACTACAGAGCTCAGTACAACGGATTCCGGATTGGCAATGAAGGAAACAAGTATCGAATGACTGTACTTGGATCGTATAGTGGAAATGCAGGTTTGTATGAACCTATTATGGAGGAAGATACTGTATCTACATTCATATGATTGAAAATTCTTCCACCTCCATGGAAACTTGCAATACGAACCAGCTCGGCCTTTTATTTATTTGTTTATTTTTTGTTTAATGCTGCCTGAAGTCCATTTTGGCTCCGTTCTTGTAGCAGTACTCGAAAAATTGCTGTCGTAATGAGGACGTTTTTTAATCTCTCTAAAAGCCCTAGAAGCCTATGCATAGTGAAAGCTGTTTTTCTTAAATCATCATCTGAAATGATGTTCGTTAATAAAGGTGATGACGGAGAGATCAAAAAGACCTAGGAGAGTGGGTGCATCCCTTCCCTGCCCTGGCATCATGGCTTACATCCAAATTTCCAAAATGAGTTATTTACAAGGCTAAATATTTTTACGATTACTTTTATCGAAAGCCAGTTACATCTTCTTGGCATGTTAAGACGCTCTTTACAGATTTCATGCAGTTAATGATGCGCAGTGAGCAACAGTTAATACGTCAAGTAAAGTAGACTGCTTGTGTGGGATTGGTCTAGGTAGGGCGGTAAATAGTTTTACGTCATAGTCTTGTGGTTGCACCTTTGAAATGCCATAGGTGAGAGTGAGAGACTGTTTAAATGTGCATCTATGTATCTGTCTGTCTATCTATCTATCTGTCTGTCTGTCTGTCTGTCTGTCTGTCTCTCTGTCTCTCTGTCTGTCTATCAAGAGCTGTTATTTAAATCATCTTCTACAATGATACCTGCTAGGGAAATTGCTCGCCAAATAAGAAGAAACACTCCATTTTTTCTTCAGAAAATGTCGTGCTCAAGAATTTTTTCAATTAAAAAGCCAGTTACATCATCTTACAATGTAAAAACGTACTGAACAGAATACGTGCAGTAAAATATGTACGTAAATAATAAGGGGCATAAGTCAATCATCAAATTTATCGTGCAGTAAGTTGGTTACACAATTTTTCACTTCCTCTACAAAACTATCTTCTTATTCATCACATTAGTTTATAATTGCGGTTAAAACGTAAACACCGTGAGCCTTGCAAATGTCGTTTGAAATGCCATAGCTTAGACGACGTTAATTTTGGAAAATAATCCTTTGAAATATATACATATATACATTATGTATAACATATATGTATGTATGTATGTATGTATATATATATATATATATATATATATATATATATATATATATATATATATATAGTATAAAATAGTAACAGTTGGTATTATTTTTTACAGATGAATCTAAGACGCACATTCCTCTGATTCTGTTAGGTGTCAACATCAAAAGCAGATAAACGGGTCCAAATTGCTTTAACGTTGTGATAGCGGTTATTCTAATATTTTCTTTACTTATTGATGTTACCGCTATTTGACGTTATACCTTTTAGAATGATATTTCCACCTCACAGACAACTTGATGTAGAGGGTTATGTCGGGTTGCCACCCAGTTAAAATTTAATTAAGGAACAACTCAAACTTGCTTTTAATAAAACTTGGAGTTTATGGCATAAACAGTATATTTCGTTTGAAAGAAAAAACCTAGGAGTTCGTTTAAAGGAAAACAAAACAAACATGAACAGGACATGATTTTTTTGTGGAGACACGGCATACTATTAGAGATAGCAACGTTTAAAAAAACAGAAGATAATTCCAGAGGTACTTTCGCATTCGTTTCTCGATTTACAGCCATGTCGATTGTGTGAAGCCCATATATTTGTAGGGTCAAGTAATGGCACAGACAGGAACCAGTCAGTCAATTAGAATCTCTGTGAAACGTACAATGGCATTAAGATTACACTTATCCTAATGAATATTGTTTAAAGATGTTTTGAAAAATTCCTATGTCTTCGTTCATGGATTTCTTTTCACAGTAAATTAGAAGTACGAAGAGTATTTCGTTTACAACAAACGCATGTGCACACACTGAAGACAATCAGATATTTGTGACACCCCGAAATGTAATTAGAAGTAACATGACTGTCACATACTATTTTAGTGTAATGTTAATTCATGTGTAAATCAAGTGAAAAAAAAAACGAAAAAACAACAACAAAAAGTAAGAAGTAAGAAGTACCCAATGTCTATATGTGAGAATTATGCAAAGTTAGTTTTCTTCTGTTCTAGCATAGTACAATCCAGTAAATGAAATATTCTGGAATCTATTTGCTATGTTGCCATGAGGGAAGGAGGTAAATTTCAAACAAAAGACAATACATGTTTTCGCATCTTAAATACCTCATTGAGTAAGATAATAATTGATGAAAAAACGTTTTAACATGCCAAAAACAAAAAACAAAGCAAAGCAAACAAACAAAAAAGTTTTTTAACGTAGGTTCAAGTTTTATAGGAATCTGAAAGAACCCATCGTTCTTTCACTTGTCTGTTTTCATCTGGTTGTACGTTGCTCTTCACAGGTTACGACGCTATGGGGCATCACCGCAACCAGGCGTTCAGTACGCATGATGAGGACAACGACAACTATTATTATTATTATTATTACTATTGCAATTACAATGGACACTGTGCTCGACTCCATGAATGTGGATGGTGGTACAGTTATAGGTCTTATACTTTTAGTCATGCATGCGACCGCTACCACCATAGTGACTGTAATTACTACTACAGTTGTGCGTATTCCAATTTGAATGGCAAAGAAAGCGGACGTTTAGGAAAAACGATATTTTGGCACGGTCTTTCTGGGAACGATTGTGGAATTAAATATACGGAAATGAAAATACGCCCCCTATAATGCAGACGAACATCTCATTTCATAAGTTCACGTGCAGACTATTCGCAGCCGATTTATTAAAAACAAAATCAGCGTTGCCTTTGACCTCTTTCATTTATTGAAGTCATATAAAAGAGTTACCCATTGGTGGAAAAAACTGTTTAGATTAACTTCAGTGCAAAAGTCATTTCATTGCTTTTAAAGACACGGTAGTATTTACGTTATACAAATCGCCAATTAAATCAGAGTAAAACGACATGTAGGTGAGGAAGAGGATGGAGATAACATTTAAATATTCCTTTGTTGATCGATCTTCTCCATGTAGTGCATGCAATCTTCACACTGAAAATACTGGTTTCTGCACAGTTGTCTTAAATGGAAAATGTGCTACTATGTTTTCATGTTTTAGATCAATTTTACATCATCTTTTACATCTTGCGATAGATTAATAGGACAGAGAACCTGTTTTGCATATATTTGGTTACATAGTGCAAATCTACTGCATTAGAGTTTCTGATATTTTACCACACAAAATTCAAGATTGTACCTTTTTAACTAACAGCTTGCTCCCAAACACTATTTAAAATGCAAAAGAGAAACACTTGTGTGTACTTTATTTCTTGTATCTGATTTGTTTCATATAATTTGCAATTAGTAAGCACATCTTAAGCCATGGTTAGAACCTTGACGAAATGATGACATTAGAGTCCTCAGTCAATTGAGTGGTATTCTTCACGCTTTGGAGTTTGGATGTTTCCTTCAGTTACTGACCAAACAAGGAGAGAACGAGATAAATCTCTGCAAAGCCCTACGCTGACAAGAGAGTGCTAGAAAAAACTTCTTTGGTCTTTTCATGTTAAACATTAAATAAATGCAGAAAAAACCCTTCTGTAATTCAACCCTCCTCCCCTTTCTGATTCTCAAGGATTACGAAAACCAAAATGTTGCAGCCAGGACCTCATTTCAGTTTTATCTGGCAGCTTATGAAGTTTTTGAGATAACAATCATACCCATTAAATGCTTTAGAGTAAGAATTAATTTTTTTTACTGCCACATTTGTAACGGATCTAAAGTGAAAGAGCATTCTCCTCAAATTATTTGGAAACAGGCTACTCTAACACTATTACTCTTATTGTCTTTAAAAACTATCTGTAATGATAACCCAAGCAAGCCTATATAAGTAGTTATCCTTCATGAATTGAACAATTTAGTAGAAATAAATTCGCATATGGCTTATATATAGAGTCATGCATGAATAAGGATACCGGGTACACTGATTCAAATTGGGGTGACTGCATTTTCCTTTAACAATAATATAATACTAATGGCCCTCAAACGTCAGACAATAAGAGGCAAAAACAATCAATCTTGCTCTTGAGGAATTAGCGCTGTAATTCTTGACCTTCATGTATACGTTTTTGGTTTCTCGAACTCCATAAGTTCAATAACACTATCTGCCCCTTGCCTTTTGACCCAAATAATAATTTTGGCTTCGTTTTTAAACATAATTACACGTTGAAGAACACGTGTTACCCTTGTCAGTTCTACTTTCCAGTAAAAACAAAATAATATGTTCAAGGAAGGTATTCAATTTGTTGGTTTGAGTACGAAGCAACCTTGTCAGTCAAACCATCTGGGTGGATAAGCAAACCACAAAACCCAAAAGCTTAGCGATTGCATACCAGATGGAAATGTTTAGTCGCACGGTGATTTATCCCTCGAAGTTATCCTCCTTGAGATCTCATGGTTTACGCTGTTTACACAATTTAACCCCTGCGGACCTCGAATGTTCGTTGCCCTCCAACCAGGGAGCTGTTATCCGAATGGAGAGAGCTCGAGAAGTTTAATTTATGCTAATACTTTAAATAGGTCTTTAAGAATGAAAAGATTACCAACTGTTAGCTGTTGATAAGGACTTAAGCCATTTATTTAATGCTTTCAATTAGATGAACTATCTCCTTGCGATGTCATTCATCTCTACTAATACTTTAACAAGCGGCTTAAATTGAGCAATGCTTTGATGTGTAGGCTGGTACCGCCAACCCTAAGATGACAGGGTTTTTTGAACTCAAAACGACTGTTTAGTAGAACTAGATCAATACAAATGCCCCTACTTCATCTAAAGAGACCATATGCAAATGGGCTTAAGAGACAGAAGTCTAATTCTTTGACTACATTCTGACAAGTTTCCTCAAGTTTCCAGAATAAACAAGATATAAATCTTTGTTCACAATTTCACATAAAATCAAGCTGATATGGTCTCATTCGCGTCACCGAGCGTCACCACAGAGAAAATATATTTAGTTTTCAGGCGACTGGCAATGCCATGGCAATAGATAAAGTCGCCACAGTTCTACTCATGATGTAGCAGACGACAAACCTCTTTGTATTTACTTCCTAAGCCAGCTTAGTTCTTATAGAAATCTATAGAGCAAGATAATTGAATGACTTAACAGGTGACCTTGAATACGCAAACCTCACTTCAAAGGGAGCTGTCTTGAGCCCTCTCCTGTCGAATAACAGCTCCCTACTCCAACAACCACGTTGGATTCTTGTACAAGAGAAGATGGGTGGCTTACGTGTTACGTTTTAGATTCCTATCGGTTACATGCGAAATTTTCACAATTTGAACACTTTTGACCTTAAATAATCTTTGACTACTACCAAAAACTGTTGACATATAGATTACAATATAGGGACATTCACATGCCAACTACGAGATGCATCAAGGATACCCTTTATGATCATCGCTTTTACGGGAGTTTTACCAAATGACCTCTTGTAACTTCATTAATATGTTGACGACTACTAAAAGCAAAAGGAAACAAAATTGAAAGTCATTTATATTTCATACTTGAGATATCGTATACTTTAGATGTTTAGGTTTCGACATCTGGTGACCTCAGATTACCTCATACTTCAACCAAAATCAACGTATTTTCCCTCCTAATATGACAAACCTATATACCAAAAGTGAAAAGTATCCATCATTCCTATCTTTAGATAAAGTGTTTACAAGCCACGCGTAATAAGGGCACATACACACAAATACACTCGATAGCGTGATTGCACACATTTCTTTGGTCTTTGGAATTGTTGATCAATTTTCCAGAAATGATTGTTTTGAAAATTTGAATAGGTTTTGTCACTTGCTATAACTTTAGTGCTACCTACTGTAATTCCAATGAAGACCCATTATAAATCTAGAACGAATTAATAATAAGCATAATATTTCCTTACTTTTCTACTTAGAGCCTTAGTTACTTCATTCAATAAATGGTCGATTAGAATTGGAGCCAGTCAAGATTCTAAGGACACCTTAACAACACTTTGTCAAATATCCAACTGAGTTGAATTTAGAATGAACTAAAATTTGTTTAATTTTAATTAAAGGTAGTAAAAGTTCACGGTCAAGTGCCCCGAACAGAGACCGGTTCAAGTTTAAACCGACTGTTTCAGGGTGCATCTAGACAACTTGCACCCTTGTACCTATCTTCTGTCATTTATCCCAAGGAGAACTTATTTTACATTCAACATTAATTTCCAAGTAAAAAAAATTACAGGGCAGGGAGCTGTAACTCCGAGTGGCAGCTCTTGTCACTCCGAGTGGCAGCTCTTTTCACTCCGAGTGGCAGCTCCTCTTCTTGATAATCAATTTGCCGTTTTAATAGATTTTTAAAAAGGAGAATTTTTTAACCCATGCTCGTTTGTCAAACATTACTGATGACTCAATTCCAGCCTAATTATTTGATTAAATTAATTTCTGATTTCTGAAATACGTCAAAATCCATACCACCCGTTTTCAAAATAAGAAGACACTTACAAACGAGTGCCAAAACGCATCTCAAGTTTTGATATATTAGGGGTGCTTATTCTAAGCATTCTGGTGAAATGTGAATTAAAAACAGATGTGTGGTTCTCAAGATACTAACAGTTAAAGTGGTCACATTCTCAACATAAAGTGAAGTTGAAGCAACGACATATTGACGACATAGCCTCACATGAATGGTCGCTCTTTTTTGTTTCTTTAAACTTTACAACCAGTTTTCTCCTCCAAAAAAGCATGTTACGGAAATGTGATTGCATGAGAGTAATAAGAATTTTACAAAATTTACATTCCACATGGGAAGGTCCTATCCCTATTAACTTCAAGGCCAGTACAACAGACTGACAAAACAAAAGAAACAAAAGTTTTTGTCATCAATGTGAGGAGGTAATACAAATAAAAAATAAAATTAATTAAACATTAATAAATTGCTTTCAAAACGACATTTTTTCTTCGCGCTTCGCGCGCGTTGTTAGTTGCTTGTTTGCTACTTTATGTACTTCAGGCATCACAAATGGACGTAACATTAGTGCGAGCTAAGGTAATCAAAAGAAATGATCATGCTGTGATATTTGTAATCTGATTAGCTTAGGCATTATTATGTCATTTAAAGAGGGTAACGGTAATGTTGGAGTTAAATCAGGAAGCTGCTTAGTGGCAGCTCTCTGGTTAAATGCCCATAATTTTGCAGACACTTCAGAGCTTTCGGAGTCATTAGATACACAACCCATTAGCCGTGTTGATTATCATCCACGACTAAAAGCAGTTTTTCCTGGGTGTCACCTGGCCAGATAGGCATAGGTATCTGTCTACAAAAAGTTGTAACGGGCATCTAGCCTAAACGTATTGCTTTCCATAGAAGGAGAGGTTTCCCTTCCCTTGTCCAAATTGACAGCGCCGTTGGCCCGTTGGCCCGTTGGAACGGTGTTATGACTGCCAAATGGCATGTTATAAGCAAAATGTTCTCCACCTCTGTGCTAAAGTATACCGTTTCAGTTGATTTAAAATAAACACACCACACAGTCAATCTTAGCTCATGCAGTGTAGTGAGACATTTTGGCCTACCTATTTGTATATAGGATGGGACATTGTTCTGAGTTAAGGGAATTCCCCTCCTCCTTTAAAAAATTCGTTTCAGAACGGTACTGAGATTCAAAATAGTGCTATCATTTCGTCGTTTTCAAGTGTCTTCAGTGTCAAAATTTTCCTTAGTTTAAGGAAACAATCCAGAAAACCAACATTTTATGGCTTCTTGGCAAAGCTGAAACATACTGTGACGCAACGAAAGAAGCAACAAAATATTCAAAGGTAGGGCTCATTTCATACAAATGGATCATGCCACTTTGACCATTCCACCTGCCTCTTACTCCCCCCCTATGGAGTAGCAATCGGCTGATATGGTTGAATTTTTATTTTTGAAGTAGTCAGTTCATGACTGACTGCCTGAAATGGTTTTGAAGAGCTCTTGAAAACTACATGGGGCATCCCTGTAATACATAATAATAACCATACTCCTACTGTTATATCCGGAGCTGACAATTAATATTGCCGAGGGGGGTCTTCCAAACCTCCCTGAATACGGACTTGAGTTTGCCCCCAAACAAAATCTCTTAGAGCCGCCCATGCAAATGAAGTAACTCCATTTGCTGTTATCTCGAGAACTACATGTCCGATTTGAATGAAAGTTTTACCCATATTGCGAAGTATTTAGTTTAACAACAATAATTAATGATGATGATGATGATGATGATGATGAGATGATTATGATGATGATGATGATGATGATGATGATGATGATGATGATGATGATGATGACGATGACGATGACGATGACGATGACGATGACGATGACGATGACGATGATGATGATGGCGATGGCGATGACGATGGCGATGACGATGCAAATGACGATGACGATGATGATGATATAACCATGAAGACGACGAGGACGGTGACGGTGATATAACCATGACGACGACGACGAGGACGGCGACGGTGACAGTGACGGTGACGATGAAGATGACGATGATGATGAAGTTGAAGATAAAAGTGTATAATGTTCCAATTAACAAGATATCGACTGGCGCTGTATAGCCTGTATTGCATGTAAATTCTGTAGGAATTATAAATATTGCCAGACCAGTTTATGATATAATTCTTTCTTAAAGCATGCTATGTGCATTCCCATTTTTGAACGGCGAAGAAAAGGGTTACGAAGGAGAAACTAAATTTTGGCTTTTAGTCATTTCGGACGCGATTGCGGGATGAAATTCACAGAGGTGAAAGTTCGCCCTCTTTAATAAAGTAAACGGTTATTACGGGGAAAGTAATACTTCTAGTATAAAAGGTAGTATGACATGTCACGTGCCCAATCTTGAATACAGGATAGTTGAGATGGTGACAAACTTTTCATGCGGGGGTCTGCACTACTGTTCTTTATTCCTGAAAAAAAAAACTATTGGCAATTACAAGTCTCGCATGTTGCCTCACAATGTGTCCATGTTAATAAAATATATCATACCAAAGCAGGGAAAGACAAAAAGAATTAACCTTATTTTGCATTCTTGAAACGTTACGTTACTTCATAATAGCATGTAGGTACTCAAAAAAAATTTTGAAGGAGACTTTCCGAGAGTATGATAGTTTGAGAACATATTTTGATAAACATAATTAGATAGATCCATCACTAAGTCCAATGAACACTTCATCTTACCTTCTATAGAAATCGATAGGCCTTTTGGGATTTAAAACACAAAACTGCATTATGTACCCCAAGATAAGCCAGTCATAGGAGGAGCAATGTCAATCAGTTACTATATAGCAACTTAATAAGTAAACTAATCTGTGTAAAGTCACCTGCACCTTAGTGTACTTATGACCTTACCAACCGATGGCTACAGACAATCTAGTCTTACCCAGATGAAGCGATATTTCATGGAACAGAAATACATTTCAGCAGCCTCGCCCTACAAGAACTACGTTAGATAATGCACATTAAGTGGCTGTTGGTAGTGCCAGACACTATAGTATTGGAACAGTTATTTGTCAAGACGTCGTCACTTTATCACAGCTGAAGTTAGCATCTCAACGTAAACCGAAAAAGCGTGTCCAGAAAGTTTTCTGCAGATACCTTATCAAGATGCATGTAAAATCAGTTAAATTCAGCCCAGATACGAAGAAACATCAAGTCTAGTGCCCAAGTGACCGACGTATTGTGGTTCATAAATCCTGCAGAAATGCAGCTGGGAAAAGGGACCTAAGAATCTGTAATAAACCACAAGATGGTGACAATCTGCACGCGCACATCCATGAAGCAGTCCCCTTGCCTCAGACGCAACAATCTGCTGACAAATACTCCAAACTCAGTCATTTTAGATATCAATGGTCAGTAGGAGAAAGAGGCTCACGTGGCTCTTTACTAATCACCCATTGCTTACGTACGGAAAATATTAAGTTTATGGGTATGAATAACAAGAGTGATCCTTTTCCGTTTTAAGTGATTATGGAACCAATCGTTTGAAAGCCCGTCAACAGACACATTGTGAGCTGTTGCATGATTTTATACTAAAGAACTGTTCAGAATCATTGTAGAAGGCAACGCGCTTTTGTTGTGAATATTTTATTTCTACGTACCATGATCTGATGCTGACAGTGTGTTAAGATTACAGAAAGTCCCGGGCAATTTGTACGTACTGTCGGATTTCCAATTGCATAAGACTTGCAACAGCTAGCAAACTATGACAGAAGCCAATGGATTGTGCATACCGTGCAATTTCATGAAAACTCCTGCGGGTTAGTGTAACCTGCATTGAGGAGACACCGTCCTTTTTTCGGTAAGGACTTTTAAGTGTTTTCAAACTAAGATGGTGCGTGTTACGTTTGCAACATAAATTGACATTAAATATTAGCCACCATAGTGAACGGATGGGAGAGATTTATGAATGTTATTCCTTTTTGTATACAAGTGTTTCTAATGCAACATATGCTTTGGGCAACGGTTTGCTATTTATAGCCTCCTGAGCTAAAGAAATTTTCAGTTTATCGCTTGGAAAACCCATGGCCAGTAGCCCAGAGTGGCGAAAACTGAAGAGAGCTGGCATATTTGAAAATTTTATTTATATTGATATACAAACAACCATTACAATTAGAAGTGACATGCTTTCCGTGTTCTGAAGGAAGGGGTGGGTTTAACTACTCAAGGTTTATTTCAGCAACTTGAGTGAACATGTATGTCTGCTTGCAGGCACGTCAGTAGAAAAAGGTAGGCGATCTAGCAACTATATTTCACCTATTTTATCCCGATGGCTCCTCGTTTACTTATTTAGGCCATGGGTATCAGGTTCAATTTGTCTGTTTTCCTATTACTGTTACATGCAAGCTAAAATTTAAGTTACGCACAGCTTATAAGGCTTGGGAAGTGGTATCTCTCCTGCAGTTTCGGGGACATTTTCAAGGTACGCTTCTGTCCACCTTGTGACGACAATGCGATTACATAATGCTGGGCTTCCCCAATTTAAGTATGGCTTATGGTCTGTAGAAAGTTGAGCCTTATTGTCGAGTTGAAGTTTGCAATCTAGATAATCATAATATTGCTATATGAGAAAACCTTGCAGTAGTCAGTAAGTCATTTGACATTCATGAACCTAAGCCAAAAGTCCATTTTGAAGAAATTTTCATAGTGCATTAAAATGTGCTCATTCATGACAGTCAAATCAAGGTGAAACCATGTAGCTGTCAAAACGTCCAGAAGAAGGAGGTGTTTTCTCAAGCGATTGATTCATACAGAAAACAAACGTCGAGTTGAAACAGTCGTCTTTCCTAGGTGAAACAAATGATCACCGTCAGCCTGCAGAACGAAGACAGTCATTCACCGCAAATTCTATTTTTACCTGACTTCACTTGCTTACCTTTAAGTATCTGTAGCGTGTGAAACGCCAAAAGGGCAAAAGTTGATTGGAGCACTTTTAATGGCGGTGACCATTCTTTGAAGATAAGAACGTTTTTTTAATTACGAGGAACACTTTTGCGACAATAAAACAACTGTTCTGACAATAAAGGCTGTTAGTTTGATGATAAAGGGCGCTATGTGTACGATGGCAATAGTATTTTGATGATGAAGACCTCTACTGTAATGACCATGACGTAGTATTTGATCACAACAGCCTACAAATATCTGATAAAACTACAAACAGTTCTGATATCGATCTGGATTAACATGATAAAGACACAAAGAAATAAGACGGTGGCGCTAATACAGTTCTTAACTCCACAATTCTGTACGATAAGCACTTATGAAACAAAGAAGACGCAAATTAACATGATAAAGACAATCGGACATGAAGTATTACAATGACTACGCTTTTGCAGTTAGTTGTCATACATAGTAACATCACAGATTTGCATAATGAGTTAACCTGTATCCATTAAGAAGTCTACAAGCTTACCTGTAAAAAGATAAGTAATTTATGAATGTTGATGGTAATTCTGTGAGGCTTAACCGATGATCCGAATCAGACGCCGTGATGGGCCGATAGTTTATACATTGACCAGAGATCAGATTTACAAAACACTTTCAGCAAAAGCAAATCAGAACCCTACGGTTTTGACAGATAATGGTATACCCGTACATACTCATTGATGTGTTGTTTTGCGCCTTGCTAGACAAAGGCCTATGTGTGCGACCCCAGAATACTGATCTAGACAGCTACGCATCTGCTAAGACGCTATTTATTTACTACAAATTGCTAAAAGTTCCATTACCTATAAAACTAGAATTGTATTTATAGAGGGTACATTTTGCTTTTCATCAAAATAGCCTAATGTTCTATAGCTGTACAGGTACATTTCTCTACATCATTTCATCAGTTCAGTATCCGTTTGTCATAGTGCCTGATGAAGGAAGTAAAAAGATAATGTCACATTTTTCTTTAGTTTTTCTTTAATTCTTTGAAATTCCCAAAATCTTCATGAAATGATTTTAAAGTGTAGGTATAAGAAGAACCTGACAGAAAACAAAGATGATTAAAAAAAGGAACGTTAATCTCACATTCTCCTGTTTGAGCTCAAAAGCTCAAAAGGGACGCTCCATACCACTTACAAGTTACTTGCCTTTTAGGTGATAAAATTAAAGAAATTTAAATTTGGAGTTGAAAAATTCCGTAAGGTAAAGCGGATAGGATAATGACGATGACGATGTATTGGTGATGGTGATGTGATGGTGATGGTGATGGTGATGGTGATGGTGATGATGATGATGATGATGATGATGATGATGATGATGATGATGATGAGGGCGACGACGAGGACGAAGACTATGATGGTGGTGATGATAAAAGCCTTGAAGGGCAGTTGTTCCACGACACTAAGCCACCACGGATGTGGGAGAAGTCTACGGCTAATGAATTACAACCTCACGTCCGGTGTGCTACCAATTACACAATTTAGATCAAATGTGATCTAGCCTCAAGGGTTACCTAGTTAGTTTTTAAATTACTTCGAGGGTTGTCCGTATCATAATTTACCTTATTTTTTTTTGAAAAAGGGGATTAGTGATATTTAAAACCTGTATGAAAAGTACAGGGATTATATAGAATAATCCTAGGGGTTTCACTATCCGTCGTTGTAGCCTACAATACTTGGTCATTCTGGATCCTCAAAATTAATATATAACGGACACCTCACTTATTTAGTTATGGTGTGACCTCTCAGCACTTCAGCACTATAATCATTACCGTTAAACGATGTCGTTAACGCTATGTTGTGACCTGGTTTAATACGGCAGCATAATCGTTTTCCCAGGTTTTAAGGCTATGTGCACTTGTAGTTCAAAGTACCAAAGATAAATAGGCCTAAACATGCACCACCTACACAAAGTGTCTGCAAATATGAGGAAAATGGGCCCGTTTTAGGTATTGGTATTTTAAAATGATTTGTATCAACTTTCAATTTTAAAACTATTTTGCTCATGATACATCTGACTGCAGTTACCTTTCTGGAAAACTTTTTGAGAAAAATACTCAAGTTAATTTAGAACTGACTCGTGTGAAAAGTTCAGATAAGTGTTAACCTGCTCACGTGTGTGAATATTTCCGTACTGTGAGTTTCTGTATATCGAGCAAATGGGAACTTGAATTTTACAGTCATGCGTTGAGGCCAATAAAAGGCGGGAACCCACGGAAGAAACCCTACATTTTCTACAACTGAAGTGGCATTATTTGATTAACAACGAAAGGGAAGCAAGGATAGAAAAAGTAAGTGTGGCATAGATATATATATATATATATATATATATATATAAAACACATTTCAAAGATGACATAATAAGAGCACAGATACGATAAAAACAACGTATATTTCGGACACCCCTGTGTCCTTCCTCAGCGCAAAATGGAAAGTGAAGAATTACAGCATTTTTCAAACTTATATATATATATATATATATATATATATATATATATATATATATATATATATATATATATATATATATATATATATATATATATATATATATATATGTACATACACATATATTCCTTAAAAGAAAGCATTGAGAGACGAAAAGTTTATAAACGAGAAGTATAATGAAGTGTTTTGTGACACAAAATGTATCCACTGCAGGCTTGTTTGTGTTGAATTGTTTGGAGTTAAGGACTTGACACATATATCGTCCAGTATATTGCCGTAATTTAACAGCATTAATAGTAATAGCCTTGTCACTTCTGTAAGTTCAACACCTTATGTCCTGGTAAGGATCACAATTTGGAACACTTTTCTATTATTTTAGTTACACCTATTTTACACGTTGAAGGAAATGTCATGGAGGAAGCTTATGCAAACATATACATCCTTACTTTTGTATTTGTTGTCCTGTAAAATGTAGAAACATCATGTCATTGCCCCGACCAGCATATTATTGATTCGCAAGTAAATCAAGTTGTAGTCGTTTTGGTTGTAGCATTTGAAATGTTCCCTGGACGATTTTTCTGTTGTTATTTCTTATGTGTTCTTACAGGAGTCTTTGCTTTCTTACAACAAGCGGTAAGTTATCAAACCTTTCAAATTTGCAATATTTCTACTAAAATGAATATGAACTTTGCTGAGGTTTACTTTTGGATCACCATAACTATAACAAGTACAGAAAACCTACTTTTTGAATCTCAGAGTAAGGAATTTAGACACGTGATATTGAGTCCCCAAAGTCAGAAGCTTTACTTTTCTATAAGTCTGATAAGAACATAAATCCTAACCTCCAGGAATGAAACAACATCTGTCGCCTCTCACTTCAACCTTGAGAAGCGCAAAAGAAAATTTTCTTTATTGTTTTGTAAAAAAATAAGGAAATTAGATTAATTTTAATGCTTAAAATCAGAACAAAGTGGTGTGGAGAATTTACCAGTAATAATTTTAATATATAAATAATAACTTTGTTCTAAACTTTTGAAAACATGATAATCAGATAAATGTGTATAATAATGGGTAAACTAAAGTACACAAAGCTGTAACGTGCCTTGTTTACATTAATTAAACATTCAAATACGATATTAAATCTTCGTTGGACACATGACTCAAATTATTAAACGGACATGTGATTGTACCGTAAGTTCAAAATAGAAGCGTTTATAAAGTAAATGATATTTTCTAGAGTTATTCCTTAGAAACATGATTCAATAAATCGCCCTTGTCTATAAAGAAATTCTAAGTCAATAAATCGGTCAAGTCCACGAATAATTTTAGAACACCTACGATGTACAAGAACTTCCTTTCACTTTTCTTAATGACGTGCATTTTCAAAAAATACACTCTAAGTTAAGTAAATTCCTGCCGATGCAACTGAACTTCTTTGTACATTATTACCGTGAAGAATCACTTTCAGGAAAAGGTAGATTGTTTGCAAATCATTGCCAACGTTCAAAAAATTAGACAAACAGAACAACGTAGTGTTACAGCTAAGACATAATAATCATTTGATAAAATAATGTAATATTCTGAACATTGTTAAACAAAATGAATCAAGCTATTTATACTTAATAACAAAAAGCAATTATTGTCGTTTGAATAAGTTTAATCAAATTAATCATACAAGAAACTTTATTGTAACTAAATATAGCAGTGTCATATCTACAGTTTAAATGGTGCAGAAGCAGGATCAAAAAAAAAAAAAAATCAGTGGTAAAAGATTTGGAAATTTATGTATGTGCTAAATCCCCATTTCTCTTTTCCAGTGTGATGTATGGAATGTTTTCGTCAATAAGCGAAATCCACCATGGTGCAAGCTAAGTTGAGAGTACACTTAGTATAAAGATATTTTTTTTCAAATAAGGTCATCGAATCGTTTCTGGTCATAACTTCTTATTTTTTTTTTTTTTTGATTGCCCAAATATGAGTCGTGAGACATTCATAGATATTATAATGTTGTGTGAAACTCTATCGTCCTATAACGTCTTCAAAACAATAAGACAGAAAACGCAATACGTTTCGATTGCATCGCTAAATAGTTAAAACCTTAAGACTATTAGGCAGCATCAAGCTTGAGGAAACATATGTTGTTGGTACTTGGCAGTCAATTGGGCGAATTATAACTTTCTTGAAAATGTTACATTTAATTTAATGTTCCTTGATTCGACCAACGCTGCATTCCAACATTACCAGATGCGGAAATCGCTCAGGTGAAATCTTCGACGATGTTAGACTCTTAAAGTAGGAAAAGGCAACCAACTTAGAAAAGAACATAACAAAAACGAATATAAAAATAATTGTCAGTAACAGTAATTTTTTTTTTCGAATTTGCACAAACCCCTCTGAGATAATTAGTACTCACGATCTTCCATCATAAGGGGACGTGTGCTTGAGAAACGCGAAATGCAATTTTTGTAGAGGACAGTACATACAGTAGAGACGAACAATTTGAAGTTTTAATATTTAAATTCAGTTGTTCTATATTTTTCTAATATTTTGCTATGTACTACGAAAGCGCAAATTTTAATGGCTGATATTACTGTCTTGGGGAATTAAAATGTACTGCCTTTAAATAGGGCCTAACTGTTTTAATAATTAAAGTGAAATAAGTATCAAAACATTGGAAGTTGTTAAACAGTGATCCACATTTTAACACGAAAGGTCTATCGTAAGGAACTGTTTTTTTTTTCTTAATTTTTTTGCATTCTGAAACTACCAGATCCTTTTTTGCTGTCCAAAGTTGAATACAAATAAACAAGAACTTAGTACACGGTACTGAGTAACCCTTACCATTTTGAGTCATGGAACTGTAGGTGGCTTGTGGGCACAAAAATGTTAATAATCCCATAATGCCGGAAATATTTCGATATATTCAACATTAATTATTGTCATCACTTGGTACTATAAGAGATTATTTATCACAATCATGCGATGTTTCCTCTACGGTTGTATGTAACGACCTATGTTATTACTTCATCCACACTAAAGTTATTGTTGGCGCAAATTTAAAAAGAAATACATAAATATTTTACTAAAAGCTTTATAATTAGTAACACATGATTCATAAATTACATGGAAGGGTACATTTTGAACGTTCCCAAATGCTTGTGAAAGAGCTAAGTTCAAAACCGACTAGCCTATTAGCTACTATTAGTGACACTAAACTAATTTGCAACAACTGCAAAAATATGCGAGTGCCTACCGATATTACTCTTTGAACGCAAAGGCGTCACGGTGGTGAAGTTTTATCACAACGCCCACAAATCACAGTCTTAAGGGTAGTTTTTATCAGCCCACAGATCAGTCTGAGAAGAATTTGCAACTTCCCACCCCTAACAAAAAAGAAGAGACGAATCATTTAACATCCTTTTGTGACATTCTCATTTATAGGTCCTTAACTCCGTTACGACTTTTTTAATGTGTATATCTCCGTTTACTAGGGAACCGTACAAAGCAAGCACTTTCTGTAGGAACGTGGTTGGGTGAAACTAAATTAATAAAAGGGGATTGCTATTAACTTTCAACCAATTTTGCATCATGACATGTGCTCTAAACGAGTCTTACCAAGTATTTTCAAACTAATGGCTTTACCAGATAGAGCTGCATTAAATAAAGTAAATTCAAAGTTGTTGGTAAATGTAAGAGGTAACGCCATGCCAGGCAAATGGTCCTATGTTTGCAGCGGCTTAGCCTAACATAAAAAATATCTACTACAGTTTAGCTCTATGTCACTAAACCCATTCTTCTCCTTAACTGTTTCAACCATTCAATATTTGACATCAAATATGTAAATCAGAAAAGTGACAAAGTATTGTGAACCTTAAAGGATGGGCTCATTCAACATTTATCCTAGAACTGAGATCTCATCTTCAGTTTCATATAAAAGGTTGTTTGCTTAAAAGAAGGGTCTAAGCTTGAATCAAGTTTTGATATGTCAGAGTTCTACTTTTTTTTAAGCATTCTGGTAAAATTTGCATTGAAATTCGAATTGTGGTTCCCAGGTTAAAGTTGCCACATTTTCTACACAAGGTGAACTGGAAGCAAGCACAAATGCCGTCACGTCCTCACATTAATGAGCGGTCTTTTGTTTTTCTTTAAACTTAACACTGTTAAAAATGTAAATTGTAAAATGTAAATTTACAGAAAATAAAATAAAGAAGTACAAAAGGAATACAGAAATGTTCTGGCAAATAATTTCCAGAAACTTTCTTTATTTCTTATTTATTTCTTTGTTTTATTTTCTGTAAATTAACAGACATTTTTTACAGTGTACAACCAATTTTTTCCTCTACAATCACTTGTTATCAGAATGTTATTGCATGAGAGGCATAAATTTTTTTACAAACTTTACATTCCCCATGGGGAGGTGCTATCCCTATTAACTTAAAGGTCAGCACACAGACTGGCAAAACAAAGGAAACAAAGCATTTTTCATCAATGTGAGGAAGTGATACGACCCCTTCTTGCCTCAAGCCCACTTTAAGTTACAAATGAAGTAACTTCATTTCCTTATATTATAAAATTATAAAAAAAATATTATTTTTATTATTTGTTTTGCTTAAACTCTTCCTTTAATTTCCTTTCTGACTGCTACTTAATTTTTCAGATTAAATGCCTTATTTCTGAATAAATTTAAACTCACGTTGCAATTAAAAACAAAACATGTTAACAAGAAAAGCAAAGAACAGATGCATTCTCTACATTTGACATTTTTACCGGCATTTAGAATGAGTGGTTTCCGTAATGTTTGCACCTGTTTACAATTTTCTTTAGTAAATTGCCTTGTTACCTAAATAAGTGTATAAGAGGGAAACTGCAATTAAAGACTTGTACTACTATGCTGGGATGCTTGTTTCAAATAAGACCTCAATCTCCTTAAAGTCTTCAGTTTGTTACTATGAATATAATATATGATGCACTGGTATATGTTAAATAAAAAATTTTTTAATAAATTGCATTATTAATAAGAATAAGGAGTGCAAAACTAAATGAAAATGAAACTCAGAAGTTCAAAGACTGCTGAGGAAAAAAAATGATTTTCGTCTTACGCCATCAATTTACAGGAAGGCATTGGAGTCGGCGTTAGCTCACATGCGACTGAAACAGACAAAAGTAAGTTTCCTAATAAACTAGCTAATTAACTCGAAAAAGTATTAGATATCAACTTTATCAAAATAAGTAATGTAATATTGGATTGTGAGAAGAAATAGGAACTTCATTGTAGATTAGATTTGAAGGAAAGCAACCAGGTAGTATGATTGCACTTACATTAAAGAATCACAAAGGATAAGCTATCGAAGGTAAAGCTGCATTTTGTTTGAACGTGGTTATTGGGTCGTTTCCACCATAAACCTGAAATGCCGAAGTCTCATTACCGTAATTAAAACTAAATCTCGTGAAATTAAACATGAAGAAATGATTTTCAGAATAGTTTGATTCGCGTGTACCAAATTTACAATATTTTCGTAAAGTTGAACTGTTAGGTAATGTCGTATTTACATTGTAAATTTTAATGATTTTTTAAAAAGAATTTTTAGGTGGGTAGTTCCGAACACACAAGCTAAAGCAAACGTGATAGCTTATGCATAAAAACAGCTAAAATACTCTGATAGCAAAAATTTGGTCAGCCCGACGACGGACCGCGGCTGTCCTCCAAAGAATTATCCTGTGGTTCACCGGCGGTCAGCCGATGGCCGCGACGTTGATTGGTTAAAAAAGCTTTATGACATCATGCAGGCTCTTGTCCAGCCAGCGGACCTCCGATGGCCCTCCGCCGGCCTTTTGGAAACCGTCGGACCGCCAGATGTCGCTATCAGGGTATGCTACCGTCTTATGAGCTTACTTTTTCAGGTGGATGATGAGATCCTTATTCTATCTCTGTTATATAGTACTTTTTTAATTTGAATTTGTCATAAAACATAAATATAATCAGAGTTCTCAGATACTGGTTTTAACTGAAAATTCTTTGAAAACTCCCGCTATGCATGCTACGTAAAAGCGTTTCTATTCCTTTCAGTACGATGAATAAACTCTTCTTCCCATTTTGTAGGTATTGCATTTTTACGTATGCTTCATAGCAACTTATAAACAAAATTTATAAAAACAAATGATATTTTTCTAGACTTTAAGTTAACCTATTTATTTTGCTACGGTTAAAGACTATTTCTTCTATCAAAATTCCGCATACCCACGAGACTGCAAGGAAGTCGTTGACCATTGTTGGGAGAGAAACTCAAGTGGAGTTTTTGTAATAAAACCAGATGGCTATCCTCATCCATTTGAAGTCTACTGCAACAACAGTGTTGACTCTGGTGGTTGGACGGTAAGTAGACGATATAGCTATAAGGGCCTGTGCTAATGTCAAGTTCAAGTGACAGAAATCATTTTTAAGCAATGTTCAAAATATCAATGAAATTGATTTATCTCTGTCTTACTGCTTATGTTTCCCGTAACTTCTCTTCCATCTGGTAGAAGGAACTCGTAAAAGGAAGTCTCACAGAAGAAAAGAGTTTAAATTAAATATGATTTGTGGGTTTTAGTGTATGAGAATCTGTTTCAGAGAGTACTTTAATGATCTCAACTGTAGTTATGTAGTCTGAATCATGAAGAGTGAAATGAACCGACACTTTGTTCTAAACATTCAGTAATTGTTTGAGTCATTTATATTGCCTTTTTACCGACAAAGACCTCACAAGTATGCAACATTTCGTTATGATGCATGAGACAAGCCTGTTTTGGAAGATAACATGTCATATCTCCAAATGTAGTAATATTATCAGCCGGATTTTTTTTTTTTGGGGGGGGGGGATGACGCCAGGCTTTTTTTTTTTTCTGAACTTCCGTTTAAAGCCATTTCCGAAGGCTACTCGAAACTTATATGTTTTGTTGTAAAGTGTAACATTGTTTGAATTTGTTTTCAATTACCAACAGAATATTAATTGAAACCTTAGAAAAGGGAAAGTTATGAAGTCACCCATAGCAGCAAATAATATTTTGGTCTCTAAAAGAAGGCATTTCATATTTACAGTATTGATATAATTACCGGAATGACTTTTCCAGCTGTAGCCAAATAACACTCGCAAACTTCAGGAGGAACGCAGTTGCTTCCTTTCAAGAAAAATCCTTCAGGACAGACGCATTTAAATGCGTCTCGGCAGTTATTCTGACAGACGTCTGGAGCTTTGCACGTCCTTTCGCAGGTGCAATTTGTGTGTATCATGTTGGTTGGACAAATCGGTACTAAGAAATCTGAAGAAACCAACGTACTTTTTCAATTTGGTATACAAACAAGGATTAAGTTTTTATATCCTTACACCATGTACACCAATGATGAAATATTAAATTAATCGACCACTGTGTCAGAGACAAATTGTTATTATCTTTATCAACTTTACAAAAAATCTTAAAATTGTAGTAAAAACGCACCGGTGTTTCCTGCTGGATTTCCTAAAGTTGTCAGTGCGTAGTTTCCCCATTCGTCACTGACGCGAAAGTAACTGTACTTCATGAACGCCCTTGATCCATTTAAAACCGTCACATCAATACGAAGTTCATACCTCTGCTGATTTGTCAGGAAAGCAAGCTTTTCGTTGCCAAGCCAAAACTCACTATTTAAAAAGCCAAACCCTTCCTTGTACTCGGTCCAGTTTCGTGAAAAGACTAGTGAACTGCCCAAACGGCGCATAGCGACCTGCGGACGAGATTACATAACAAAAGATTATTATCAAGACATAAAATAAAAAAAGTGATACAAATACATAACAAAAGATTATTATCAAGACATAAAATAAAAAAAGTGATACAAACTCTGCATTTATCATATGTGATACTTGCTTTCTTTTTAATTTAGAAGTCAAAATGAGTAAAATGTAGAACGTCCTTTGAAAAGGTGTTATAGTATTTGTAGTATATGTCCTTCGGCTTTCGTGAATGTCACTCCTCCATTCCATGAAAGATTACCAATTACTGAATGTTTAGAACAAAGTGTCGGTTCATTTCACTCTTCATGATTCAGACTACATAACTACAGTTGAGATCATTAAAGTACTCTCTGAAACAGATTCTCATACACTAAAACCCACAAATCATATTTAATTTAAACTCTTTTCTTCTGTGAGACTTCCTTTTACGAGTTCCTTCTACCAGATGGAAGAGAAGTTACGGGAAACATAAGCAGTAAGACAGAGATAAATCAATTTCATTGCTATATTTAGTTACAATAAAGTTTCTTGTATGATTAATTTGATTAAACTTATTCAAACGACAATAATTGCTTTTTGTTATTAAGTATAAATAGCTTGATTCATTTTGTTTAACAATGTTCAGAATATTACATTATTTTATCAAATGATTATTATGTCTTAGCTGTAACACTACGTTGTTCTGTTTGTCTAATTTTTTGAACGTTGGCAATGATTTGCAAACAATCTACCTTTTCCTGATTCTTCACGGTAATAATGTACAAAGAAGTTCAGTTGCATCGGCAGGAATTTACTTAACTTAGAGTGTATTTTTTGAAAATGCACGTCATTAAGAAAAGTGAAAGGAAGTTCTTGTACATCGTAGGTGTTCTAAAATTATTCGTGGACTTGACCGATTTATTGACTTAGAATTTCTTTATAGACAAGGGCGATTTATTGAATCATGTTTCTAAGGAATAACTCTAGAAAATATCATTTACTTTATAAACGCTTCTATTTTGAACTTACGGTACAATCACATGTCCGTTTAATAATTTGAGTCATGTGTCCAACGAAGATTTAATATCGTATTTGAATGTTTAATTAATGTAAACAAGGCACGTTACAGCTTTGTGTACTTTAGTTTACCCATTATTATACACATTTATCTGATTATCATGTTTTCAAAAGTTTAGAACAAAGTTATTATTTATATATTAAAATTATTACTGGTAAATTCTCCACACCACTTTGTTCTGATTTTAAGCATTAAAATTAATCTAATTTCCTTATTTTTTTACAAAACAATAAAGAAAATTTTCTTTTGCGCTTCTCAAGGTTGAAGTGAGAGGCGACAGATGTTGTTTCATTCCTGGAGGTTAGGATTTATGTTCTTATCAGACTTATAGAAAAGTAAAGCTTCTGACTTTGGGGACTCAATATCACGTGTCTAAATTCCTTACTCTGAGATTCAAAAAGTAGGTTTTCTGTACTTGTTATGGTGATCCAAAAGTAAACCTCAGCAAAGTTCATATTCATTTTAGTAGAAATATTGCAAATTTGAAAGGTTTGATAACTTACCGCTTGTTGTAAGAAAGCAAAGACTCCTGTAAGAACACATAAGAAATAACAACAGAAAAATCGTCCAGGGAACATTTCAAATGCTACAACCAAAACGACTACAACTTGATTTACTTGCGAATCAATAATATGCTGGTCGGGGCAATGACATGATGTTTCTACATTTTACAGGACAACAAATACAAAAGTAAGGATGTATATGTTTGCATAAGCTTCCTCCATGACATTTCCTTCAACGTGTAAAATAGGTGTAACTAAAATAATAGAAAAGTGTTCCAAATTGTGATCCTTACCAGGACATAAGGTGTTGAACTTACAGAAGTGACAAGGCTATTACTATTAATGCTGTTAAATTACGGCAATATACTGGACGATATATGTGTCAAGTCCTTAACTCCAAACAATTCAACACAAACAAGCCTGCAGTGGATACATTTTGTGTCACAAAACACTTCATTATACTTCTCGTTTATAAACTTTTCGTCTCTCAATGCTTTCTTTTAAGGAATATATGTGTATGTACATATATATATTATATATATATATATATATATATATATATATATATATATATATATATATATATATATATATATATATATATAAGTTTGAAAAATGCTGTAATTCTTCACTTTCCATTTTGCGCTGAGGAAGGACACAGGGGTGTCCGAAATATACGTTGTTTTTATCGTATCTGTGCTCTTATTATGTCATCTTTGAAATGTGTTTTATATATATATATATATATATCTATGCCACACTTACTTTTTCTATCCTTGCTTCCCTTTCGTTGTAAATCGAATCATGCTGCTTCAGTTGTAGAAAATGTAGGGTTTCTTTTGTGGTTTTCCGCCTTTTATCGTCCTCAACGCATGACTGTAAAATTCAAGTTCCCATTTGCTCAATATACAGAAACTCACAGGCAATATTCACACACGAGCAGGTTAACACTTATGTGAACTTTTCTCACAGGTCAGTTCTACATTAACTTGAGTTTTTTTAGCGAAAAGTTTTCCAGAAAAGTAACTGTAGTCAGATGCATCATGAGCAAAATAGTTTTAACACTGAAAGTCGATACAAATCATTTCAAAATGCCAATACCTAAAACGGGCCGATTTGCCGCATATTTGCAGACACTGTGTATACATAGGTGGTGCATGTATAGGCCTATTCATCTTTGGTATTTTCAACTATACGTGGTTATAACCTTAAAACCTGGGAAAACGATTATGCTGCCGTATTAAACCGGGTCACACCAAAGCGTTAACGACATCGTTTAACAATAATGATTATAGTGCTGAAAGGAGCGGTCACGCCATAACTATATAAGTGAGGTGTCCGTTATATGTTAATTTCGAGGAGCCAGAATGACCTAATATTAAGCTACAACGACGGATAGTGACACCCAGAGGAGTATTCTATACAATCCCTGTAATTTTCATACAGGTTTTAAATTTCACTAATCCCCTTTTTCAAGAAAAAATAGGGTCAATCATGATACGGAAAACCGTCGAAGTCATTAAAAACTAACTGGGTAACCCTTGAGACTAGACCAAATTTTATCTAAATTGTTAAATTGGTAACACACGTGAAGTTGTAATTCATTAGCCGTAGGCTTCTCCCACATCCGTGGTGGCTTATCGTGGTAGAACAACTGCCCTCCAAGGCTTCCATCATCACCACCATCATAGTCTTCGTCCTCGTCGTCGCCCTCATCATCATCATCATCATCATCATCATCATCATCATCATCATCATCACCATCACCATCACCATCACCATCACCATCACCATCACCATCACCACACATCGTCATCGTCATCATCCTATCCACTTTACCTTACGGAATTTTTCAACCCCAAATATACATTTCTCTAATTTCAACACCTAAACGGCAAGTAACTTGTAAGTGGTATGGAGCGTCCCTTTTGAGCTTTTGAGCTCAAACAGGAGAATGTGAGATTAACGTTCCTTTTTTTAATCATCTTTGTTTTCTGTCAGGTTCTTCTTATACCTACACTTTAAAATCATTTCATGAAGATTTTGGGAATTTCAAAGAATTAAAGAAAAACTAAAGAAAAATGTGACATTATCTTTTTACTTCCTTCAGCAGGCACTGTGTCAAACGGATACTAAACTTATGTAATGATGTAGAGAAGTGGACCTGTATAGCTATAGAACATCAGGCTATTTTAATGAAAAGCAAAGAGTACCATTTATCAATTCAATTCTGGTTTTATAGGTACTAGAACTTTTTACATTTTTCAGTAAATAAATAGCGTCTTGGCTGATACAAAGCTGTAATGTCTAGATCAATATTCTTGGGTCTCACAAATAGGCCTCTGTCTAGAAAGGCGCAAAACAACATATCAATGAGTATGTACGGGTATACCATTATCTGTCAAAACCGTAGGGTTCTGATTTGCTTTTGCTGAAAGTGTTTTGTAAATCTGATCTCTGGTCAATGTATAAACTATCGGCCCATCACGGCGTCTGATTCGGATCATCGGTTAAGCCTCACAGAATTACCATCAACATTCATAAATTACTTATCTTTTTACAGGTAAGCTTGTAGACTTCTTAATGGATACAGGTTAACTCATTATGCAAATCTGTGATGTTACTATGTATGACAACTAACTGCAAAAGCGTAGTCATTGTAATACTTCATGTCCGATTGTCTTTATCATGTTAATTTGCGTCTTCTTTGTTTCATAAGTGCTTATCGTACAGAATTGTGGAGTTAAGAACTGTATTAGCGCCACCGTCTTATTTCTTTGTGTCTTTATCATGTTAATCCAGATCGATATCAGAACTGTTTGTAGTTTTATCAGATATTTGTAGGCTGTTGTGATCAAATACAACGGTATGTCATGATTAATTACAGTAGTGGTCTTCATCATCGAAATACTGGTGGTCATCATACCAATAGCGCCCTTTACCATCACACTAACAGCCGTCATTGTCAAAATAGTTGTCTGTATTGTCAAAAAGTGTTCCTCGGTATTAAGGAAGCGTTGTTATCATCAAAAAGTAGTCACCACCATTAAAAGTGTTCGTCGCAATCACCTTTTGCCCTTTTGGCGTTTCACACGCTACAGATACTTAAGGTAAGCAAGTGAAATTCCGTCTCAAAATAAGTTTGCGGTGATGACTGCTTTTGCCCGTTTAATTAAAAGTTACCATACAAGCTCATTGAATTTAGCTAATAATAGAAGGTAATCATTGGCATTTTATCTTTAGCCTGTGTATATACTGGTGTATTCAAGCGGTGTATCTTGTAGGAGGAAGATGAAGATGATTTATTCGTCAGGAAGAGATACCCACGCCCCCATGGCGCGGTCCGGGAGTCTCCCCGGGAAATTTGGGGCAAAAGGAACCCATACATGCGATTTCCTAGTTGTTGGGGGCCTTGAAATCATCATAATTTGGGCAGTGAAATTTTCAGTATTCCAGTATTTTCTCCCAAGTAGGCCAACTTTCATTTACGATTTTGAAATCTCAGGGGGCAGTTGCCCCCTGCTCCCCAGGCTACGGCCCTAGTTTCGGCTTGAAAACTTAGTACAAGAACATCAGTTTGAGTGTGGGACTGGAGGAGAGTGGAATAGTTGTGAGATAAATTATGAAGTACTGACGGATAAGTTATTGAGTTAAGACTAATAGCTATGTTTAATACAAAATACATATTTTTTTTATCACAGAACATTTAACACTATCAGTTTGAATCCACCACTGCACAATTGGTACTAAGTGGAAACTAAAGTAGTGGGAAAAAGCTGGATATTGCCCTCCCTAATGTTGAACAAAACATCATCGATATATACATTTTAAAAATGACGTAATGGCATCACTGAGTAAATAGTATTCAAAGCATGCAAAGTATTTAACAAACGAACAAACAAAGACTGCTAAAAGAAGCCAACCTATTAGATCAATTGCAGCTGCAATTTTCCACACAAGCTGAAACTGGCTTTTTCACCCATGATCGCTCCATTCGAAACTTTGATTTAGTCGATTTCGTTGTTATAATTTTAGAGATAGATTTGCAAATGACATCATTAAAATTTTTCATACTCATAACCACCACATGATATCTTCGTGGGGAAAGGAAAGGCATGTAACTTATGGACAAAAAAAACCTAGGAATCTTACCTGCGTACCAGCTCTATTAGCCCTACTAGGCAAGGGGCAACGATATTTTTTTATTTTTTATTTTATTTTATTTTAATTCATTTTATTTTATTTTATTTTATTTTATTTTATTTTATTTTATTTTATTTTATTTTATTTTATTTTATTTTATTTTATTTTATTTTATTTTATTTTATTTTATTTTATTTTATTTTATTTTATTTTATTTTATTTTTATTTTATTTTATTTTATTTTATTTTATTTTATTTTATTTTATTTTATTTTATTTTATTTTATTTTATTTTATTTTATTTTATTTTATTTTATTTATTTTATTTTATTTTATTTTATTTTATTTTATTTTATTTTACTTTATTTTATTTTATTTTATTTTATTTTATTTTATTTATTTATTTATTTATTTATTTATTTGTTGTTGCGAGGAGCTGAACAAAAATCTTTGTCTTCACGTTTACCCAAATGCAACGTAAGCATTAATTGTCCGAATAGACTGCCTTAAGTGCTCTTGTTTAAGAATTTGCAGCTCACCTTTGAATCATAAGAATGGGGATATCTCGACTGCCACCCAAGCGATAGATACGAATCTTCGCATGGGCAAGCAAGGGCGGCGGTAGGGGTAGATGACGTCATACAAACTCAAGTTTGAAGATTGAAGTATAATTTAGTGATCTTGCACGTTCTATATTTGGGGCTATTGTTGTGAAATTTTTCAGCCGCTCCCCGTCGGGAAGCAACCCCTCCCTCATTGGGCAAATTTTGATATCATTGAATCCTTACAATGAGTGTAAAATTTTGTTCTCTCTTTCATTGTACTGAATTCTGAATAGTTATGCCTCCTTTAAAGAACATCAATCACCTATAATAGTTTGTCTTTTATAACTGTGTATTGAAGGGAAATTCCCTACGCCTTCCCATATTTTCAATTTAGTAAAATGAGTCAGGGAGCACGTATTGGGTACTGTTCGTGAGGTAAAGACTTCCAGTGGCATGCAACGACCGCTGTAACTTTATGTGGTATTGAGGACGGGCACTGGCGTAAGGCGCATGGACCTTTGCAGCAGATGCCTTATCTCTAATTTAGGCCGGGCAGCGGTGTATGCACCTATCCGCAATAGCGTAAATAGAGGGGGTGGTGATGGGGGCACGGTCCGCCCAGGGTGTCACATTTTAGAGGCGGCACTATAGGTTCATTGCAATGCAAAAACACAGACCATATTTTATACGTGGCCACAAGGTGAAGGATGGTCGATGATGGCACAAACTCTATATAGCTTTTACCCAATCTGCCCCTACACTGTTAGCACAAATTAGTCAAACATTGTCTGATACGCCTAACCCAAGTTAGTCAAAGGCGTTTGACTAATTTTGTACCAATTGACTAGATTTGTGACCAATTTTCAACCTCTTTGACCAATTTTTTACCAATAATTATTGGTCCATCATTGTGCAATTAGTCAAATATCATTAGAAATTGGTCAAAATGAGTGACTAAAATGGGTTAGGCGTATCAGACAATGTTTGACTAATTTGTGTTTACAGTGTATATGTAGGGCTTTGTATCCCCCGCATTACAGTCCGTGGTAAGTTAAATATCAAAACAAGGCCTGAATTATTATGAGTTTACTTCAAAAAGAAAGAAAATCAGGCAATATGGCTATTTCAAAAGTCGCTTCATTAGTTACTGAGCAATAAACATTTATTCAATTAGGTGAATATACTTTAATATTTCCAGCCACTGAATGAGCTATGCAGCTATGTAATTGGAAACTACACCAATGAAACAAATGCATATGGCTATTTTAGGTCTAAGGTGTAGTTAAAAAAGAATAATCCAAATCCAGATTCACTTTCGGTATGTTAAGGATAAACTAAATCTAAGAATTATGGTAAAACATTCATGTGTTCGGTCCTGATGATATCAAAAGCTAAAATTATCACATTTTCTATCAAAAGTGAACTTGAGACAAACAGGATTGATTTTATGAATTTACAATGACGACCGACGTTTTGCATCCTTTATTTCTTAACCTAATGTTTTGACCTTGGATAGAATATATTGGTTGAAAGGGCTTGTAAATTTGATAACTTTTCACTGCTCCGGATAATGCCCCAGATGTACTCACAGTACATCACAGATGTTATTTACAAAGTAAAATGGAAGCTTAGTTTTAAGGAAAACGGCAGAGCATTGGTTATCAATCTGAGTCGATGACATCATACCAGCTTGATCTATAAGTTTGCCTTTGTTCCAAAAATGTGTTTAAGTCAGGCGCTAGTAGATTCACGGGCGAACAAAGTTATTATTTAAGACTTCACCAGTACGCTAACATTGAGTTTATTTTTAACATATGGAATTAAATGTGGGCATGAGCTGTTCCTTTAACTTCAGGGGTACCATGCAAGGGCGCTGATCAGTGCACTGGTTTTCAGGTGGGATGGAACGCAGGGAAAGCTCCCTCTCTTCGCCAGGAATATTTGCTATTTTCTGGCAAAATGCATGACGATTGTCGGAAGAAAGTGCTCGTTCCCCATTCCCTGCAATTGAAAGTACTCACGCACACAAATATGAGTAGGTGGTAAGATTTCTGTGACTGTTTATCTTTGCAGCCTGAGGTATTTTTTATCAATTCCCCACGTATTATACACATACTCTGAAACTTTCCAAATTCCTAGTAAATTTTTTTTTTAAGTCTTTGGTGTCTTCATTGTGTAAATAAAGATTGGTCTATTGCGTACTAAGCTTCTATGTAACTATGTAAATTGAATTAAGACAAACATCGAATGGTACCATTCACAAGCTGTTTAACATGCCGTGTCGATGGGACTAAAATAACGGAACTCGTACTGAACATTTAAAAGTGAAGTTATGGCATGTTCAGGAATTTAATGTGGATTTACTTTTCCCTCGTACGTGTTAAAAGTAATGTTTTGCTTTGCAATATTTTTTTCAGTCGCTCTGTGAGTTCATTTTATTAGGAGACGGATCTTTTGAATAGATGTCTTTGTATTAAAAAATTTTTACGACGGTAAGCGACACAAATATGGGAGAAGCTTGCATGGCTTATGAATTACAACTCCACGTCGGGTGGCTAACCAACTCAACAATTTAGGTCAAATTTGGTTTCTTTTGAAGGGCCAGTTCAGATGGGAAAACTGTAGATTGCTCTTGGATGAAAAACCACCTTACTTTGACCGGTCGGGGATCGAACCCCGAACCTCCCGGTTGCCAAGGTTCATGATTGCTTTAAATGCCACCGCCTTTATCCACTCGGCTACAGCATATGGTATTAAAAAATCATTATTCTCTTGCATTATAGCGTTTGGTGAGAGACAGCTTGACAAGGAAATTACTCTACAACAATAAAGACAGAAATTAGTTTAGAATTAAACGGAAAAGAAAAACTGTAAGCTGGGTTGTACCGATACGAGAGTGAAATAACAAGCTAATGCAAAAATTGAGTTGATAATCACAAGAAGTTGGAGGGGAGTTGGACCAATCAATTTTTCAGCCTTTGCGACGTACATATTTTGTGATATCCAACCGAAAGTACATTTCGCAGTGATGGTAAAATATTTGTCACCGAAACAGGGGCACAGGACTTTTTAAGTTATTAAGTATTTAGCCCCTAGAGGCATGGAACACTTAAGGCTTTGTAAATGTACGAGGCTAATCTGGCAAGGGGCGCATTGACAGTTGACCTCTCAAACTTCTATAAATACGTATACGGCCCTGACATTGTCAACCAGAGAATTACTTCTCCGCATATAGAAATATACAGTGATATGTGTTTGCAATGTGTGCAGGTATAGGACGTAGATTATGGAAACACTTTCAACTAGCAATAAAAGGAAGTACAAAAGTCGAAAATTTCCATATTTCCAAATCATGATTGTCAAAGATAATCAATATTAGTACAACCATTCTAAATGGATAGAAAACTTACCAATGTTTTCCTTTTTCTTTTATGCCAAAATATAATTAATATAAAAATCCAGTGAAATCACATTTGCACCGGTGTTTCGCGAAATCAGGTTTGTCATTGTAGTATGAGATTGTAACGATTTCTAACCCGATAACCTATTTTAACGTACCGTCTGTTTAAAGGGGTGGTCCCCGATGAGTAAAAATAGGCCTATAGCACATGTCTCTGGGAATGAACAGTTAAAGCGAATTAGCAATTGACGGTTTGAAGTAAAATAACGTAGTAGGCCTAAGCCTGCCTTTTGCTTTCTCTGAATTTTTGCGGTTTAGATCTGTGTGTGACGGGACATTACCGTATTCCAAGTCACGGTTACCTAGCTCTCTCTATCGGCTTTAGAGGTGTTGGTAGCTGCGGACTGTTTGTGTACGTGTTGCTTTTGATATGCTCTAGTCATTTATTCATAGTTTCCAGACCTATATACAATATATTTAGGTATTAATACCCTTACAGACTTACGACAGTACATCAGGGAAACTTATAACAGAAGCAGTAGCGCATCCACGAGGAGCCCAAGGGACTTGAAGCCCTCAAGTGTTGTCAGTCAATTTTTAAAATTACTCGAAATGCGCTTAAGCAGAGGGGTCGCATGGGGGAGGGTAAGGGGCACGTGGCCCCAAACGTTGGATTTCGATGTCTTTTGTGACGGCTTTCCCTCAGTGACATACCTGGAAGGTACTTGTCTCAACATTATTTCCTATCGGGCAGTATGAGTGAATTATTTTAAAACCCATTGCAAACCTTAGCATGATCCGTCGTCCCCGCTCCCCCCTCCCCCCTCATAAAACCGTTAGTGCGAGTAAGGCGGCTAACAAATAATGGTCAGAATGTGATTTCTATTTTTGTGGCATGTTTACTGTGCATTCAATACCATTTTGACCATAGTCAAATGCTTCACTTTAATGGCCACAATTTGTGAAAGACCCAGAACCTCCGGGGGCTTCACCTCTGTACCTCCAGTGAAGCGTTCTTCCCGGACGCCACGAGGGGTCCTGTAGTGGGCACCTAGGCCCCAACGCCTACAGGGGAGAGCTGTGCGTCACTATAGAACGCTTCCAGCGACGCTGAGACCTTCATTCTTGTGTGCCTCCCGGGAAACGCTTGTAGGCGTACAGTTGTTTGCAGGAAGCACGGGGTAATTTTTTCATAGTAACATGATTAAAATCTGTGATTGGTCAATTTGGTCCATTCTGCACATATTTTAATTGACATGAGAGTGACAAATTCAAACTCCAAATGGGTGCATGTCACTCGAATTGGTCAAAAGAATGTTCTGCTAAGTGAGATGTGTAGCCTATGACTTTTGCACAGTAGAGTCGCTGAAAAGAGAGCCAACACATTCAACTTCTGAAATTATAAGATAGTATAAAATAGATTGTTTGAATTGGGCTTACAATCCATTACAATATCTTCAGCAGTATAAGATGTAATTTTTACAATTATATTGCTCAGCAGGAGGTGCTGAGATAGTTATGGAGATGAAGGATAAATCTGAAATAGCTCACGTTTCCGCCTAAAATATTTATTAAAATTCTCGGGTGATTGAAAATGTTACTGGTGATTACACTGGACTGGCATTTGCAGATCAGTGAACATATACAGTAGTTTATGTTTAGCCTCCATCATACTCAGTAGTAGAATACGACACTGGGCAATTTACATGTAAGCCTTGGGCTTTGTCTGGAGGTGAGGCTGGTATTTTAAAATTAGCGGAGGTGCTGGAAATAAACTTTGGATGGAGGATTTTAACGGTTTGGGAAAAGCATATTAGTAGGCCTTTGAGGTATATGCTGGCAGGAAAATATTGTTTTATTCAAAACAAGGAAATAGAACATTTAATTTTTAAAATATTTCAGCACGACTATATACTTTTCAGCCTTTGAGTACAGAGTCACTCTCATGAGTCCGACGAGTACAGGCAAGTTTTCAAAGCGGTGTCATGCCGAGTAGGTATAGCAACATGTCTGTAATGAATGTAAGTTCTATCTATCGTCTGTCTGTCTGTCTGTCGGTCGGTCGGTCGGTCGGTCGGTCGGCCAGTCTGTCGGTCGGTCTGTCTGTCTGACTGTCTATCTATCTATATATACATATAGAATTTTCTTTATTTAAAGTGAAGACCAAGATAACGTTTTCTCACATCTATATGTCTGCATGTTTCGAATATTAATCAATGACGTTTTCTTTAACATTTTCCACCACTAAAGCATGCAAACGAACTACAGGCCTATGCAGTTTAATATTATCACCGCTATATTGAAGATGAATTACCGGATTCTGGCCATTAATACTTCAACCATTTTCATCACTACAAAAACTTAACGAACTGTTTGTATATATACTTTATTGCCGCTGTAAAATTATAAATTAGCGACTTTTAGGGCCATTTTATACAGGAAAAATACATGATTATCTCTACTTTGCTTGATCACCCAGAGGATTTCAGTGAGTAATCACAGAAGACGACAAGTAGGGCAATTATAAGTAGTAAATTTAGCTACATATGTACATACTACCGTGCAATGCTGTAGAGTAACTTTCAATTATCATTTACGGTTTACTTTGCTCCGGTGTTACAGTCGAGTGGATAGAGGCGGTAGTGTATATGTACAATGGGGCGTCGCAATCGACATGCTCGAGAGAAGATTTATACCCCGAGAGCAATTGACTTTTCTTTCTATACTTCGATTTAGTGGCGTATCTAGACTTTTTCAAGGAGGTGGGGTCTAATTTTACCGACTACATTGGACGATTTTGCCGACTGACTGTGTAAGATACCGTTTATGGTCAGCACCATAAACGCAACCATAAACGTTTAAATGCTCCTCCTTGTGAGTGTATTCAAGCGTGTCCCATGTATTGCCCGCATGCTTTAACCATTTTCTCCACTACAACAGACTTAACGAACTATTTGTATATGTTTACTTTGTCGCCGCTGCAAAATTATAAATTACCAACTTTTAAGGTCATTTTATACAGGAAAAATATATACGCAAAAATAAAATGGGACAGAAAGAAGAATTTGTAACATTAGGGGAGTAAATAGATCAACTGTGGGACCAAATGACCCTCTATCGGAGTTAACTTGTATCTTATTCATCGTCTGACGAAACGATTGTTATGTCTTCAGTCAAGTTCAGTGTGGGATACCGTACCGCATGGAACAAAAAGAACAAAAATGCGATTGCAGATAAAATTCCAGACTTTTACAGAAACTTTGAAGACTACTTACTTTATGGTTGCTTGATATGAGTATATTGTACTGTATTTAGGTGTATGAACACAAACTATGACAGATATCCAATCTATCTCTGCAGCCCGCGAAGCGCGCAGAAAGATGTTGGTGAACTTTTGAACTAAAACCTGCAGAATACCGCAATAAAATAAGAACGTGCAATAAAATGAGCCGTTTGTGGTGATAATGATTCCACAGCCTCCCGCTGGTTATAAGCAGTACATTCTCCTGTAACAATCTAACTGATCGCTTTGAAATTCATTTTACATTCGGGACTTATAACAGCATCCTTTAGGTATATTCAAATGTATAAAGTGTTTACATAACCATCGTGCTTAGATCAATAGTAACATTACAGTACTTCAACGAGAGTTTTGAAAATACTGCTTTTTCAAGGCAAAATCAAGCAATTTTCAGATACAGGAACCTAATGTAATACTAAGCAATATCTATGTCTACACGAATTAAGGAACTTTGAACTCAGGGAACCAATCATGGCGATCCAGAATACCCTGCGCCAAGCGCCGAAAAATTCGCATGCTTTTCAAAAATTAATTCTCAAAATTTGCCAACCTATAATAGTCGTAAAACTTTGACTACTTATTAAATTGCCATGCAGCAAAGATTTTCTTCTCCTCTCTTCCTTTTATGCTCTTTCCCTAGAGTCCGACGATTCCCCGACTGGTAGTCAATGTGTCGACTGACCGTCCGGTCTCGGAGGAGGGTCACACCCCACACTCCCATAGTTATGCCCTTGCTGAGACAGATTTCTAAATTTGAACTAGAACTGCGAACCGACGGGGAGTTGCAATTAACAAGCCCTGGTGGACTTATTTCGTGGGCTACTCCCATAATTCGTGGTCCCCCTTGGCGTCCTAACATAACTCAGTTTCCAGAGCATGCATAAATTATCTTTCTTTAAAAATGGACCACATTACCTTTTTGTCAAATTATTCTCAGCGTAAATTCATGACAATATTACTCGAGTCTTTTAGAAAGTAAAATACATGAACCTAACAAATGTGTAATAACTGAGAAAAAACGAATTACTGTCAGTACTCACCCCCTGAAAAATAACGTCAAAAAACAAAGTTTGCTGCGATCCTTATTGACTAATTAATTGAAGGTCACCAAAAATTGTTCTCCGCTAGCGTTGCACGAATGGAGACAGCTTGAAGCCTGCAAACATGTTGAAGTTGAGTCACTACTCAATTTGATTTATTTGCAGTTTAACGTATAAAATAAGTATGATTTTTTTGTGTCTTACTTTAGAAGTTAACCACAATTACAATTATAAAAAGAAAGCTTTGTGTCTCTGAACTTAAATTTGATGGCAATGAAATCCAGTTAAAAGCTTCGTTTTGTTCCCTTAGTATTAATGAATTAGAGCACACCGGCTTGATTGGAATAGGTTGTTACGAAGTATACAGGCTAGGAAGTGGCCTTTAATAGAACCGTCATGTATAAAAGGATCTGGAGATGTCGAGAGACATTGGATATACCGCCCTGTATTGTATTTGTGCAACTTGCATAGAAGTTAAAAGTTGGGAAGAACGCTGATACAGTGCATTGCTTCTTGCCTTACCAGTAAAGCCACGAACATAGCGAGGGCGCTTCGGCTATACGGCTAAAAGCTGGATGATTGGTGACACGTCTCCGCACCTACAGTGGTGATTCAACGTTGCACATTAAATGTCATTTCATTCCCTTTTTTCGAAACATTTGGAGTAATTTTCAAAACAGTGTTAAGTCTTGCTGCCAAGTGTTTTTGTTATATACTCGTAACTTGAAAACTTGTAGTTTCTCCTGTTACATCTAGGTACACTACCGAAACAGCAAAAAGCGGATGCAGAAGAATGAGATTAAGATTCAAAACTGATTATTATTATACCTCCTTTTCCTTAATTTCTACAAAATTTCTACAAAATTCTAAGCTTGGGCCTTACTCGACGCGGTATAGTGTACTCCGGCGTAGTACTGGTAGACACAATGTTGGTGACTGAATTCTCTCTTTTATGGTTAAAGGAGAATTTTCATCATCCCAGACAGTTCCAATTCTCCCAACTATGCAACTTCTATCTCCTCCCATAACTGTGTGAAACTACTCCTTGTGCAGGAATAAACCTGTTTTATTGCTTAAAGGCAATAGGTAGTCGCCCCAAAATTTTCTTTGAAAAATCAGCAAACTCTTGCAAATCTCCTCATATTGCATTACAAGCACCTCTGAAGAGGTTTTTAACATAACTATTACAAACAATAGGTAAAGCAAGGCGAAATTCTCCTTGAATTCCACAACTCACTAACAAAAATACTGTCACATGATCAAAATAGACCATTCATGAACTAGAGTGACAGGATACACTCACTCTGTTTGGGGTGACTGCCTACTGCCTTTAAGGCCATGTCCTGGTGAGCATACAAGGCTATAAAATGTAATAAAAACACCATCTCTGCCTTGTGGGGAATGTAAGCTACTGTGCATCTTTCAAATTTTCAAACTTTGATGTCAATCAAAGAGCAGTCACCAACTGAGACAGCACACTGTAACGCTCTTATTAGTCCTTCACCCCTTTTGCTACACCTATCAGGGAGGTCTAATATCACCTCCCTGCACCTATACTCTCCCTCCCTCTCATTTTCCATTGCTGGCAGCTGTTCGTCCGGATTTTTAGTTCAAAAGTAATAAAAATACGATAGTTGTAAAGTGTTCGGCGTCGTACTCTATATTATGTCAGGTAGTATACGCATTATGTTATCCCCCCCACCCCAATTAATATGATTAATGCAGAGCTTCCAGGAGGTCCTATTCAGGTATCTGCTAGCCTTAGATGCCCTTTCATAATGCACAATGAAGGAAAGCACATATTTCGTAATAACTCAAGAATGTTTCTGTGGACTCCACGCACATATTTTTGTGTAAAAACTTTCCCGAAATAGAAGGCAGTAAAATAGACAGAAGGGAGGGGGCTTCAGGAGATTTGTTGACAACGTATCTGTCTCTTAATAGACAACATATTCTCCTCTTTAACCTTACTAAAAACTAGCATTCACTAAATTATGGACATTTTCCGGGCATATATGATCAGTTCCAAAAACATCCCAAAGATAGCACCATTTTGCATCTACAAGACCTTAAATTAATAAAAAAAAATTCTTAAAGGGGGAGGGAGGACACCTTCCTCAGGACGATACCTTTATGTAGTGACAAACGAAAGATCAGAACTGCTGCATGCAAATGCAGGAACGCATGGAAAATAAAGGTGTAATTTACACAGACTTGGGGGAACTGAGGTATTATTACAATATCATCTATGGTGCCCCCCAGTCACAAAAAACCTGGCGACGCCACTGATCTCAAGCCAACTTGCAGGTCTTGTAATGATTTCCGAATTCAAAATCCAGTTGTCTGGGATGACCCTACATGTTGATCCCTGTCTTTTTAAGCTTAACAGGACATTGTTGCTCTTGTATAATTTCAATCCAGTCCTGCTTATCAGCAAGTTTTGTGCTCAAAATAACACTTCCTAAATGTATGAATATACCAACAGCCTAACAAAGAACATTACCACTGAAATTAACCCCTCAAAACAGTCTTCCTGGCACTTCTGATACATTAAAACCCAGGAGCTTCCGGGGGCTTCGCCCACCTGGACCCCACCCGTCATGTGCTCGCGCTCGGCGTGTGAGCTTTGCGTGCACATTTTCCACTTTTGCGATAATTCACCCCATCCCCACCAAAGTTGAAAAGAAATCTACGCCCCTGATTAGAGGGGTACTTATTCTAAGCAATCTGGTGAAATTTCCATTGATATCCGATGTGTGGTTCTCAAGATATCAGCAGATAAAGTGGCCACATTTGCAACACAAAGTGAACTTGAATCAAGCACATATGATGTCATAACCTCACATTAATGAGCAGTCTTTTGTTTTTCTTTAAACTTTATCACCAATTTTCTCCTCTACAATCGAATGTTATCGCAATGTGATTGCATGAGAAGCATGGGAAAATACAAACTTCACATTCCCCATGGGGAGGTTCTATCCCTATTAATTTCAAGGTCAACACAACAGACTAAAAAAACAAAGGAAACAAAGCATTCCTTATCAATGTGAGGAAGTGATATCAGGGAGCTGGCTACTGATATAACTTCCACTTGCCTTTGGGTCACAAATGTTGTAACTTCTTTTGCTGAAATCTCAAGTAATACAAGTCCGATTTGAATGAAAGTTTCACCAAAATGCATAGATTTAGTTCCTCTTTCACATATGAAAAGTAAAATTTTGCTTTTTGCTTAAACCCTTCTTTTAAGTGGTTACATCCTGGCCACACCTTAAAGGGGTAAGCCTATATCTTCGCAACTCCGACAACTTTTCTCTTAAAGAGTTCGTAATCCACAATCGTAATCTTCGAAAAAACAACACTCTGTTTGGTTCCATGTTCATAAATATACCTAAAACTAAACGCAATAGGTATGTGGCACGATCAATTTATACGAAATACCCCCACCCCCTCTTTAACAGGTATCTGTCACGGGACCGTCTGACTCTGTGGTTTGTATCTCTGATCATTTGATGAAACCACAGACCATTCTACCCTAATGATAGCTGTACTACCACAAAATTAAACACCACCGCATGTTAAAGAATTCAACAGACCCTACACTATAGGCTCCAACTCTTTGATTGATCATTCTGTTTTTACGTCACAATTTGTCGTTCATTTTGTAATGATTTTTCGTTACCGCACGAGCCACTGTGTCTCGTAATTTAGAAAAAAAAACTCAGAAAATCAATTTTGGGTTGACAACTTCGTGTCTATATTGTTTATACAAAATATATGGTATATATGTGCTATACAAATATGTTTTACAAAATCTTCACTTTTAGTCAATATTTTCACACAAATCATTGTTAAAGTATGCTTGTTGTACACATAGTTAGACCATGTAGATTGGTAAGAAGAAATATTTATGTTATACGGAAATACGTTTGGTGGAGAAAGGTTGCCTGAAAATCTTTACTACCTAAAGCAATATTAAACTAGAACTTCTGCCATACTAATGTAGGTTCTTCCAAAATTTTGCGATTCATGTACCAGGAAAGTTAATTTCGTTGTTTTAAGTTCCGGCCACCGTCAGAAGCGAAGGCGAATCACAGGAACTATTCCCAAATAGAGGTACCGTACGTCCCAAAAGGAACACCAAATACGCGACCAACCGCTCAGTCTTCAGAACTCGACATTACTGATCTGTCAAAACAAAGAAGAAGAAGAAGAAGAAACAACAGACACTGCACGCGGTCTTAGAAGCGACCAAAATGGAACAGTAAAAAAATGAAAATAATCTTTGAGCTGAAAAAACCAGACGGTTAAATTTAAGTTTTTCAAATTCATAGTTTTTCGTAGGTGGCAACAACTTCACACCTTAACAAAATATAGGCTTATCACTTAGTGTGAACGTTGCCTTATGGAAAGCCGTGTGTGATCTTACTTATATACTGTAACTGTGCAGATGAACAAACTGGAGCAATCTGAGTGAACTTAACTTACTCCTTTAATATCCAAAAAGCCCGTAGCTAGGGAGGGGGCACTTTGTGGCGCCACCCAGAAAAATTCTCCCCTAAAGAGCTATTAATAACTACTGTCTTAATGCATTTTAGTATATCCCCCCACCCCCACAAACATAAAATTTCTACCCCTGTAAGCTGTGAGGTCCTCATTCAGTATCTTTTCTGGCTATGGGCCTGATACACACTGCTATTTTTACATGGCAGGCTTTGTTGTAGGCAAAGATTTGAACCGGGGGAGAACAACGGTAGAAGAGAGGGAGGGGAGAGGGCAAAGGGAGTGATAAAAGGGAAGGGAGTGAAAGAAAATAAGTTTAACAGCTGAATCCACTTCTAACTTGTTTGCTATTCGTCACTGCCCATAGATGTATAACATTAAATACATTTTATATATATATATATATATATATATATATTTATATATATATATATATATATATATATATATATATATATATATATATATATATATATATATATATATATATATATATATATATATATATATATATAACTCAATCTGCAGACAGAACTGTTTCGATCTTGTTAGATCTCATCAGTGCAGCTCAGAGTAGGTTTCAAGACTGAATGGCAAGGCTGACACAAGCATAACCTGCGTCAGTCCGGCCTTTCACGGTACACTGCCTATGAATACCAAAGTGCACAAGCTCTAAGGAGCGTGCTAGCATAAAGCAACAGTATTACGTCTTGACGAAAATGTCAAGACTACACAAGCAGTGTGCCATCTTGAAACTATAGGTAAAAATGAAGTAGTAAATAGTGCTAAAATATATATATATATATATAGGTAAAAATGAAGTAGTAAATAGTGCTAAAAGTTTGTGAAAAATTCCACTATTTACTATTTGCTACTAATTTTAGCACTATTTACTACTTCATTTTTACCTACCTACTTCACAAGTGCTACGCAGTACTTTGACCTTATATATATATATATATATATATATATTTCTCTAATTCGGCACTTAGGGGGAAAGTTGTTGTTGAAAAGTCGACCTCAAGGGGAAAAAAATTTTCGGGTGAAGTATAAGTTTCGCCTTAACGTTTCCACACACTTTTTCTATAGGAATACGTAAACTTACAAGGGCGCCCTCTTAGATTTACATACTAGATGCCATTACTTCAAAGTTGTCAAATTTACGGACACCTAGCTGTTAACACGAACGGATGGCTGGCCATTGAAATAACGTTAATTATATTTTTAGACGTTAGGGCGAATTTATTTCTTATGTATTTTATTATCATTTTTTCGCCCTATGTACAAGCAGATATAACAATTTCCCCTTAAGGTGGGAATTAGCGTTATATATATATATATATATATATATATATATATATATATATATATATATATATATATATATATATATATATATATATATATATATATATATATATATGCATGCCTATTTACAATACAGGAAGTCCCACTGCTCCGACTCTATCTCGGACAGGCTTTTCCTAGTAAATTAATAAAAGAAAATAAGATAAACAGTAACCTACTAGTTTACTAGATCAGGGGTCGGCAAACTAGGGGTCGCGGCCCTTTTGAGGGTCGCGAAAATATTTCGCAGGGTCGCGAAAAGGATTCAGGAGGGGAAAACAATTGTCAAATTTCTCATTTAATAAGAAAAATAAGAAATGGGAGTGATTCTAATCTAAGAACCAGTGATCTGCTTTATTAACACTGCATAACCTAGTAAAATGACTCCTCTCACTGACCCGTCAATCTGAGGGCCACCAAGATTCCGTATGTAGAAAATTGGGCCACCAAGCAAACAAGTTTGGAGACCCCTGTACTAGATAATGCATTATGGTAGCATCTGTTCTATTAGTAGGCTTCTTGTCAGACGGGGGCTTGGTATACTACAAGATCACCCGTACATCAACTACGCCTTTTCGTATTCGAGAGGAAGTAACACAACCCTTTCTGATGAAATTGTAATACGCTTCCGAATTGTGGTTATAAAGATATTAGCTGAAGGACTTACTACATCTGTAACCTAGATGAACTTGAAGCAAACAGGAGTGATGTCATATCCTCACATTGATGGACAATACTTTGCTTTCTTCGTTCGTCTTTCTACTATTCTGACAGTGATATCAGATTGTGAAGTTTGCAGCATTTGCATGCCTCCCATGCATTCACATTACGAAAAGCATGCATGGCAAGGAAAAACAAAAGTGTTCAGCAATGTGTGATTATAATGTCAAATGTGATTAAACTGAAAATGTTACAACTTCATGAGCAAATATTTTGAGTGTCACATACGCCATTTGAATATGTTACCTTCACCGTAATAGACTTTACGCATATGACGTCCTAGCTATAAAAACCGGAGTGCGCACACTCAGAGGATACGCATGTGCACGTTTTTGTACACTCAGCCTAAGAGTACACTCTTAGCACCCATTTGTGCCCCGCGTCCACTTGGTGGGCCCGGCGTTTATCACTTATAGTTGGTGACCTCAGTGCATAAAGTCTATGTTTATATTAATTACCTATCTAAGATAAAACTTTAAAACTCAACAATTCTTTCAAGTTTAAAGAAAGGATATTTCCAGAAAACTCAAGTGATCTTACATGAACTTTTTCGCGCACACATGAAGTCAAGGAATATCATCCATTTTGCATCATTTTTGCAAGCATGCAAACGTACTCTTTAGTTGGGCCTTTTGCTTTCTCCCACAGCATGCCTAAAAAGGTGTGATATAATTCCTTTCGGTTAAAAACGTAATCAACTCTTTTGCTTTAAAATCACTTAATTGCCCTACTTTTGAACTGTCCCAAAAGGATGTGAGTTAAATCATAGTTTGACAGACCCTGTCCTAATAACTTGTGGTGGAATCTCTTATATAAAGGAGATGTGCATCACTGAAGATTTTCCCTTCTGAAATTTCCGGATACAATGACATAACTTGCTAATCTTTGGCAGAGAAGTGACGCCTTATCTTTTATCCATGCCTTAAACTAGCAGGAAACTGGTATGTATATGACGTACTGAACTGAGGGTAGACTGCGCAGGCACAGACTCGTAACTATTAGTGTCAAGTTCCATGATATCGGGTACCCTTCGGAAGAAATCAAGGAGAATGGGTACGAAGTTACGGCACCAACCAGTATGACTAAGCACTGGTTAAGTGTAGGTCCCATGTTTAAAGTGCGAGTACGGATACTACAACCCGATTTTTCTCCCCCGGAGCACTGCGTGTCGAATTACCCTCCGTTACCTAGGCCGAATTCTTTGTAAGAATATTTTTCCTTTTTTTATGATAATCAATCTACCAAGAAGCAAGCCTCTGAACTTACGTTCGAAATACTACAATAACGTTTCAAATCTGTTTCATTTATTTAAGGTTTAATTTAATTTAAGATATTATTTTAGTTTTACTTAAACTTTTATCGTTTTAGCCTACTATTTAAGTATTACTTTAGCTTTATTTGTTGAGGATAATCCATTTATCTTAAGGGCAATCTTCCACCAGGCTTCAAAAATACTTTTGAGTCGAAAAATACACATGAAATATAAAGACTAATTAACAGTAACATAAATAATATAAATTTAAATTATTTCACAAGAAAACAGTGCATGGGCTTCCGGAGGGGGCAAGGGGGACACCTGTCCCCCCTGGAAAATCAAAAACATGAAAAAACGAAGAAAAAATAAAGAAAAAAAAACGAAGAAAATATAACATAAACATAACAGTTCCCACAGTGTGAATTCCTACTCTCAAAACAGGAACTGAATAAAAATATCAACACTCAGGCCCCAGCATCCCCCCTCCGGCCCCGAGCAATGTTTGATATTTTTTAAAGTTTATATTTACGATAATGCTAGTGTTCCCCCTTTTGTTTTGCTGTAAATGGGCCTTGGAAGTGCCATTTCCAGCGATCTGGGAAGCATTCTCCCCGGCCCCTCCCCTTGACAAATTCCTGGCTACGCCTTTGTCAACACTGTGTGAAGTAGCATCTAAACTCTTTTCTGGGAGTAAAATATTTCCCATGAAAAAGTAGTGTCCCCCCTAAAAATGAACTTAAAAATGAACTTTTTTTCTGCGGAAGCCCATGACCCAGTGTGAGCCTTCATGACATCTCTGTGAGAAGCAATGAGTAAACGACGAAGGTGGGGCAGAGAAGTATATTTGACCTTGTCAGCTACTTAGCAATTCCACTTGCCTTTGAGTCAATTAATCCGATTCATCCTCTTGCAGCATTAAGGTATTGCTACAAATGAAAGAATGAATGAAATCAGCTGAAAAAGGCAACATAACTGTTCTATTATCAATACGTATCCTTTATCAACATGTCTTGCAATGAGAAAAGCCCATTCCATGGCAATCGATAAGACTAGCCCACGGGTTGTAAAACCTTCTTTCTAAAGGCTGCTATCAATTCTGTTGCCATGGTGACTAGACGCTACCCGGTGTGTTTTGGTACACGCCTGACCGATTTCACCTGTGAGCGCGGGTCGAGGTTCACAATAGGGTAACAGGTTGATTGCAGAGCTGAGCACGTAGGCCTACATTGATGCAGGTGAGTTGCCATTTGACTATCAACTCCCTGATTGATGCACGTCAAGAAGCCGTGTAGGCTGATATAAGAATCACGGATCGTGGTAAAGGTGTATCAGTCGTGCTTGAACTTTATCGTGATTTGTCGGATGTATTTTGGATAAACTTTTACTCTTTTTGAAGTCACAAGATTGTTTCGGCGTGAAAGTGTAGCGATTGTGGTATGTATACTCATGGAGTAGCTCCATGGTACAATCTGCGTGGACAATACGGTGATTGTTAAGCACTGATGTATTAACATTGTAGCACTATGTATGTGGGTGCCACTTCGTGCGGTGGAACGAATTAGCCACTCGATCAGTATATCTTTTTGAATGTTCAACATCTAATTAAATCTTACACAGATCCGAGGTTGAAACAAGACACAGTGAGACATTTCTTAAGATGCACGCCCGTTTGAAGAAACCTTTGTTAAAATTTTCAGTCGGGAGAGCCATCGAGTGCAATGTGTAGCCTAGGTCATTCCTTGCCTTTTGCAAAACCATTGCAGATCGCTCTAAAGTTAGTCCCACATGCATCGTGAGTGCACAACTTGAAGGATTGTACTAAGCCATAGATGAAATAACGTAAACATTTGTGTTTTAGTGAAAACTATAAAAACCACTCAGATATGAATAAAAGACTACATCACTGACAGTAAAATTGCCGGTCAAACAGGCGAAGTTCCTATAACACTCAATAACCTGTGTGCAAATCGTGTTCGGATTGGCTTAGCTTCCATTGCACTTGGAGTGCGTAGTCCCTTCTCACAGGGCTACAACCCGGGCCACCTCGGTTGTTATTTGTTCAACCAAGTGTTGTATGGGACATGTTGAACCTTGTCAATAAAGAGACCACTTCATATTTACTTTGTTAGATAATACTCTTGACAACGGGAGCTTGTATCAACTTTCGGGAATATTTAAGTCTAAATGGATTTGTGCACACTTGTTAGTGATACGAGTACCAGACTCGATTAGCCTAATTGGTTATCTTATTGGATTACAGCAGAAATGAACTAATAGCAATACTGTGCGAGTGAAACATTTTGATAGTGTTAATGTGAGTTTCTTTCAAAATTATGGAAATTTTGAAGTTTCTGGTTCTGAAAACCGAATGATCATTTTAATTGTCACTTTACGGTAGAGGGATCAATTTACAGAAAGGTAATCCCGTCGATATTATATGGAGCTTCATAGGTCACAACGCGATATGATTTGTAACGTCACCTATTTAGTGACCACTCCCTGGTGTGACCATCGATGGAAAGGATATTTTATGGATTCAACTGGATAAGTATTTTGCACACAGAATAAATTTTGACTGTTATTCGTCGACCTTTACGGTATGGTTAGCTGGTTTATTCCAGTTTGAAGACCCCCGTCGTTATATCTTGCCGCAAAAATCGGTTGCACTTAACATTGGAAAGGGATTTCTTGTTGTCGTATTACCGAAAATATAACTTGAGTACCGGTCTCTTCATAAACTTAGCTTCATACAGCACAATGGCGAGCTCCACGCAGCAGCCACCATTGAACGTTAGTCAAATACGGCGACCAAAGATACGGCGCGCATGGAGCGCGCCTTCCCACCGGCAGCCACCTCCAAATCAACCATTGAAGGTATCTGGTTTTCGGTTGCATCGCGATATTGAGTCTGAATTTCAAAGTCAGCTCGGCAAGAATTTGTTTGAAAAATCGGTAGAATTTTGTGAGACAACAGAACGAAAGGTGACAAATCACAGGTCGGGGACACCTGAACCCGTAGTAGAAAAAGAATTCTGCTGTCATAGGAAGTGTGACGTCATACCACATTTTTACGACAAGCGACGCTGTGTTAATATCCGCGCAACTTACTGCAGGTCTCCACTAGTCTCCGACGACAAGAATTTTTTAACTTACTTCAGGAAAGGTAAATTGGACAACCTAGCGGTGGCGACATCTCGGGGCGTCGTCGATCGCCCAGTTCCGAACATTGGCAAATGTGTACAACGAATAAAGAGCGCAAACTGTACGTCAACGCAAATGTTTTCTTTAAAAAGTTTGTATTTTGATGAGAGTGTGGAGGAAAAAAGGGGGAGCTATTGGATAAGCAAGGTTCTCGAGCGAGAGGAGGAGAAACGACTGAAAGTTATCGAAAATTTTTGCTGCGAAATCTTGGAAGAAGTCTTCCAAGGTCCTGTCGCAGATGAAATGTATTACAGGGACAAAGAGAAACATTTGTTGACTATTAAGAAAGATCTGGACAACCAAACTCAAAACTGGTTTAATCAGATGGTAGAGGAAGCAAAAAGAGAGGCAGAGGAGAGAGAAGCAGAGAGAAAACGACTGGAAGAGGAAGCTAAGAAATCAAAGCGGAAAAAGTCGAAAAAGAAAAGGCCGAAGTCCATTTTGAAGAGCAGGTTACGATCAAAATCAGACACAGATAGCGATGGGGCGTCGCTGAAAAGTTCCAAGGGTGATAAAACAGTTCGTTTTAGAGAAAAATTGACAGATACTCGAATAATAAGACCAAAATCTAGCGTTAAAAGAAGATCCAAGAAGTCACAGGGTGGAGATGACGATAGCTCCGATACGCAATCATCTGTTTCGACAAGTAGCAGGACAGATAAAAAGTCTGCAAGTGGTGGTCGGATTTTATCACCTAAAAGAAAATGTGGTAAGAAGAAGAAAACGTTTCCAGGGTATATTAGCAGTGAGAAAGTGACCAAAAAGAAGAAGAAAAAATCAAAAGTTGAACCTTCTCCTGAGGAGGTTAGTAAAACAGAGGAAACAAATAAGGCGTCGGAAGTTACGGAAGAAGTCAAAGGTCAAGAAGTGTCTGAAGAAGTTGTAGCCGCAGAACCGGAAGTCATCATCCTCAACGTGCCTCCAAATTTTTCTCTTGCGGAAGAATATAGAACTAAAAAGGAGATGGTTGCCGATTGGTTACAAAATAAATTTTGTAATGCAGCTCCAAAAACGTTACCCTTGATTTAATTAGAATAACATGTGGTATAGTATGTGAATGCTACGCAAATGTGTATGCCACGTTGATAGACTTTGTGATGTGTCTGGCTTATTATGTGCACACATAGCAGTCTAAGGTCGGGTTTTGGGGCGGCAACCAAAGATTATCAATTTCAATGCAAAAATATTGACTTCACGTCACTTGCACTTTATTTTAAAGGCAAATTCATGTATCGATTCAGGGCCGGGTTTAAGCATGGGCCATCGGGGTACGTGCCCTGCAGGGGCCCCCACAAAAAAGGGGATCCCCACAAAATTACATAATTGTATTTTGGGGTAGTTTGTGGAGATCAGCTGTGCTAGTTTTCGCTTTGTAGGCTTGTATGTACGTGAGAAGGAATCCACTGAGTTCTTTCGGGGGGGGGGGGGGGGCAGTGACAACAACCTTTGTCTCCTTTCGTGACTTGCGCCACTGTAGTATAGTGGAAAATTATAGTCGAAGGGCACATTAGTTTGTGCCCAGGGCCCCTCAAAGGTAGATCCAGCCCTGTATTGATAATCTGCGTGTCAAGGCAGATTTTCATGGTAAACACCCCTCCCCCACCCCATGTAATGTTTTTCCAGACGACAATGTGTGCACATTCTATCAAACCGAACTGGTGAGTTAAAGGGATTGAGCAGTCGCCCACTCTCGTTTTAAAACAGCAAAATTTTACAAATCCTTTTCCTTGATAAGTATTTTTCATGATGTTCAAGGTGCATAAATATAACATCTTACAAAAAATTTCAACCAATGAGTGATTCAGCAAGAGGAAAATTCATGATTTTGGATTCCAGGGTTTACAAGTTCAAATTAGGACGACTGCTCTATGCCTTTAGCGGTAATCTATTGTTGTGTAAACCCTATACTCCTGCAAAACTATTGCTGTTATTGTCCCTGTATTTTTAAACAATGTTGGGATCAGATCCAATAATAAAGCTAAACCAGTATAATAGAGTTAAGGGCCTATAATAGAGTAACGGCCAGTGATAGTGTCTATAATAGGTAAGGGCCAATAAGATGCAATGAGGGGTCAATAATGGAGTAAGGAGCCTATAAAAGTACCGAATAGGCCTTCTAATCCGACTTGTTAGCTGTTCAAAGGGGCTTGATGGTTCAAACCTACTAGGTAAGAGGTCAATTTAACTACGCTTTTTTGCTATTTTTTTAAATAATGGGAAAGTTTATATATATATATATATATATATATATATATATATATATATATATATATATATATATATATATATATATATATATATATATATATATATTTAATTAAGGTTAAATAGGTCCAGACATCATTCTAATTGAATCTCTGATAACATTCTCAGTGAAATGTTTCCTAGTGCGTGGTCAAGGACTATAAAAATGCAAATCTTGCCATGGAAGCCGTGATCATCTCATCCGGGATCAGAAAAAATCAAATCCGAGCACCAAAGTCTGGTTTGCCGATCGGCTAAAGTAAATAAAATGAAATAACAGTGTCCAGACGATGCATGTAGGCAGGAGTCTGATCTTGTCATCTGATCACTAAGCCTGTATTTATAGCTAATAGTAGTCCTTATAATCAGACAAAATGGCATGGTTCTTACTTAGATATGGAATATTTTGGAAATAACATATGACCACGATACTTCCTTTTCATGAGGCACAGAAAACTTGCCAATCATGCTCGCTTCAAGCTTTGGCTCTGAGAATATTCTTAGCTTTGGCTATGGTCTACTCTTTGTCATACCGAATATCAGTAACTCACTCTTTCAGTTAGAGTATAAAATCGGGTTATATTGGGACTAGCTATAAAGCCATTCGCGTCTCTATTTCAGTGTTATCCTAAAATCACATTCATACAGACCATTGCGAAACATACGTTGTCAAAATAAACTTGTCATTAACGTTTAATAAGTAATTATGTTGCAGTGTGTTTACAGTATCGTGTAGTCGCTTCATTGATGATATGTTATGGTAGATCATTGCGATTCTGTTATATGCAAAGTAAGAAATCAATGCATTAATTAAACCAAGCACGTAGTCAAGATTTTGTGGGGGTGTAGCTAGGATTTGGTTCCAGGTTGGTACAGGTCACACCACCTCCATTGCGTAGGAAACCACAAAACCCTCCGTATGGGCATTGCGTCCAGGGGTTCGGCCGCCTAAGTGCGTTTCTTCGTAAAGAGGATCGCAGGTCAGGAGGGAGTTCCATTAAGGAACAGTTGATTTGGGGTTTTTTTCTTCCTTCTTTGGCACTTGTGTCGTAGGAGGTTGAGCCAGCCAACACCTCTCCTCGTGGCTACGGGAGTGAATTAAGCCGGCAATGAGTGTTCAATCAACGGATAGACGGACAGCCATGATGTCTGTATGAGGGAGCACAGATTTATCTATACGTAACAATGGCACGGTTTACATCAAATTTGGTTACATATGCTTAAAATATTTAATGTATATAACAGTGAACTGCATGCCAGTACAGGAGAAGCTCAAGGCAGTGATATGCAAATTAAATGAAGGTATCCCGTCAGCTGGATAAAATACCCTTCCCCGGCCACATCCGTGATGGTCATAATACTGCTGACCGGTGGCGTAACTCTGATTTGCTAAGCGAAAACTGCCCTAATATGAATAATTCCGTTGAATTGAATCACAAAAAGGTACACAGCTTAATTTATCGCTCTCATCGTCACATCTTCGCACTCCCAAACTGGTGGTTAGATTTTGCGGTGATTAAGGAATTCAATAATGTGTCAGATATTGAAAAAGACGGAGGCAGACACTGCATTCTCCTAACGTAGAAAAATGCCGGGCAGTCATCCTGATGTGTTGTTAAAGGAAAAGAGCAGTCGCCCTTCAATTATTTTTACTCTTATTTCCTCTTATTTCCCTTATAATTATTTTTCATGGTGAGTTCAAGAAAAAATATTTCATATCGAAGGTAAACTGAGTAATTATTCTGCATGAATTGAACATTTCAGTAGCAAAAGTATCATCACATAATTAAAGAGAGCCATCCATTAATTAGGATACAGGGGTAAATCAATTGAAATTGAGGTGATTGCAATTTCCCTTTAACTTTTAAAAATTCCTTCTACGTAGGGTTGCAGATGGGGTAGGGAATAGCCCCTGTTGAGTCAGTTTCCACAAAGTGCTTACCCCAGCTCCCTTTACATGTTGACAAATTGACCCACAGGAAGGGAACGAACAATCTTAATTTTTACTAGTGGATCGGTGGTTAAGTTGTACATAAAGAAAAAAGGGAATTTTACCAATTCGATAAAACAGACTGGTAAGTCTATAGAAGAAGAAGAAGGGATGGACATTACGTGTAATGTCACTGATTTCAGTTACAGTATGTAAACGCAGCTAACGTTAGCTATCTGTGTCGATGGCTTCTTGATGAACTGTATCACTTAAAAATAATCATCTGGCAAGTGGTTATTGTCAGTCAGAGCAAGTGGAAACAAAATTATTCAACCTACGCAATCTTGAGTTTACGCAGTATAGTTGAAAGGGTTTCTAATCCATGTTGTTCTTACAAAGAGCTTAAGAATTCTTACAAGTGATGTGAATTAAATTGGTCCATGCAGTTTTCCTGAAGGTAAATTGGCAACGATACTCCATCTGTTATGCTCACGGTAGTGGATGACAAAGACAATCCTTCAGCCTTTGCGATGGAGCCTGAGCGATTAGTCATGTTCAGGGTTTAACTCCATTTGGGAGTATTTTCAAGATTTTGCCCTCAGTTGCCCAGAGAAGCCCAGGGAACTTTTCATAAGAGAAATTTCCACAAACCAATAGCCAGTTCGGAGTAACTGTTGCGTATCATAGGTCAAGGGTCACGAGGTAGGCTATCCTAGTCCCGAATGCGTCAGAATGTTTCTATAACGACGTAGTGTGGTAGTACGTAATATAGCTAAGTACACTGCATGTGTTATGATTGTGTTCCTTACCCCTATGACCTATGAACTGTACAAATATGCGCATGAGCAGTACCGTACCAAATGTCTTACAAAGTATCGTACCAATTTAAAATGGGAGTGAGGAAATTTACTAATACACAACTCATGACTACATAATAAATATAAATTATGAAATTTACTCGATTGTGTTGTCACTTAATTCGTGTGCATGGTTGTACGGTATACATACTTAGGATGTAACTTAGTAATTTCACCGGAAGATATGGTTAGGGACAGGGGCGTCGTGCAAAAAATATATTTGGGGAGGGGAGAGGCGTGACTGGTGACTTGGTGAAGGTATAAGATGCGTCGTGCGAAAACATATTTTTGGAAAGTGAAGGTAAAAAGTAGCGTAACCTAATGAAAAGTGTTATATTTTTCGAAAACAGCTTCTCATATTAACTTGGCATGTAAGGGTTTTCAAAAGCATTTTTATACAAAATCATATAACACCCTTGACAAAATTTGGAGCCCATCCCCCCCCCCCCCGCCGCCGCCGGGGCCCAATGGGCACGACGCCTCTGGTTAGGGATCGGACGATCCCCTTCTTCGTTCGTGGATAACTTACAGTTTTCATATTTCAGTGCACTGACTCTACAAATCAGTCGAAATCTCAAGACGACAGTACTACTAAACGATGTACGGCATTTTCTTTAATATTTTCCATTTTTGGAGTCCTCCGGTCCACTCATGCTGAAAACGACCCCAACATCTGAACAGGCTTAGGAAGCGGGGATCAAGGGGTCTCTCGGTCTAATTAGCGGTTACTACTACTTGTCAGGGTCACCCTGCCGCGAAGGAACGTGTTCGAACTTGGTTTTTTTCACTTATCCCGGAGGCATAAGTGAAAAGACTACATGTAAACACATTCCCTCGCGGCAGGATGACCCTGACAATTAGTATAGTAGTAACCGCTAGTCGATTTATAGATGAACGTTAAAATAAATCAGCTACGATGATACTAATAACTGTAATAATCCGACCCCCTCCTCCGGCCCCCTACCTTGACAAAATCCTGGCTACGCGCCTGATGGTAACTCGATTACAATACTCGTTTTCTGTAAATCCACCAAGGGACAAACGCACTTGAACTATAAGCAACCATCCTCCTAACATCAACCACCTAAAGCCAACGATTATCCTACGCCTCAAGAGGATTCTTACAAATACATTAGCACCCGCTTTATTGGCCTTGTAAGTTGGCACTGTTTCAAACAGGGCTCTAATAGCCAACTTTTGCCAAAAAATTATAGGCATATTCCGATATACGTATACATACGTACACTCCTCGTTGATTAATCCAAAAGCAAATCGAACAGAATACCCCGGCTGCCTGGTCATAACAAATAACACAGGATTCGCGCCCTCTTCAGAACTTCAAACCAGGGAGTTGCAACTCCCTGTTCAAACGCTGACTGAACTTACTACTGAAATCCAACAATGACCAAGAGCATCAACAGCTTCCCAACTAGTGTATGAACGGGCCTGGGTCGGGATAATGTGTCACGCTCGCATACGTTAACTACACTCAAATTCAACCGACACTTAGACCAAATATTAACCGATTATCTTCCTGAAAATCCATTTCCCCTTTTAAAGCAGTAAAAGACCGTGTGTTCTTGCAAAGATGATTGGCAACCATGTTAGCCATTACACACTAGCGACCAACCAAAGTTAAAGGGGGCGCTATCTTCGTTTAGGGTAGCACGTCCCTATTTTACATTAACTTATTAACGCGTTTATTTGTTCATCTTCACAAATAAACCGAAAAGAAGCATTTTGGATAACTTTTTCAATATGTTATGAAATGAGATGGGGTGTGTTGTAACTGTTCTATCAATGGAGACTGAATGAAGTATCAGTGGTGGAAAATAGATTCAATTGAAGTATTTGGGGGGAAATTATGGACTTTAAAAGCTAGCGGACCTATATCAAGCTTTGAGTAAGTGAAATACCAAGGGTAAAGGTGGTGAAAGAAGTTTGACCCGTTGCAGCAAAAAATCTTCATGGTCATGGTATATGGTAAATTGAAAGTGCCATAAATGGCCAACTTTTCAGCTTTCTTGTGAGTGGAAGCTTGCACCTGGTGAGAACTTCTACAAGGTTTTAGAGGCCACTTTACTTTTTGGAATTAATGTGTTAGTCCGTTGAAACTACAAACTCAAACTTGGGGACCACTTGGGGATGTGTTCATGTTATAGCATATTGCATGTTGTGCATTGTGCTCAGGCGCCTAGCTAGAAATTTGCCAAGGGGGTGGGGGTGGTGGCGAAGCCTGAGGTGTACTGTCTAAGCGTAGCGCCATTATAGGTTGGCGCGAAGCGTACAAGAAAATTTCTCTGAAAGCACCTCCCAGATCGTTGGAAATGGCACTTCCCAGGTCTTGTAAGTTGCATCTAAACATTTTTTTACTTTGAGTTACTAGCAATATCATAAACAAATCATTAAAAAATACAAAAAATGCTCAAGGAGGTGGTGACTGCCCCCTTCACCCCCTCTTGGCTACGCGCCTGACTGTGCTCTTAAATTAGCTTTAAGCCATCCTGATGAGTTACCCTGAGGAGTTAATCATGGGGACAATGCACTCCTTGACTAGATGGACGAGGGTCGATCTACTCAGGGAGCTGTCTTCCAGCTCCCTGATCTATTTAAGGGGACGGACGATTTAAACTGCTAAACTGGTTATGTCCAATGGCAACCTCCTGAGCAGTTTTCGAAACGGTCGCACAATACCGCCCATTAGAGACGGTATGACACTCTCTTCAAGTCAGTCAAAGAACCAATTAACGGGGACATTCCTCCCCCAGCCCCGACTTCTTCGCCACTATACGTTCTTTTCTGAAACGATCTCCAATTAAGCAATATCATTGTCTACTTATATAGATTGCCAGGTACCCGGAAGTTGCATAGCAAAGTGTTTTATTCCAAAATGTTCCTGAGTCAGGACCCTCAAATTCTCAGTTTTCTTGTCATCTATAAAAGAGGTATAAACAGGCCTGGTATAACCAAACAAAGTACTGAAGGGGCCAGATGCGAAATATTTGCAGGGTGCGAGATGTGTACAAATGTATTAAGGCAAACTGGTATTTTGAAATTTTCCAGACGCCGAAAGTTTATTAGGGGTCCTGCTCAGTCCTTCTTGCCCCCCCCCCCCGATCACGGACTTGGACATAAATCATTACTTTGCTGGAAATTGCGACATGGTCATACCGCAGAATAATGCAATACTCGAATTGTTTGGTTGTGTACCTATTGACAATCAGATGCCGACATGCAGGTACGTCTCCACGGGTGTGAGGGAGGATGTTCAACACCCTCATGCACTCAGTACCATAAACAATGCCCATAAATCACTTGTTTCTCAGGTCGGAAAATAATCTGATATGACTCCCCGCCTCTTACCTGTAATCCTCACTTCGAAGAAACGACCTGAGACTGGCTTCTACAGCCTGTGCTTTTAGGGAGGGCTTTGCGATTGGGCGGACACTGGGCAGTCTTTGAATTAGCACGGTCTGAAGCAAACACCCCTCCCTCCCTCCCTCCCTCGCTCCGAACAAATCCTGGCTTCGTCCCTGTTACTTTGGGAACAAGGCTACGGTATTCGAAGTAACTTACCCACACTTCAAGCAGGGAGCTGTTATCCGATAACAGCTCCCTGCTTCAAGTCTGATTTAGATCATGGTAGTGTAAACGTCCTGGATGTATCCTTAGCTAGGTAAGACATTGTCACACAGCTCTCAGTTAAGAGTAATGTAGCCTATTATCCGTATCGCTTGCTCTCCCTCTTTTAAAAAATCAGTTTCTTTATTTTTTAAAGTTATGGTTACAAACGGTGATGTCCCTGCTTGGCAAAGCTGCAGGCAAGAGAACTTTACTTTAGCTGAGAATACACACATATCTCTGGGTAGACAGTCGGTCACTGTCTCAACACTATTGGACAAAATATAGACATTTTCTTTGGCTGACACGCCTTCGACCTACACGTGAAGTGTGATGCACGCTGTCGATGCAGGTACCGTTTCGTATGTAAGCTTCTTTCTAAACGTCCCTTTAAAGAGGTTAACCTCGCACACAACCCATGGCTGTATTTAGTGGGGCCTGGGACTCTTCATGTTGGGTTGGCCCTTCATCAGAGGCATTTGTTGGGGCATGTTGTCTTGGGGGATCATGGGGGCTAATGTGTGACTTTGTTTAAGCTAAGATAGTGTGTAGGGCACCAAGGACAATTTGCTAAAAGTGAATGCCAGAAGTGACACTTTACAGCAGGAGTGGGTGTCTTTCCCCTCTAACAGTCCGTTGTGGTAGCCACAACTCCCTTGCAGGCCGTGTGTAACTATAGGGCGCAACAAGCTATTCCCATAGGGCGCAGACAAAGGGTCCCAAAACTGTCCCTGGTGGGGTCTAGGGGAAAAGCCCACTTAAGGAACTGGGGTGAAGTCCCCAGAGGCACTGGAGTTTATGCCGAATTTTAGTCAATAGAATATTCATCCACTATCTTAAAAGACATGGAATGTGCAAGACTACACAGACCAGAAGTATCACATTATGACCATCTGTCTTACTGTTTATTTGAAGGAATGAGAACGTACGTAAATGCGCTGGGAGCGTGCCGAAAAAAACCGAGCATTTTGAAACCACCTTTGTTATTTCTTCATTTCACATTGTAAAATTATTTACTTTTCAACGTTTAAAAATGCACTCTTCAGAGAGATAGTTCAAGCCCTCTCCTTTTCCGAATACACCTGAATAAATACATACTTAGTTTGGTGCTGTGGTAGACCTATACATTTGATAATGTACTATGGTTCAATGTTGTGTAGCATCCTATGCCACTCAAGCTTTCGTTACCACCAGAAGTACGAGGATTATTCACCTGATTTATGTCTAACGAACGGTGGGCATGGTACATTGTGCATACCATGGATTTAGTAATATACTGGTAGTGTTTCGCAGCATTTTCAAGTGAAATATCCGGAAAGTGGTATAAGCAGGGAAAACGGTGGGTGAAAAGATTATCAATTACTTTTCAAGTGATTCTGAATTTGCATTTACGAATTGCCTTGCGGGCCGGATAAAATGATCAAGGGGCCGTATATATGGTCCGGAGGTTCCCCACCCCAGCTTCACAGGCCTTCTGTGGCAAGTACAGACCCGTAGCCAAGAAGGGCCCGGGGAGCCCCCCTAGGAAAATTTGTCCCCCTAGAAGATCAAAACTTGGCATTACCTTAATGCATTTGGTGTATCTAGCCCCCTGAAAAAAATCCCCCTGAACAAATTCCTCCCCTGGAAACTATCTCGCCTCCTTCAGTATCTTGTTTGGCCACGGGCCCAGGCCTGGGAAAGTTGCATCTAAACACATCGCAACATTAACCACAGGTTTCAAGTCGACTCCAAAGCAATTACCATGGCACTTCTAATGTTTATCCCTAGTGTTTATTTTTGCGTATTAATACAAGTAACTGATGAGTTTACCATCATATTTATGTATAGAGTGGAACCCGGGAGGGACAGGAAATCACCCTGTATCTTCAGGGAACTGCTTGCACGGCCCAGCCTGCAGAAGCAGTTCCCAGGCTTGCACAATTATTTTTCGCTTAATGCAAAGTGGCAGATTAACCATGGTCAAAAGACCCCGAGGATGGATTTAGTACAAGGGCCTCGATCGCCGCCCGGTGTTTTCTGAATTTTGCTGATGATCGTCTTTAATGTCTCTTTCCTTTCTCGTCGTAGCCTCTGCTGTAACAACTTTTTCATTTTCAAGATCAAATACAACTCGGGATTATTACTTTTTCGTAATTGTCGAAAGTGTAAAAAAATACCTTATGAGGAGATCCCAAGAATTATGTACACTTTTGACAGGTGATAAATATGCACACTCTTTGGTGGGCAGACAAACAGTATTTTTCAAAGAACGCTGTGGGATGGGCAGGAGGCCCTAAGAAAGTACGCTTTATACGCTCGTACTAAATGGTGTGAAAATGGAAAACTCCTTACTATCAGCTCTTCGCGCAAAATCAGGTGGTTAGATTGGAAAACACCAGACTAGTTCACCTGTTCCTCGTTTAGGAAATAATCACTGGTCATCATACACTTGTTTAAAGGAGGACTTGGACCGGGTTGGGTATGATGAGATTTGAGACCCCATCATACCCCACACCGACTTTGAAGTACTGGGGTGCCATACGTTTGACTTTTAGAGGTACATGTGGGGCACACAGATATTCGGGATATGGAGGTATTCATATTTAGTTCATTGTCACCTAAGTCTACACTTAAAGAGAAGCCACTGTTTTAGCCGGCATTCACTGTATGTGGGAGAAGTCAACACTCGGCTACGCCTGGCGCATGGAAGATAACGAGCAGTGGCACCAACAGGAAATGTGACTGGCAATCGGATAACAGCCGTGACAAAGGATTATATCGAAAGTCCACTCTTTAAAACCGGTAGTTCTATACATGCATGCACTGCCAGAGTATCTCTACCGGAACAAGTGCACATGGATATTTTTTCTTTATAGACTGAGTGTGATGACCACTGGCGGATCCAGGGCCTTTGTTTGGGAATGATCAAACTGGTGGTACGGTGATATGAAGGGTTTGAGGGGCGCAGGTGTCCCCTTACCCCCATATCACTGTCCCCTCCCCTTTGAAAAAAATTTCTATAGCTGAATGCCCTCAGATGCGATTTGGTGCAAGAAAAGAGTGCAATTGTGAATTCAATTTTCTTCTAAAAAATTTCGTTTTCCAGGTATAATTCTCGATAAAAAATCAAGCATTTATATAGGTTGCGGACTTTCATTTTCCTTTACAACTTGCCTTAGCTGCAAAATGGTGCTACAATCCCAATCCCCGTACGTTAAAGGATTCCGTTTCACAAATTATAGTACGAGACATGTTAGGAATTTCCAAGTAGTAAATCAACGTCAATTATGCAGATGTCCAGTCTAAATCCTGAAAGTAAACTTCAATCTCCTGACCCCACTGGTGACACAGTGTTCAGTGACATAGTCTGGGTCTGGCAAGCGATCTTTATGTGCTTGAAAGGGGATTAGCGCCTCTAGCCTGTCCTCAGTCATGGTTGAACGAAGTGAAGTCATCGTCCGTTCGACTTTGGCCCCCTTGGATGCGCCAGTGGTGACATGGACGGCGATCCCGGGGGACAGGGGGAACATGTCCCCCAATATTTGAGAAATCGCCCCTTGACTTTGATTTTTCACACAGTAAATTTTTTGAAAATGGGTACACGCCCCCCCCCCCCCCCCCCCAATATTGAGAACAGACAGAAGTTGACGGGTCAAGAGGTCCTCCTTGTTACAATACCACTAATAGTTAGTGCTGCATAAAAACTTCTATATTTTCAGTTTTCCCCCTTGGCCACGGCCCTTCCAGGCCTCTGGGCTTTCGCCAACTAACCGTAATGGATAAACCGCCAATGTTCAAGATGATCAAATATATTTCTCACTGCATATCATATAAAGTTTGCCCCTCTGTAGTCGTCCATCTTCATGCAATCACTTTTTGCAGAAAATTTATTTTTCCTTTCGCCAGCGTTCTTCTTCTCTTTACCATTGTACCAAGTTTGTTTTGTACGTAGTCAACTTTATATCGTCACAACAGTCGCCACGTGTTTGCTTCGTCACCAAGCAAAACAAGGTTTACGTTGGTCTAGTTTTTGATACCCAAACCACCCAAGTCGTTGGTTTGGACACAACTGATACCATCTGAGACCGACAAAGTTCTGTACCCAAGCTGCCGGCCCGGGACCAAAGTAACGCCGGTGTGGGGTTAAGCCAAACCACCCAAACCGACAAAACTCTCAAACCACCCAGGGTCAACCGAAAGGCTGAATCAAAGCAGTGGCGTAGCTAGATATTTTCCCAAAAAAAAAAAAATCAAAATATTTCCGACAGATTATTATCTTGAAGTAATGATGTACTATCTAAGCTTAGCGCCACCATCATCTGGCGTGTAGCGGGCGGAAAAATTAGATTAAAGTATCTCCGAGATTGCCTAAAATGGCACTTCCAGGCCTTGTCACTAACCATTTCGATGTGTAATTCTGCTTAAAAACATAAAAAGGGTTGTAAGTGTGTCAAATGAATTGTTTTTATTTATTTCCGTCAGAGACTAGAAATTTCCGACAGAGGCCTTCGGAAGCTTTGTGGGGGCGACGACCCCCTGCCCCCCTCACTTTACGCCACTGAACCAAAGCAAGTTTCATCATGGAGCTACCTTATAGTGCTAGTTGACAGAATGCGCTCCATAATGTAGACGGAAACTGGGAGACCCCAAAATATATAGAAAATCATTCGGAGATGTATGTTGACATAGTATAGGCTACCGGGTGGTAAAGAGTATACCCGGTAGGCCTAGATACAGTTGTGGTATTTTGGTAGATCAGTGGATGCTGATCCTGCATTTAATGGTATTAAGTAAACGTGAAATCATGCACCAATTGAAATCGTCTTTTTTCAATTTTGTCGAGTTTGGGTCTAAAACGGACACTGAAACCATTCGAGACCAAAATGACGTAGGTCGGGAGTGGGTGGTTTCCGCCTGTATCACGGTGTTTAGTGGTCTATATAGGCCTACCCAGAAGAAAATTCAAGTCAAGAACAGCTATTGGGTGTCGAGTTTTAACAGGTACCTGACAAAACCAGTTAAAACCCAACAAAACCGGACCGTCGGCATCAAATACTCGTTGACTGGAATTTCCTCTGGGTATGCACATCTTTGTAAGACACTCTGGCTACGTTCAATACTCAGTGCTGCCATTCGGTGAGGGACTTGCGTTCTTTTAGTCTACTCACTTACCCATCGAAGTCAGGGAGTGTAACAAACTGATAACAATTGCATTCCAACCCCAAGCAGGCTCCCTCGAGGGAAACGCCACATCGCCGAAATTTTAGGATCCGGTCGGATTCGGATTTTGCCGGATAGTATTTGAAATCCGCCCGGGATAAAGTTCGGACCTTAGCGGATTTTTAACCTGAAAGGAAAACATTACTAATTGCGATCGTGTGCAATAAGTGGGTGGGTGGGGTGGGAGGCAGCAAGAGCTAGTGGTTGAATTCATGATATTAGTGGCGTAGCTACATATTTTTTTGTGGGGGGGGGGGGGGGCAAAAAGCAAATAAATTCCGACAGATTATTATCTTGAAGTAATGATGTACTAACTAAGCGTAGCGCCACCATCATCTGGCGTTTAGCACGCGCAAAAAAATTAGATTAAAATATCTCCGAGATTGCCTTCAGTTAAATGACACTTTCAGGCCTTGTCAGTAACCATTTCGATGTGTAATTCTGCTTAGTGTTGTTAGTGTTTCAAATGAATTGTTTTATTCATTTCCGACGGAGACTAGAAATTTCCGACAGAGGCCGCGGAGGCTTTGTGGGGGGCGAAAGCCCCCCTGCCCACCTCTAGCTACGCCACTGCATAATATCAATGAAGTAAGTTCTGGTGAGATTTTTCAGGTTTGAAATCATGCAAGAACAGTACTTGGAAGAGTGAAATTACTCAAAATTACACTTTTGAGTCTTTTGAAAAACATAAATCCAATTAGATCGTAAAAGTGAGAATAAATGTTAAAGGAAAGATGTTTCGTTTTAATTGCTGATTACAGTAACACAAATGTGATTGACACTGTTAATTCACATTGTCAAGGACTAATTCTAGGGGAGAAATATTTCAAACTTGAACAAAAATTAGGCCTACAACAGTTGCCTATGCTAGATTAACTGTGAAAAGGTTAAATTTGAAATTGTATTTATTGTCAACTTCTCTTAAGTTTGGATTTGTGCGTACCGCATTCATGCGCATAGCTGCGGTGGATACACATGCATGCGCATATAAGATATATATGGTAGTTGTCCAGTATAACTGCAAGTGCCACTTTAAAGTGAAGTATGTACATGCAAATACAAAATAAAAACCTTTGGAAGATATTATATAAATTCATCTTTTGAGAACGGAGGTAATTCATTCAGAATTGGAGGAAAATCCGGCCGAACTTTCTAAAAAGATCCGCCTACCGGAACAGGATGCAGATATTTGTGGGTAGTTAACTCTACATCTGTGCACTGCTTTAAGGTTAACATTGACAAGTTCTTCCATAGCTGTGGTAGGATCTAATTTGTGCTGGGCTCGTTTGGTGTTGGTTGGTTGTTTGTTTTCAGTTAAGGTTGTATGGACTTCAGGGCATCTTATGGGGCCTTAGCCCTCCTTTGCCCTTTAACCTGTTATGTCATGTTATGTTATGTTATGTTATTTTTCACTATGCGGGCGGATGCACTGTGACCGGACCGGATATCCGGTCCATCCCTAATCCAAACTCACCCACCATAGCCTCCCCCCCCCCCCAACATCACCACCCGTGACCACCAAAAAGAAAAAAAAACGGAAGGCCATCAAAGGGCGTGAATGGAAACTGACAATTCCAACTTTTTGAATCAGAACAAAGTGAGGTATACTT